>JBAGJB010000184.1:0-415000 GCA_037577475.1 Chaunax sp. Z400 | reverse complement strand
TTGGATGAAGGGAAGGCTGGAGGAAGTAGGGGGAGGCTGTGACTGGGCAGAAAATTGTCTGTCTGAAAGGCTACAGGATTAAGCATATACCCTGGCTGGCTATTGGGGGACTGAGGCAACACTGGTCTACACTCTTCCTGTGACTCTCCCTCCCCTAGTTCTCCTCCCTCATCTGCCAGTTATGGGGTAAAGGCTGTGTCATCATGAATGTTCAGTAATGTTTTCTCTTAGCGACTGGTTTAAGTGGGAGAGGGCTGGGTCAACCTTTGTGTGGTGTGAGCGACAGCGGACGGACCAGAACTGAACTGGGTGTTACCTAGCTGAGGTTTAAGAACTACAACAGTGGAGATGTAGTCTTTTTAATTTATGTTGACCAACAACGCTACCTTGGGAATTACACCCAAAGAATCAAATGCTTAACCTTAATATATTTAACCCAAAAGACATACAGGTTCGTTTTATTGATAAAGCATGAGAAAAGGTTCCAGCCATCAAAAATAACTTAACGATAGACTCCTAACTGGTAGCAAATACAATATGAATAATAAGCTTAATTTGGCTGTTTGGCACACAGATCTTTGATTTTTCATTTTCATAACAAATATATTATGGGATAAAACTCGAATTACATCATGGTAAATCATGAACAGTATTATTGTTGTAAATTAAACTGTCATATGTTCAATTGTTATCCAGTAAATGAGTGATTTAACTGGGGGGGTTAAACACTTTTGCTAGGGCTGAGCCCCCCTGAAGGTCAGATCCTAGAATAGCCCCTGTCTCTGCTCCACAACACAAAGCATCAGTGTAGTTTTATTAACATGGATGTATTTTTCTGTGCTTCCAAATGTCACATTCACACTTTTAGTTTCTATTTTAATCTTTCTGTCGTCTCGTTCTGATTGTATGAAGTGCGTTAACCCTCTCAGCTTCTGTAGCTAACTATTATTAAGACGTCCAGACGCTGTTTGTCGGCAGAAACTTTGATTGTGGCTATAATTGATGCTAATGATCTTAGCAAGCTAAATTAAATTACATTAAACTTAGCATGTTATTAGAAAGTGACATAGCAGCCATTGTATTTACCGCTCCGGACCCCAAACCTGCAAATGGCCGCATCTATGCGTGTATCCATGGTAACACAAATGAGCGTAACTTCGTCACTAAGTTTGTTGTTGATTCCATGCGTTTGGCTCTTTTCATTTTTTCCTCCTTTCTGTCTTTACAGTATTTATTTATTATTAATACTTTTATATATTAATATAATTAATATATAATATTTAAATTTTTTACACTTCACTTGCCTACGATCACAGGCAAATTGTATTTGAAATCATTATGTATTTATTATTAGTGTATGTGATATTTTACAGATGAAATGTTTTTAACATTAACATTACAGCGTGAAAGCTTCATTTAACATAGCAACTGGATATGTAATGAAGTCAAATATCAGGGGCGTGCGCACCTTTTCTTTGCTAGGGACTAAAGTCATGAATGGGACACATACTTGATCTGCCCAGAGGGATGATGTTTGTGAAAATGGGTGAATTAGACGGATGTCTTTCCTACTTTGGCAGCCAATTTGTAACCACATTTCTTATCACCCACACTTCATCCATCCTCAAGGACTAATCCATGTTGGTTTTTCAGATATTGAAAATAGTCCCACACTACTGATTTTACTTTATTTAGGAGGGATGGAGATCAGTGATATCTGTCTCGACTCTCTCTCCCATGTCCTCTGCTGAATGTGTGTCAGGTCTAGATAGATAGTCTAAATAGATATGTTTAGTGCCTTATTACATCTTAATTTAGGTGAGTGTAAGCTATAAAACAAAGTCATAAACTTAGCATAGTGCTGAATCTGGGCCACTCTGTGAAGCAGTTTTGTCAAAATGGTGGTTGTGGGGTAACGTGCCAGTGAAGTTGGGGCAGGTTGAACCAATGGCAAAAAGGCACTTTGGTCATATAGTTCACTGCAAATACACACACAGACATACACACCTTGCAAACAGACACACACACCCACACACACACACACACACTCTGTACACACACTGTAAAGGCCCGTTTATGCTCCCTCTACGCACATAAACGGATCCGTCCATCCGTATACGGTCTATCCATCGATGTCTACACACTATGTCATACATACAAAAATTCAATAACAACAAGGGTGATGGTCAGAGGTTGTCTGACGTAATATGTATAATATGTATATTTATATTGTAATTATGCGTAAGCTCTCTCAAAACGTGTCTGACTACGTACAAAATGAAGACATGTGGAAGGCTCCGTCTGTATCTGTATCCGTCTTTAACGGAGAGCATGTATGGGCCTTTACAATTTTATGTTATTGTCAGATCACTGTTATGACTGTTACTAATGTTGAAATGTTAATATAATAATAATAAACCACACACAAACATGCTGTGCATGCAGAAAAAGTATATTTAAATATATATTCTTTCTGTAGTTAACACACAAAGATAAGTTAAATCTTTATTGCAATTGCAATAAATGCACACAGCACAAACGTGATTTTACTTAAAAGTATGAGTTTTTACCTTTGTTAAATTGATGGCATTATTAAAGTTCAAAATGATCCCAAAATTGTTTGATTTCATGTCATTTTTTATTTCAGTATGTTTATTTTACCCCTAGCTTGGGGCAAGGACAGAATAAAAGCCACCATCAGATTACAGTTACATTTACTGAAAATTGGAATTATTAGCGTGATAATTTCTTTTCTTTTTTTAACTTTACAATAAAGAATGATATAATACCAGTTCTGGTGCCAGACAAAAATAACGGGTCAGGCATTTTATTTTAATGTGCAGGCACAGCACACGCATACACACACACACACACACACACACACATCACCACTTTCCTCCACCCTCAACCCTCTGATCTGCACAAACAGCAGCCACACTTGTCGTGGGACCACAATATTTTGAATGCATCCTTCAGTCCCAGGAGTCACACATGTTGCAGGCATGAGTATATTACATGAATTCAGATTAAAAGATGAAAAGAGAGTGAAACAGGTTAGGGGACTTGTAGCTCTGGCTACAAGTCCTCGACTTTAATATTGTCATCTGTCAACTGCAATACTGTGTGCCTATAGTGACGTATAATGTGTGATTAAATGAAATGCACCTAATACAATTGTTTATGGGGGATTGAATTGACGCATCTCATAAACAATGTAGTAACTACTGTCTTATCAGAACCTAGAGCGCAGCCACAGCCTGGATCAGCTCTGCCTGCAAGATGTATCTCATCTTCTCCTCATCTTCACCTGAGTCAAGAATGGAACTTAGTTTGTAGTCGTCATAGTAGGGGATAAGAAGTGGATCACTGGTGGGCGGAGGAGGCTGTGTCAACATCATTTGATTAGCCAACTTGGCAGCGAACATTGATCTCACAATAGGAATGCAACAACAGAAAATTAACCCCATCCGAACCAAACAAACCACTGCTGCCAATCCTGCCTTAACAAAAATGGCTCCCCATCTCCCCATGTTAATCTCCATCCAAGAGAACCAATCCTTATCTGACCCTGCACTGTCCTTTACGTCCTGTCTAAGGGTCTTTAATTTAGTCATATCTGCAGTGTTCCATCTGGTGCAGTGTTATTGGGAATGATTGTACAGCAGTATTACAGATATAGACACTGTATTACACTTAAGGGCATTTTCTGTCTGTCTTGTACACATTCTATAATTTGCTTTGTAAACTGTACGATATGGTCATTTGTTATGTACTCTCCACAGGGGCGGATCTAGGATTTTTCAAATACAGGGGCCAACAAGGCGCCACATTTAACACAGAGGGGCCAAGAATGTCCAACATCATATCGAACGTCTATGAACATTTCCAAAGTCAGTGAGATCTATTTACATTTCCAGAGTCATTCCTTGTTTGTCATTACTCTATAGCTTTGAGAAAAGACAAAATTTGATATATTTTTGCTTAATTTTCATCTTTACTAAATATTTAACTGAGATGTAGAAAACATAATACATAATACACTTTTTTCCAAATATGTAATACATGAAATACTTTAAAACAGCCAATGTATATAATTACAACATGTATAACAGTTTATAGCAGAGTAACTGGCAGTTAGCTTAGCTACTGCAATTTACATTGCATTTCTTTCAAAAAAGAACAATTCTGCGGTTTCTGTGATTGGAGCTGAAACGCCTCAAAGTCATCCATATCCAATGACTTTGCCCGTCTAGACTCTGCTCAAAACACCAATTTGACTCAAACGGTCATCTCCATCAAAATCCATTCTTGTATTCAGCTAAAACCATTACAACTGACAACTATACAATCTATTAGTCCATTTTACACAACTATTAGTACATTTTAAGGTGAAGACTTGATGCTGGAAACATTCAGTCAGAGCCCTTTTAGAGATGAGAATGCACTGCACAGCAAAATAAAACTTTGTCACCATGGGGGACAAAAATTCAGGTATTTACTAGTGCGTCTATTTGTGAACTCAGTGTCATGTAAAGAGTACATAGAATGCAGTTACCTGTCATTATGTCACTCTGTGTTTTCCCCAGTCTGGACCTTGGCTGACTTCTGCTCGGCTCTTTGTTGCTCTCTCCCTTTCCACTGCTCTGCCACCGAGCCATTTTCACTGGCTGGCAGGCTGGGCTTCTTTTTTTTTGTTTTGTTGTTGTTTGTTTGTTTGTTCAAAAAATAATGTAGGTGCTCGTAATTTATGTATTACACTAAAACAGAGCATTTTCTGTCTGTATTGTAAAGTGACACATTCTATAAGTTGCTTGTAAACTGTACTATGTGGTCATGTGTTATGTACTCTCCAGTGTACTGCCTGAATTTGCTTGGCAAAAAGCAGGCTTTCCTTCAAAAATACTGAGCACAGGATACATTTTTTATGCTAAAAATCTTTCCCATTTTGTTATGTTGTTGTTTTGTTATGCTGTTCCGTTGTCTTACAGAATACACTTAAGTAAAAGCCAGGGGACTTCTTCCGGGTTTATGAGAGGATAGGATGCGGTACACGTCAGCTCTCGTTGATTCAGATTTAAAACATAATTTCTAACAAATGAAGGACAATTTCATTGTAGCTAGTATAAACCTTACCATCCAAGGTGCTTTAGAAAGCAACTAAATCAACGGACCTGAGAATGTCAAACGTAAAAAAGGGAATTAAACCGAAGAATGACCCCGCTGAGGAAGGCCCAGGCGAAGCTGCAGGGTCACCTGAGGGACAAGCTGGTGATGGGAGCTCAGGTGATCCAAATGAAAATGTTGTGTTGGCTGCAATAACATCTCTACGCTCTGAGCTCTATACCAACAAAATTGATATTTGTGAAAAGATTGTGAAAAGATTGCGGATATTTCAGTCACTCTAAGGGCACTCTAAAGGCCGAAACTGATGCTTTAAAAAGAGAAATAAAGACACGAACCAACAAGCTTAGACGCTGACGGGGCTGGAACAGTCAGCCGTGAGCACAACAGACAAGGTGGCGGAGCTGGAAGGTCTAACTGGACAAGTTGATCGACTTAACGGGAAATGTCTCGACCTGGAAAGACGTTCAAAGAGACAGAATTTGAGGATTGCAGGTCTGAAAGAAAGAGAAAGAGATTTTGCAGCGGGCGTACCGAAAGAAGTTTAGTAGAAGAAGTAGTGTTATTTCTGGCTCACATTGTTCCTATTTACAACAAATATCTGTTTGATGTTTCTATACTGCTTTTATAGAAGACGTGCACCCAGACTATATGTCCTGCCTAACAGATGGGATTACACTTCTCAAATATGATGCAGGATAACTCAGCTGAACCTAAGGAGCGAACGGGTGCTATAATTTTTTCATCTTGGAATGTCAAAGGAATCAATGAGCCGGTTAAGAGAGCTAAAGTGTTGGCACATTTAAAATCTCTTAAATCAGGCATTATCTTCTTGCCAGAAACACATTTAAAGAAAGACTCATGTAACAGCCAGGTTAGATATTGACCAAACAGGGCAAGAGACACCACAACGACCAGCAGTTTAAAATACACTTTATTATACTACGTAAATATACACTAAATAACTGGACTGATTTCAGGGGAATAACTATAAAAAAATCACTGTCCTTTTCAGAGTTCATTTAAAAGGAGGGAAAAGTGGTTCCTCCAACTCTTTAGGGGAGAGGAGTCTGAGGTCCAGGCCGCTGCACTGCTAGTTGGTTGCCTCCACAGTCTCACTCTATCTCTTCACTGATGGCAGTGTTGTCCACACCATCAGCAATATAAAGGCCGGCATTCACTTCAGCCATTGGGAAGCCCAAACCTGCCTTAAGGCTGCAACACATGCGGCGGAACCTGGCCTGCACACAGAGAAACAACAGCAAAATGAGAGGGCCTGTGGACATTCTTCACAATCCAGAACACATCACAAACGAGGGCTATGTTCTACATTAAAACATGCGTTCCACATACCTGCACACAGAGAAACAACACCAAAATGAGAGGGCAGCAGTGGTGACCATGAGGAGGAGACACACCCAGACACACCTGTGCACAATCACATCAAATCAAGCTTAAGCTCACAGCAAATGTGCATGTCCCCACACACACACAAAACCACTACCAGTGTGAAGGTGAGTTTGGTGATACAGATCTACCCTGTTACACCCCTCCCTGCTAAAAATTGTCCCAATGGCCACACTACAATGCCATCATGGCTTATGGATGTAGTTCTCGATATCTCTGTGGAGGCAGCCCTTTAGTTGTCCTTGTCCTTGTCCTTGTCTGGGTTCGGAGTGGGTGTGGGTCGGCTCTCCAACCTCTGGCCTGGCCTCTGGAACGGCTCCTGTAGGGGCCCAAAACCCAACCCAGGGAAGCTCTACAGGGGCTGTACCTGTCTCTGTCACGGCATTTAAAGGTCTAAGAACATTCTGGTTAGGTGTATTAGTCAGTCTAAAGTTCTGTGGGCTTAATTGCAGTGGAAGTGGATCGCGCCTCAATAAGTTGCGATGGACCACTTTTTCAAGGTCTCCCGAGTCTTATTTAATAACATATACTGGTAATGCAGGATCTGATTGTTTTACAACAATGTAAGGCTGCCTTGCACACCTATCAGCCAGCTTACCTCGGTCTTTTGCTCTCATGTCCTGAAGCAATGAAGTATGATTCTTTGCTATGCCATACAATTCACACAGTTCATGCATCAGTTTGGATTCAAAATTTGGCACTTGGTCTGACATCAATCGTTTGGGAACACCGAAGGGTTGAATTACCTTGTGCCATATTACCTTAGCTGTTGTTACAGCAGTTTGGTCTTTGGTGACCGCTGCCCAGGCAAATTTGGTGAAATGGTCCACCATAACCAGCACATTGTGGTACAGGTCCTCTGGATGGCCTATGGACAGGAAATCTGCAGACAACAGTTCCATGGACGCAGAAGTCTTAATTAGCAACAAAGGGGCTTGTTTAGTGGTAGCAGCTTTGCGCAAAACACAGTTCTGACACTGGGCGCACCAGTTTGCAATATCTATGCTTAAATCTGGCCAAAAAAATCTGCTTTGGATCAATGATATTGTCTTTTCTGGGCCCCAGTGGCCTGCATATTCATGATATAACTGCCAAACAGCACGTTTCTCACCCTCAGGAACCATAATTTGGGTCACTGGGTCAACTTCCTTGGGGTCTCGCACCTTACGGCAGAGCACTCCTCCGATCAGTGAAAGTCGTCCCCAATGGCGGAGGATGCGTAAAACAAGTTTAGACTCCTGTTGCCTCTCGTGCTTGTTCGGTCGATAGCCCCTTTGCAAATACCATGACACTCTCCTCAAGACTGGATCTTCCTCCTGCAGATTAGACCACTGAGTTGGTCTGCGTTCAGGGAACAATGGAGCCCCAACTGTTGCCTTTTGCAAGTTTTCCTGTTTGACTTTTCCTGTTCCCATGCACATTGCTCTGGCGATGTACGTGCTGACATGAATGAATGATGGGATCTCAACCCCTTCTCTTCCTTCGTCTGGATCCGAGGTCGCTGCATCTGGGGGAAATCGAGATAATGCATCTGCACTCTGGTTAAGACGTCCTGGCTTATACTTTATCTCAAATTGAAAACTTGCCAGACGTGCTGCCCATCTCTGCTCTAGGCTCCCCAATTTAGCTGAGTTCAAGTGCACTAGGGGATTATTATCTGTATATACAAGAAAAGGAGCACAATGTAAATACTCAGCAAATTTTTCTGTGACTGCCCATGTCAAAGGCAAAAATTCAAGCTTAAAGTAGCTATAATTTTTATCATTTTTCTCTGTAGGGCTCAAGCTCCTGATGGCGAAAGCGATTAACCTCTCCTTCCCGTCCTGAACTTGGGCAAGCACAGCTCCTAAACCTCGGCTACTGGGTTAGGGTCTCTACGACCTTCCGTTCCCGCGATACAAACATTCCAAAAATCACCAAAAATACATGTCATATCTCGGGAACCGTAAGTCGTAGAGACTCGCTTTACCTGCTGGCGTTCTTGGAGACCCCATAAAACCATTGAAAGAGCTTATCCCCGAGTCTCTACGACCTTCCGTTCCCGAGATACAAACATTCCAAAAATCACCAAAAATACATGTCATATCTCGGGAACCGTAAGTCGTAGAGACTCGGTTTACCTGCTGGCATTCTTGAAGACCCCATAAAACAAACCATTGAAAGAGCTTATCCCCGAGTCTCTACGACCTTCCGTTCAAAAGTTACCAACCCGGGTAGGGCCCCGATTGAGTATTTATCCCCTTAACCTAACCTAACCCTAACCCTAACCCCTAACCCACACTTGTCCGCGAGTCTCTACGACCTTCCGTTCCCGAGATACAGACATTCAAAATACGCCCCTACTGGACATGTCATATCTCGGGAAAGGAAGGTCGCACAGACTCGGGACAAAGACTGGTGTTCTCAGAGACCACATAAACCCCTAGACGGACGTTGGTCCCGAGTCTCTACGACCTTCCGTTCCCGAGATACAAACATTCCAAAAATCACCAAAAATACATGTCATATCTCGGGAACCGTAAGTCGTAGGGACTCGGTTTACCTGCTGGCGTTCTTGGAGACCCCATAAAACCATTGAAAGAGCTTATCCCCGAGTCTCTACGACCTTCCGTTCAAAAGTTACCAACCCGGGTAGGGCCCCGATTGAGTTTTTATCCCCTTAACCTAACCTAACCCTAACCCTAACCCTAACCCCTAACCCACACGTGTCCGCTAGTCTCTACGACCTTCCGTTCCCGAGATACAGACATTCAAAATACGCCCCTACTGGACATGTCATATCTCGGGAAAGGAAGGTCGCACAGACTCGGGACAAAGACTGGTGTTCTCAGAGACCACATAAACCCCTAGACGGACGTTGGTCCCGAGTCTCTACGACCTTCCGTTCCCGAGATACAAACATTCCAAAAATCACCAAAAATACATGTCATATCTCAGGAACCGTAAGTCGTAGGGACTCGGTTTACCTGCTGGCGTTCTTGGAGACCCCATAAAACCATTGAAAGAGCTTATCCCCGAGTCTCTACGACCTTCCGTTCAAAAGTTACCAACCCGGGTAGGGCCCCGATTGAGTTTTTATCCCCTTAACCTAACCTAACCCTAACCCTAACCCCTAACCCACACTTGGCCGCGAGTCTCTACGACCTTCCGTTCCCGAGATACAGACATTCAAAATACGCCCCTACTGGACATGTCATATCTCGGGAAAGGAAGGTCGCACAGACTCGGGACAAAGACTGGTGTTCTCAGAGACCACATAAACCCCTAGACGGACGTTGGTCCCGAGTCTCTACGACCTTCCGTTTCCGAGATACACACATTCACCATAGGCGAACCAAAGCCCATTCACTTCAATGGGAAAATAAACTTGAGTATAACTCGGGAACGGAAGGTCGTAGAGACTCGGGACCCTGATCCGTCGGATATAATTCGTGGTCTCTGAACACGCCAGACTTCTCCCCGAGTCTCTACGACCTTCCGTTCCCGAGATACAGACATTCAAAATACGCCCCTACTGGACATGTCATATCTCGGGAAAGGAAGGTCGCACAGACTCGGGACAAAGACTGGTGTTCTCAGAGACCACATAAACCCCTAGACGGACGTTGGTCTAGAGTCTCTACGACCTTCCGTTTCCGAGATACACACATTCACTATAGGCGAACCAAAGCCCATTCACTTCAATGGGAAAATAAACTTGAGTATAACTCGGGAACGGAAGGTCGTAGAGACTCGGGACCCTGATCCGTCGGACATAATTCGTGGTCTCTGAACACGCCAGACTTCTCCCCGAGTCTCTACGACCTTCCGTTCCCGAGATACAGACATTCAAAATACGCCCCTACTGGACATGTCATATCTCGGGAAAGGAAGGTCGCACAGACTCGGGACAAAGACTGGTGTTCTCAGAGACCACATAAACCCCTGGACGGACGTTGGTCCCGAGTCTCTACGACCTTCCGTTTCCGAGATACACACATTCACTATAGGTGAACCAAACCCCATTCACTTCAATGGGAAAATGAACTTGAGTATAACTCGGGAACGGAAGGTCGTAGAGACTCGGGACCCTGATCCGTCGGACATAATTCGTGGTCTCTGAACACGCCAGACTTCTCCCCGAGTCTCTACGACCTTCCGTTCCCGAGATACAGACATTCAAAATACGCCCCTACTGGACATGTCATATCTCGGGAAAGGAAGGTCGCACAGACTCGGGACAAAGACTGGTGTTCTCAGAGACCACATAAACCCCTAGACGGACGTTGGTCTAGAGTCTCTACGACCTTCCGTTTCCGAGATACACACATTCACTATAGGCGAACCAAAGCCCATTCACTTCAATGGGAAAATAAACTTGAGTATAACTCGGGAACGGAAGGTCGTAGAGACTCGGGACCCTGATCCGTCGGACATAATTCGTGGTCTCTGAACACGCCAGACTTCTCCCCGAGTCTCTACGACCTTCCGTTCCCGAGATACAGACATTCAAAATACGCCCCTACTGGACATGTCATATCTCGGGAAAGGAAGGTCGCACAGACTCGGGACAAAGACTGGTGTTCTCAGAGACCACATAAACCCCTGGACGGACGTTGGTCCCGAGTCTCTACGACCTTCCGTTTCCGAGATACACACATTCACTATAGGTGAACCAAACCCCATTCACTTCAATGGGAAAATGAACTTGAGTATAACTCGGGAACGGAAGGTCGTAGAGACTCGGGACCCTGATCCGTCGGACATAATTCGTGGTCTCTGAACACGCCAGACTTCTCCCCGAGTCTCTACGACCTTCCGTTCCCGAGATAGAGACATTCAAAATACGCCCCTACTGGACATGTCATATCTCGGGAAAGGAAGGTCGCACAGACTCGGGACAAAGACTGGTGTTCTCAGAGACCACATAAACCCCTGGACGGACGTTGGTCCCGAGTCTCTACGACCTTCCGTTTCCGAGATACACACATTCACTATAGGTGAACCAAACCCCATTCACTTCAATGGGAAAATGAACTTGAGTATAACTCGGGAACGGAAGGTCGTAGAGACTCGGGACCCTGATCCGTCGGACATAATTCGTGGTCTCTGAACACGCCAGACTTCTCCCCGAGTCTCTACGACCTTCCGTTCCCGAGATACAGACATTCAAAATACGCCCCTACTGGACATGTCATATCTCGGGAAAGGAAGGTCGCACAGACTCGGGACAAAGACTGGTGTTCTCAGAGACCACATATAACCCTAGACAGACGTTGGTCCCGAGTCTCTACGACCTTCCGTTTCAGAGATACACACATTCACTATAGGCGAACCAAACCCCATTCACTTCAATGGGAAAATGAACTTGAGTATAACTCGGGAACGGAAGGTCGTAGAGACTCGGGACCCTGATCCGTCGGACATAATTCGTGGTCTCTGAACACGCCAGACTTCTCCCCGAGTCTCTACGACCTTCCGTTCCCGAGATACAAACATTCCAAAAATCACCAAAAATACATGTCATATCTCGGGAACCGTAAGTCGTAGAGACTCGGTTTACCTGCTGGCGTTCTTGGAGACCCCATAAAACCATTGAAAGAGCTTATCCCCGAGTCTCTACGACCTTCCGTTCCCGAGATACAGACATTCAAAATACGCCCCTACTGGACATGTCATATCTCGGGAAAGGAAGGTCGCACAGACTCGGGACAAAGACTGGTGTTCTCAGAGACCACATAAACCCCTAGACGGACGTTGGTCCCGAGTCTCTACGACCTTCCGTTTCCGAGATACACACATTCACTATAGGCGAACCAAACCCCATTCACTTCAATGGGAAAATGAACTTGAGTATAACTCGGGAACGGAAGGTCGTAGAGACTCGGGACCCTGATCCGTCGGACATAATTCGTGGTCTCTGAACACGCCAGACTTCTCCCCGAGTCTCTACGACCTTCCGTTCCCGAGATACAAACATTCCAAAAATCACCAAAAATACATGTCATATCTCGGGAACCGTAAGTCGTAGGGACTCGGTTTACCTGCTGGCGTTCTTGGAGACCCCATAAAACCATTGAAAGAGCTTATCCCCGAGTCTCTACGACCTTCCGTTCAAAAGTTACCAACCCGGGTAGGGCCCCGATTGAGTTTTTATCCCCTTAACCTAACCTAACCCTAACCCTAACCCCTAACCCACACTTGGCCGCGAGTCTCTACGACCTTCCGTTCCCGAGATACAGACATTCAAAATACGCCCCTACTGGACATGTCATATCTCGGGAAAGGAAGGTCGCACAGACTCGGGACAAAGACTGGTGTTCTCAGAGACCACATAAACCCCTAGAAGGACGTTGGTCCCGAGTCTCTACGACCTTCCGTTTCCGAGATACACACATTCACCATAGGCGAACCAAAGCCCATTCACTTCAATGGGAAAATAAACTTGAGTATAACTCGGGAACGGAAGGTCGTAGAGACTCGGGACCCTGATCCGTCGGACATAATTCGTGGTCTCTGAACACGCCAGACTTCTCCCCGAGTCTCTACGACCTTCCGTTCCCGAGATACAGACATTCAAAATACGCCCCTACTGGACATGTCATATCTCGGGAAAGGAAGGTCGCACAGACTCGGGACAAAGACTGGTGTTCTCAGAGACCACATAAACCCCTAGACGGACGTTGGTCCCGAGTCTCTACGACCTTCCGTTTCCGAGATACACACATTCACTATAGGCGAACCAAAGCCCATTCACTTCAATGGGAAAATAAACTTGAGTATAACTCGGGAACGGAAGGTCGTAGAGACTCTGGACCCTGATCCGTCGGACATAATTCGTGGTCTCTGAACACGCCAGACTTCTCCCCGAGTCTCTACGACCTTCCGTTCCCGAGATACAGACATTCAAAATACGCCCCTACTGGACATGTCATATCTCGGGAAAGGAAGGTCGCACAGACTCGGGACAAAGACTGGTGTTCTCAGAGACCACATAAACCCCTAGACGGACGTTGGTCCCGAGTCTCTACGACCTTCCGTTCCCGAGATACAAACATTCCAAAAATCACCAAAAATACATGTCATATCTCGGGAACCGTAAGTCGTACGGACTCGGTTTACCTGCTGGCGTTCTTGGAGACCCCATAAAACCATTGAAAGAGCTTATCCCCGAGTCTCTACGACCTTCCGTTCAAAAGTTACCAACCCGGGTAGGGCCCCGATTGAGTTTTTATCCCCTTAACCTAACCCTAACCCTAACCCTAACCCCTAACCCACACTTGTCCGCGAGTCTCTACGACCTTCCGTTCCCGAGATACAGACATTCAAAATACGCCCCTACTGGACATGTCATATCTCGGGAAAGGAAGGTCGCACAGACTCGGGACAAAGACTGGTGTTCTCAGAGACCACATAAACCCCTCGACGGACGTTGGTCCCGAGTCTCTACGACCTTCCGTTTCCGAGATACACACATTCACTATAGGCGAACCAAAGCCCATTCACTTCAATGGGAAAATAAACTTGAGTATAACTCGGGAACGGAAGGTCGTAGAGACTCGGGACCCTGATCCGTCGGACATAATTCGTGGTCTCTGAACACGCCAGACTTCTCCCCGAGTCTCTACGACCTTCCGTTCCCGAGATACAGACATTCAAAATACGCCCCGACTGGACATGTCATATCTCGGGAAAGGAAGGTCGCACAGACTCGGGACAAAGACTGGTGTTCTCAGAGACCACATAAACCCCTAGACGGACGTTGGTCCCGAGTCTCTACGACCTTCCGTTCCCGAGATACAAACATTCCAAAAATCACCAAAAATACATGTCATATCTCGGGAACCGTAAGTCGTAGGGACTCGGTTTACCTGCTGGCGTTCTTGGAGACCCCATAAAACCATTGAAAGAGCTTATCCCCGAGTCTCTACGACCTTCCGTTCAAAAGTTACCAACCCGGGTAGGGCCCCGATTGAGTTTTTATCCCCTTAACCTAACCCTAACCCTAACCCCTAACCCACACTTGTCCGCGAGTCTCTACGACCTTCCGTTCCCGAGATACAGACATTCAAAATACGCCCCTACTGGACATGTCATATATCGGGAAAGGAAGGTCGCACAGACTCGGGACAAAGACTGGTGTTCTCAGAGACCACATAAACCCCTAGACGGACGTTGGTCCCGAGTCTCTACGACCTTCCGTTTCCGAGATACACACATTCACTATAGGCGAACCAAAGCCCATTCACTTCAATGGGAAAATAAGAGTATAACTCGGGAACGGAAGGTCGTAGAGACTCGGGACCCTGATCCGTCGGACATAATTCGTGGTCTCTGAACACGCCAGACTTCTCCCCGAGTCTCTACGACCTTCCGTTCCCGAGATACAGACATTCAAAATACGCCCCTACTGGACATGTCATATCTCGGGAAAGGAAGGTCGCACAGACTCGGGACAAAGACTGGTGTTCTCAGAGACCACATAAACCCCTAGACGGACGTTGGTCCCGAGTCTCTACGACCTTCCGTTTCCGAGATACACACATTCACTATAGGCGAACCAAACCCCATTCACTTCAATGGGAAAATGAACTTGAGTATAACTCAGGAACGGAAGGTCGTAGAGACTCGGGACCCTGATCCGTCGGACATAATTCGTGGTCTCTGAACACGCCAGACTTCTCCCCGAGTCTCTACGACCTTCCGTTCCCGAGATACAGACATTCAAAATACGCCCCTACTGGACATGTCATATCTCGGGAAAGGAAGGTCGCACAGACTCGGGACAAAGACTGGTCTTCTCAGAGACCACATAAACCCCTAGACGGACGTTGGTCCCGAGTCTCTACGACCTTCCGTTTCCGAGATACACACATTCACTATAGGCGAACCAAACCCCATTCACTTCAATGGGAAAATGAACTTGAGTATAACTCAGGAACGGAAGGTCGTAGAGACTCGGGACCCTGATCCATCGGACATAATTCGTGGTCTCTGAACACGCCAGACTTCTCCCCGAGTCTCTACGACCTTCCGTTCCCGAGATACAAACATTCCAAAAATCACCAAAATACATGTCATATCTCGGGAACCGTAAGTCGTAGGGACTCGGTTTACCTGCTGGCGTTCTTGGAGACCCCATAAAACCATTGAAAGAGCTTATCCCCGAGTCTCTACAACCTTCCGTTCAAAAGTTACCAACCCGGGTAGGGCCCCGATTGAGTTTTTATCCCCTTAAACTAACCTAACCCTAACCCTAACCCCTAACCCACACTTGTCCGCGAGTCTCTACGACCTTCCGTTCCCGAGATACAGACATTCAAAATACGCCCCTACTGGACATGTCATATCTCGGGAAAGTAAGGTCGCACAGACTCGGGACAAAGACTGGTGTTCTCAGAGACCACATAAACCCCTAGACGGACGTTGGTCCCGAGTCTCTACGACCTTCCGTTTCCGAGATACACACATTCACTATAGGCGAACCAAACCCCATTCACTTCAATGGGAAAATGAACTTGAGTATAACTCGGGAACGGAAGGTCGTAGAGACTCGGGACCCTGATCCGTCGGACATAATTCGTGGTCTCTGAACACGCCAGACTTCTCCCCGAGTCTCTACGACCTTCCGTTCCCGAGATACAAACATTCCAAAAATCACCAAAAATACATGTCATATCTCGGGAACCGTAAGTCGTAGGGACTCGGTTTACCTGCTGGCGTTCTTGGAGACCCCATAAAACCATTGAAAGAGCTTATCCCCGAGTCTCTACGACCTTCCGTTCAAAAGTTACCAACCCGGGTAGGGCCCCGATTGAGTTTTTATCCCCTTAACCTAACCTAACCCTAACCCTAACCCTATTCCCTAACCCACACTTGTCCGCTAGTCTCTACGACCTTCCGTTCCCGAGATACAGACATTCAAAATACGCCCCTACTGGACATGTCATATCTCGGGAAATGAAGGTCGCACAGACTCGGGACAAAGACTGGTGTTCTCAGAGACCACATAAACCCCTAGACGGACGTTGGTCTCGAGTCTCTACGACCTTCCGTTCCCGAGATACAAACATTCCAAAAATCACAAAAAATACATGTCATATCTCGGGAACCGTAAGTCGTAGGGACTCGGTTTACCTGCTGGCGTTCTTGGAGACCCCATAAAACCATTGAAAGAGCTTATCCCCGAGTCTCTACGACCTTCCGTTCAAAAGTTACCAACCCGGGTAGGGCCCCGATTGAGTTTTTATCCCCTTAACCTAACCTAACCCTAACCCTAACCCTAACCCTATCCCCTAACCCACACTTGTCCGCTAGTCTCTACGACCTTCCGTTCCCGAGATACAGACATTCAAAATACGCCCCTACTGGACATGTCATATCTCGGGAAAGGAAGGTCGCACAGACTCGGGACAAAGACTGGTGTTCTCAGAGACCACATAAACCCCTAGACGGACGTTGGTCCCGAGTCTCTACGACCTTCCGTTTCCGAGATACACACATTCACTATAGGCGAACCAAACCCCATTCACTTCAATGGGAAAATAAACTTGAGCATAACTCGGGAACGGAAGGTCGTAGAGACTCGGGACCCTGATCCGTTGGACATAATTCGTGGTCCCTGAACACGCCAGACTTCTCCCCGAGTCTCTACGACCTTCCGTTCCCGAGATACAAACATTCCAAAAATCACCAAAAATACATGTCATATCTCGGGAACCGTAAGTCGTAGAGACTCGGTTTACCTGCTGGCGTTCTTGGAGACCCCATAAAACCATTGAAAGAGCTTATCCCCGAGTCTCTACGACCTTCCGTTCCCGAGATACAGACATTCAAAATACGCCCCTACTGGACATGTCATATCTCGGGAAAGGAAGGTCGCACAGACTCGGGACAAAGACTGGTGTTCTCAGAGACCACATAGACCCCTAGAAGGACGTTGGTCCCGAGTCTCTACGACCTTCCGTTTCAGAGATACACACATTCACTATAGGCGAACCAAACCCCATTCACTTCAATGGGAAAATGAACTTGAGTATAACTCGGGAACGGAAGGTCGTAGAGACTCGGGACACTTATCCGTCGGACATAATTCGTGGTCTCTGAACACGCCAGACTTCTCCCCGAGTCTCTACGACCTTCCGTTCCCGAGATACAAACATTCCAAAAATCACCAAAAATACATGTCATATCTCGGGAACCGTAAGTCGTAGAGACTCGGTTTACCTGCTGGCGTTCTTGGAGACCCTGTTGAGCCGCATTTTGTAATAACGGTGCATTTTGTAATAAACGTCCAAAATGTAATAACTTTTTCATTTCATTTTGTAATAAAGCCGCATTTTGTAATAAACTGCCGCATTTTGTAATAAACTGCCCCAACGCATTTTGTAATAAATTTTGCCGCATTATGTAATAAGTTATTACATTTTGAGAAGATTATTACAAAATGCACTTGCAACTTTTTTATTATCTAGAAAATGTAATAACATGGTGCATTACGTAATAACAATTCTAAAGCATTGTTTATTTGTTTGTTAATTGTATTTTATTTTACTTTAAAGTATTTGTAAAAGTTAGGCCTATTATTAGTATCACTGTATTAGCCTAGTAGCAGTACTTAGCAATTACTATCAGTACACTATTCAAAGGTTGCATTAACAGAGAATATTCTGTAAATTCCAGATTTTTTTTATTGGATACCAAAACCACATCAAGAATAGTTATAAACATCCAACAAACCGTATTATGCTTCTTATAATACAGAACAAAACTCTGGGTATCA
Source organism: Chaunax sp. Z400 (assembly GCA_037577475.1). NCBI lineage: Eukaryota > Metazoa > Chordata > Actinopteri > Lophiiformes > Chaunacidae > Chaunax > Chaunax sp. Z400. The sequence continues at coordinate 396,711 of JBAGJB010000184.1, read as the reverse complement.
AAATTTAATCCATTCGTAAACATTAACATATGCACATACAAAATAGAAACGCTGATGAATAGGTAAAGAACAGCTTTATTTATGCATTTATAGAACCTTTCAACAACAATAAATGCAACCAACACATGCAGGCTTGCGGCCAATTTAAAATAATAATGAACCAATGAATATAAGTTCTACCTTAAACAACGTAAGTGTCTTCTGCTTGTTTAGAGAGCTGCTGTGACCAGCAAATTTCTCCACTAAGATTAATTTTAAACAAATATGAAATTGCCTCAAAAGGCTAAACAAACAACAAAATTTCTATTTCCAAAATATATCCGTAATTTCAAATTGTCCATGTCTAATATGTCTAATTACCAGCCAAGCCATAAACCACTTGGAATGTTTCCCAAACAGCTCCTTGAGTTTTAACGCCACACCACCAAAGCGCCCTGCTGCTTTGTACAACCTTTGTACACTTATTGTGTGCTTTCCAACGACGTCCAACCCAAGGCTTTGGCTTAATGTTTCCCTTAGATAGATTGATGGATGGAATCGATCTGCAATGTCTTTAAAATGTTGAGACACTCTGTTAAACGTCCCAAGCATTGACATGTCATCCTCAAGGGTCATTTTGATAATAGACTGAAACATTTCAGTTGGTAGGACAGGCTGAACAGGGGGTGTAGTCAGAACAGGGTCCTCAGGCTGGATAGGTGGGTCACACTCATCTGGTGAGTCAGGCTGGATAGGTGGGTCAGACTCATCTGGTGAGTCAGGCTGGATAGGTGGGTCAGACTCATCTGGTGAGTCAGGCTGGATAGGTGGGTCAGACTCATCTGGTGAGGCAGGCTGGATAGGTGGGTCAGACTCATCTGGTGAGGCAGGCTGGATAGGTGGGTCAGACTCATCTGGTGAGGCAGGCTGCAGTGGTGAAAGTGTGTTGTTGTCATATAACTGTCCTGCTTGAGCATCCAAAACATGCTCTATAAATGGTGTGACTGGTCCCTCCAAACTCAGATAATGTTCTCCATGCCCCTCTGCCACATGACCAAGTACTAGCACTGGATTGTTGTGACAATATATGTTTGACTCTGATACAATAGTTGAGGCATTGATTCCCAGAGAGGAAATTACAAGAAACTGGACCTGGAAAATTTCAGATGCTCTTTGCGAAGTAATGTGGTCACCATAGGTTCCAGTTCGGGCCATTCTTTCCAAGTATCCATCCCAGTCATTGCCCTCGACAAAGTTGAACAAGAGTGTTCCATTTCCATTGTATGGATAATTCCTGAGGTCTTGGACAATTTCATCTCTTAAGCTTTCTGGTGATCTAAATATTCCAAGGGTGGATAGCTGGTCAGCCATGGCTGCAAACTGACAATTTCCATCTGGGTCAGGGTCATAGCGAATGCTTAACTCCATGGACATAAATTCCTCTAGTCTGTCTGTGTGTGTGTACTGAAACAAAAGTGGGTTTAGGCCTCTCTTTGATGGTGCTGTCTTGGGTTTTTTAGAGTGTGTCTTTTTTCGCAGCCGGGTAGCACTAGTTATATCCGACACGAAGAACCATTTTTGTGTTTGTCGGAGGGTCTTTGGGTCCCTAAAACTCACTTTGTATTTTGAGAGCTTTCGATTTTTTTTCACAATTGTACCACGCCTTACGTGATACTTTTTGGAGACTCGATGGGCACCATCCCTCATTCTGACCAAAACAGCGTCCTTAACATTGTAGTGTTGTGATAGGTTTTGTTTGAATGCACGCTTGATCATTAGTTTAGCACAGTGCTCAGAGGCCTTCCGTGCCATTCTTCTCACCCTTTTTCGTTTAGTATCAAATTTTTCTCGATGTCTCAAGGATGGTAAAGTTGAATGTTGATTCCTCACAGACTCCTTACGAACAGAAGATGGAGAACCGCATAAAGGATGCCTTATGCTGTTGCTTTTTCTTCCATAGTATACTTCAAATGGAGACCTCCAGCCTAAAACTTCTTTAAGATCCTCATTTAGCACTCTTGAATATACAGGTAGGTGCTTGACCCAGTTAACTCCGTTCCGTTGAAATTTCACCAGATCATACATGATCTTCTTTCTTAGCCACCTATGTGTCCTCTCAACCTTTCCTTGGCTTTGTGGATGATATGCTGAACTTTCAATTATTTTCACTTGCAGAGATGTCATTAGAATTTTCACTGCCCCTTTAAACTCAGTCCCTTTGTCATGTTGTAACACTTTGGGTGGTCCATGTTCACGATAAATCTTGTTAAGGTGTTTGGCGATTTCAACACTACTTTTTCTTTTCAATGGTTTCAGCCACATGTAACGACTGAACACATCCATCACTGTGAGAATGTAACGGTATAAAGCCTGACCATAACTAATTTTCATTTTTCCCATGTCCAATAGGTCAATTTGGTGTCGATCTTGCACTTCTTTGGCTTGAATGGTCATCAAAGGGGGCTTATTCAGAAACTTTGCATTTTGAAGTTGGTACCACTCAGTTTTGTTCAAGATTTCCTGCACCTTTCTTTCACTTATGCCACTATGATGCATTTTCAGTCGTTTGCTCAACTTTCTTGCTCCAGAACCCTTAGTATCATCTAGACCCTTTTTAACAACACAATCAACATTAGACTGTAGCATGACTGGCTTGCCGGCACACAGCAGTGTCTGCCCATCCTCACTGAGAGAATAGACCCCTTGATTTCTCCAGAGACGCACCAAGGCATTTTGTTGAATTCTTGTGCGTTCAGAAACTGGAACATGAAACTCTCCTCTCAACTTGCGAACTATGACATTGTACATTTCCTCGGTCATTGCTTGCTTTTGTCCATGGCCTACAATGAGCCCCAGCAGGGTGCAGGTCAGGGTTATAATTAGCAGACCTACAAGGGTGACAAAAGAGGGAAAATGTTTAACTCCCAAAACTAAACTGCATTTTGTGCCTTTTTTTTTGCACTTTTATTTTATTTGTGGAATTTCATTTCAAGTACTAAAATATTTTATCTTGAATTAATATTTAAGAAGGTATTTTAATTATTACAATTTTGATAACCCACCACCAACTGCGGCATCACAGTAATTCAAATTGCTTTATGAATGTTGATCTTATGTTATAGCCCTAGATTTGTCTCAATAAAGGATGCTATCATTAAAGAGGACGCTGCTTTTGTAGGAATACTGAAAAACAAGGTTTTAACAAATTTATTGTTTTCACACCTGTTATAACATTTTTAGCCTTTTAATAGCTATTTCGATGCTTACTATTTATGACTGTGTTAACCCTTTGGCCGCCAAAGATATTCCAAAAATTTATGAAATATTAATATTAATTTTCCAAAAGGCTGTAACTTGAAACTGGTAAGAGATAAAATTATGCTGTAAATGAGAAAAACCTTAACCACAACCCTAAGTTTGTGATGGGAGTAAATTTACCAATCTAATTAGCATATTATGATGTCATAGGGTGGCGGCCATATTGGAAAATATGAATTTATAATATCAATTTTCCAAAAGGCTGTCACTTGAAACTGGAAAGAGATAAAAGTATACTGTAAATGTGGAAAAACTTCACCATTACTCAAAGTTTGTGACGGGAGTAAATTTACCAATCTAATTAGCATATTATGACATCACCAGGTGGTGGCCATATTGGAAAACATTCAACTCTGAAGAAGATTTCAAAAGGCTGCAACTTGAAAGTGGAAAGAGATCAAATTATACTGTAAATGAGGAAAAACTTCACCATGACTCAAAGTTTGTGATGGGAGTAAATTTACCAATCTAATTTGCATATTATGACATCACCAGTTGGCGGCCATATTGGAAAACATTCATCTCTGAAGATTTCAAAAGGCTGTAACTTGAAAGTGGAAAGAGATAAAATTATACTGTAAATGAGGAAAAACTTCACCATGACTCAAAGTTTGTGATGGGAGTAAATTTACCAATCTAATTTGCATATTATGACATTCATTGTGATCTGGGATGTGTTGTTTAAATGATCACTTTATTTTTTGAGCAGTGTACTATTGTGTGTGTGTGTGTGGGTGTAGTTTTTTGCACATGCACAGTTTTCCTTCAAATGTGTTATTACCTGTCGGTCATTAAAAGTTATTAACTTTTAATATGTACTTAGAGGCATAGATTTCAGTTTTACTTTACAAACTGTTTTTAATGCAGTGAGCATAACTTGGACAATGCAGGTTTAAATTCAGTCATATAATTTCTTATCAAGGGCAAAACATCTACATAACTTTAGATCAACTGCAAAATGTCTTTATACTTCCATATATTCAATTACACAGATAATATTTGACACAGTTTTTTCATACCTGGCATCATGTTGAACTCTGTTGGCTGTCTCAATTAAGCATGCAAGCAGTGCATGATCTTTGTAGAACTGATGCAGCAGCCAATCAGATTACAGCCCGCCCTCCCCTCCCTGGCTGAGTGACAGACCATGTAGAGCTTTGAATTTGGCCACAAGTTATTGGCCTATATAATTCCAAACGTGTTCTGTCATACATAGATTTATTGGGCTACATAGCTCTAAGGGAAATTGCATAAAAAACAACAAAAAGTCACTTGTATAAATTCATTGTTTAACAAACAACAATAATAGGTATTATTACATAATGCACCATGTTATTACATTTCCTAGAAAATAAAAAAGTTGCAAGTGCATTTTGTAATAATCTTCTCAAAATGTAATAACTTATTACATAATGTGGCAAAATTTATTACAAAATGCGTTGGGGCAGTTTATTACAAAATGCGGCAGTTTATTACAAAATGCGGCTTTATTACAAAATGAAATGAAAAAGTTATTACATTTTGGACGTTTATTACAAAATGCACCGTTATTACAAAATGCGGCTCAACAAACCTTTAGTATAAACCTTTAGTATAAACCTTTAGTATAAACCTTTAGTATAAACCTTTAGTTAAACCTTTAGTATAAACCTTTAGTGTCAAACCTTTAGTCTAAACCTTTAGTCTAAACCTTTAGTAGAAACCTTTAGTATAAACCTTTAGTATAAACCTTTAGTATAAACCTTTAGTATAAACCTTTAGTATAAACCTTTAGTTAAACCTTTAGTATAAACCTTTAGTTAAACCTTTAGTATAAACCTTTAGTTAAACCTTTAGTATAAACCTTTATAGTATGTATAGTATGTACAGTATGTATAGTATGTATAGTATGTACAGTATGTATAATATGTATAGTATGTACGGTATGAATAATATGTATAGTATCTACAGTATGAATAGTATGTGTAGTATATACAGTATGTTTAGTATGAATAGTATGTATAGTATGTATAGTATGTACAGTATGAATAGTATGTACAGTATGTGCAGTATGAATAGTATGTACAGTATGAATAGTATGTACAGTATGAATAGTATGAATAGTATGTATAGTATGTACAGTATGAATAGTATGTACAGTATGTACAGTATGTATAGTATGTACAGTATGAATAGTATGTACAGTATGAATAGTATGTACAGTATGAATAGTATGTATAGTATGTACAGTATGTATATTATGAGTAGTATGTATAGTATGTACAGTATGAATAGTATGTACAGTATAAATAGTATGTATAGTATGTACAGTATGTAAAGTATGAATAGTATGAATAGTATGTACAGTATGAATAGTATGTATAGTATGTACAGTATGAATAGTATGTATAGCATGAATAGTATGTATAGTATATACAGTATGAATAGTATGTACAGTATGAACAGTATGTACAGTATGAATAGTATGTACAGTATGAATAGTATGTACAGTATGTATAGTATGAATAGTATGTATAGTACGAAGAGTATGTACAGTATGAATAGTATGTATAGTATGTGAAGTATGAATAGTACGTATAGTATGTACAGTATGAATAGTATGAATAGTAGTAGTATGTGTAGAATGAATAGTATGTATAGTATGAATAGTATGTATAGAATGAATAGTATGTATAGTATGAATAGTATGTGTAGTATGTACAGTATGAATAGTATGTATAGTATAAATAGTATGTATGGCATGTATAGTATGAATGGTATGCATGGTATGCATAGAATTTATATGTATAGTATGAATAGTATGTATAGTATGTATAGTAAAAAGAAGTATGTATAGTATGAAGAGTATGTATAGTAGTAGTATGTGTAGAATGAATAGTATGTATAGTATGTATAGTATGAATAGTATGTATAGAATGAATAGTATGTATAGTATAAATAGTATGTATATGTATGTATAGTATGAATAGTATGTATAGTATGTACAGTATGAATAGTATGTATAGTATGAACAGTATGTACAGTATGAATAGTATGTATAGTATGAATAGTATGAATAGTATGTACAGTATGAATAGTATGTACAGTATGTACAGTATGTATAGTATGAATAGTATGAACAGTATGAATAGTATGTACAGTATGTATAGCATGAATAGTATGTATAGTATGTAAAGTAAAAAATAGTATGTATAGTATGAATAGTATGTATAGTAGTAGTATGTGTAGAAATAATAGTATGTATAGTATGAATAGTATGTATAGAATGAATAGTATGTATAGTATAAATAGTATGTTTAGTAAAAAATATTATGTATATGTATGTATAGTATGAATAGTATGTATAGTATGTATAGTATGTACAGTATGAATAGTATGTATAGTATAAATAGTATGTATAGTATGTATAGTATAAACAGTATGTTTAGTATGAATAGTATGTATAGTATAAATAATATGTATAATATGTACAGTATGTATAGTATGAACAGTATGTACAGTATGAATAGTATGAATAGTATGTACAGTATGAATAATATGTATAGTATGTACAGTATGAATAATATGTATAGTATCTACAGTATGAATAGTATGTATAGTATAAACAGTATGTTTAGTATGTATAGTATGAATAGTATGTATAGTATGTACAGTATGAATAGTATGTACAGTATGAATAGTATGTATAGTATGAATAGTATGTATAGTATGAATAGTATGTATAGTATGTACAGTATGAATAGTATGTATAATATGTACAGTATGAATAGTATGAATAGTATGTATAGTATGAATAGTATGTATAGTATGAAGAGTATGTACAGTATGAATAGTATGTATAGTATGTGAAGTATGAATAGTACGTATAGTATGTACAGTATGAATAGTATGAATAGTAGTAGTATGTGTAGAATGAATAGTATGTATAGTATGAATAGTATGTATAGTATGTATAGTAAAAAGTAGTATGTATAGTATGAAGAGTATGTATAGTAGTAGTATGTGTAGAATGAATAGTATGTATAGTATGTATAGTATGAATAGTATGTATAGAATGAATAGTATGTATAGTATAAATAGTTTGTATATGTATGTATAGTATGAATAGTATGTATAGTATGTACAGTATGAATAGTATGTATAGTATGAATAGTATGTACAGTATGAATAGTATGTACAGTATGTACAGTATGAATAGTATGTATAGTATGAATAGTATGTACAGTATGAATAGTATGTACAGTATGTACAGTATGTATAGTATGAATAGTATGAACAGTATGAATAGTATGTACAGTATGTATAGCATGAATAGTATGTATAGCATGTAAAGTAAAAAATAGTATGTATAGTATGAATAGTATGTATAGTAGTAGTATGTGTAGAAATAATAGTATGTATAGTATGAATAGTATGTATAGTAGTAGTATGTGTAGAAATAATAGTATGTATAGTATGAATAGAATGAATAGTATGTATAGTATAAATAGTATGTTTAGTAAAAAATATTATGTATATGTATGTATAGTATGTACAGTATGAATAGTATGTATAGTATAAATAGTATGTATAGTATGTAGAGTATGTATAGTATGTATAGTATAAACAGTATGTTTAGTATGAATAGTATGTATAGTATAAATAATATGTATAGTATGTACAGTATGTATAGTATGAACAGTATGTACAGTATGAATAGTATGAATAGTATGTACAGTATGAATAATATGTATAGTATGTACAGTATGAATAATATGTATAGTATCTACAGTATGAATAGTATGTATAGTATAAACAGTATGTTTAGTATGTATAGTATGAATAGTATGTATAGTATGTACAGTATGAATAGTATGTATAGTATGAATAGTATGAATAGTATGTACAGTATGACTAGTATGTATAGTATGTGCAGTATGAATAGTATTTGCAGTATGAATAGTATGTATAGTATGAATAGTATGTATAGTATGTACAGTATGTACAGTATGTACAGTATGAATAGTATGAACAGTATGAATAGTATGTACAGTATGAATAGTATGTATAGTATGAATAGTATGTATAGTATGAATAGTATGTATAGTATGTACAGTATGAATAGTATGAATAGTATGTATAATATGTACAGTATGAATAGTATGAATAGTATGTATAGTATGAATAGTATGTATAGTATGAAGAGTATGTACAGTATGAATAGTATGTATAGTATGAAGAGTATGTACAGTATGAATAGTATGTATAGTATGAAGAGTATGTACAGTATGAATAGTATGTATAGTATGTACAGTATGAATAGTATGAATAGTAGTAGTATGTGTAGAATGAATAGTATGTATAGTATGAATAGTATGTATAGAATGAATAGTATGTATAGTATGAATAGTATGTATAGTATGTACAGTACGAATAGTATGTATAGTATGAATAGTATGTATAGTATGTACAGTATGAATAGTATGTATAGTATAAATAGTATGTATGGCATGTATAGTATGAATGGTATGCATGGTATGCATAGAATTTATATGTATAGTATGAATAGTATGTATAGTATGTATAGTAAAAAGTAGTATGTATAGTATGAAGAGTATGTATAGTAGTAGTATGTGTAGAATGAATAGTATGTATAGTATGAATAGTATGTATAGAATGAATAGTATGTATAGTATAAATAGTATGTATATGTATGTATAGTATGTATAGTATGTACAGTATGAACAGTATGTATAGTATGAATAGTATGTACAGTATGAATAGTATGTACAGTATGTACAGTATGAATAGTATGTATAGTATGAAAAGTATGAATAGTATGTATAGTATGAATAGTATGTATAGTATGTACAGTATGAATAGTATGTACAGTATGTACAGTATGAATAGTATGTACAGTATGTACAGTATGTATAGTATGAACAGTATGAATAGTATGTACAGTATGTATAGCATGAATAGTATGTATAGTATGTACAGTATGAATAGTATGTACAGTATGTACAGTATGAATAGTATGTACAGTATGAATAGTATGAATAGTATGTACAGTATGTACAGTATGAATAGTATGTATAGTACGAATAGTATGTATAGTATGAGTAGTATGTATAGCATGTACAGTATGAATAGTATGTATAGTATAAATAGTATGTATAGTATAAATAGTATGTGTAGTATGTATAGTATAAATAGTATGTACAGTATGTATAGTATGAATAGTATGTACAGTATGTATAGTATGAATAGTATGTGTAGTATGTACAGTATGACTAGTATGTGTAGTATGAATAGTATGCATAGTATGAATAGTATGTATAGTATGTACAGTATGAATAGTATGTATAGTATGAACAGTATGTATAGTATGTATAGTATGAATAGTATGTACAGTTTGAATAGTATGTATAGTATGTACAGTATGACTAGTATGTATAGTATGAATAGTATGCATAGTATGAATAGTATGTATAGTATGTACAGTATGAATAGTATGTATAGTAGGAATAGTATGTATAGTATGAATAGTATGTATAGTATGTACAGTATGAATAGTATGCATAGTATGTACAGTATGAATAGTATGAATAGTATGTATAGTATGTACAGTATGAATAGTATGTATAGTAGGAATAGTATGTGTAGTATGTACAGTATGACTAGTATGTGTAGTATGAATAGTATGCATAGTATGAATAGTATGTATAGTATGTATAGTATAAACAGTATGTTTAGTATGAATAGTATGTATAGTATAAATAATATGTATAGTATGTACAGTATGTATAGTATGAACAGTATGTACAGTATGAATAGTATGAATAGTATGTACAGTATGAATAATATGTATAGTATGTACAGTATGAATAATATGTATAGTATCTACAGTATGAATAGTATGTATAGTATAAACAGTATGTTTAGTATGTATAGTATGAATAGTATGTATAGTATGTACAGTATGAATAGTATGTACAGTATGAATAGTATGTATAGTATGAATAGTATGTATAGTATGAATAGTATGTATAGTATGTACAGTATGAATAGTATGTATAATATGTACAGTATGAATAGTATGAATAGTATGTATAGTATGAATAGTATGTATAGTATGAAGAGTATGTACAGTATGAATAGTATGTATAGTATGTGAAGTATGAATAGTACGTATAGTATGTACAGTATGAATAGTATGAATAGTAGTAGTATGTGTAGAATGAATAGTATGTATAGTATGAATAGTATGTATAGTATGTATAGTAAAAAGTAGTATGTATAGTATGAAGAGTATGTATAGTAGTAGTATGTGTAGAATGAATAGTATGTATAGTATGTATAGTATGAATAGTATGTATAGAATGAATAGTATGTATAGTATAAATAGTTTGTATATGTATGTATAGTATGAATAGTATGTATAGTATGTACAGTATGAATAGTATGTATAGTATGAATAGTATGTACAGTATGAATAGTATGTACAGTATGTACAGTATGAATAGTATGTATAGTATGAATAGTATGTACAGTATGAATAGTATGTACAGTATGTACAGTATGTATAGTATGAATAGTATGAACAGTATGAATAGTATGTACAGTATGTATAGCATGAATAGTATGTATAGCATGTAAAGTAAAAAATAGTATGTATAGTATGAATAGTATGTATAGTAGTAGTATGTGTAGAAATAATAGTATGTATAGTATGAATAGTATGTATAGAATGAATAGTATGTATAGTATAAATAGTATGTTTAGTAAAAAATATTATGTATATGTATGTATAGTATGTACAGTATGAATAGTATGTATAGTATAAATAGTATGTATAGTATGTAGAGTATGTATAGTATGTATAGTATAAACAGTATGTTTAGTATGAATAGTATGTATAGTATAAATAATATGTATAGTATGTACAGTATGTATAGTATGAACAGTATGTACAGTATGAATAGTATGAATAGTATGTACAGTATGAATAATATGTATAGTATGTACAGTATGAATAATATGTATAGTATCTACAGTATGAATAGTATGTATAGTATAAACAGTATGTTTAGTATGTATAGTATGAATAGTATGTATAGTTTGTACAGTATGAATTGTATGTATATTATGAATAGTATGAATAGTATGTACAGTATGACTAGTATGTATAGTATGTGCAGTATGAATAGTATTTGCAGTATGAATAGTATGTATAGTATGAATAGTATGTATAGTATGTACAGTATGTACAGTATGTACAGTATGAATAGTATGAATAGTATGTACAGTATGAATAGTATGTACAGTATGAATAGTATGTATAGTATGAATAGTATGTATAGTATGAATAGTATGTATAGTATGTACAGTATGAATAGTATGAATAGTATGTATAATATGTACAGTATGAATAGTATGAATAGTATGTATAGTATGAATAGTATGTATAGTATGAAGAGTATGTACAGTATGAATAGTATGTATAGTATGAAGAGTATGTACAGTATGAATAGTATGTATAGTATGAAGAGTATGTACAGTATGAATAGTATGTATAGTATGTACAGTATGAATAGTATGAATAGTAGTAGTATGTGTAGAATGAATAGTATGTATAGTATGAATAGTATGTATAGAATGAATAGTATGTATAGTATGAATAGTATGTATAGTATGAATAGTATGTATAGTATGTACAGTATGAATAGTATGTATAGTATGAATAGTATGTATAGTATGTACAGTATGAATAGTATGTATAGTATAAATAGTATGTATGGCATGTATAGTATGAATGGTATGCATGGTATGCATAGAATTTATATGTATAGTATGTATAGTATGTATAGTAAAAAGTAGTATGTATAGTATGAAGAGTATGTATAGTAGTAGTATGTGTAGAATGAATAGTATGTATAGTATGAATAGTATGTATAGAATGAATAGTATGTATAGTATAAATAGTATGTATATGTATGTATAGTATGTATAGTATGTACAGTATGAATAGTATGTATAGTATGAATAGTATGTACAGTATGAATAGTATGTACAGTATGAATAGTATGTATAGTATGAATAGTATGGATAGTATGTATAGTATGAATAGTATGTATAGTATGTACAGTATGAATAGTATGTACAGTATGTACAGTATGAATAGTATGTACAGTATGTACAGTATGTATAGTATGAATAGTATGAACAGTATGAATAGTATGTACAGTATGTATAGCATGAATAGTATGTATAGTATGTACAGTATCAATAGTATGTACAGTATGTACAGTATGAATAGTATGTATAGTATGTACAGTATGAATAGTATGAATAGTATGTACAGTATGTACAGTATGAATAGTATGTATAGTACGAATAGTATGTATAGTATGAGTAGTATTTATAGCATGTACAGTATGAATAGTATGTATAGTATAAATAGTATGTATAGTATAAATAGTATGTGTAGTATGTATAGTATAAATAGTATGTACAGTATGTATAGTATGAATAGTATGTACAGTATGTATAGTATGAATAGTATGTGTAGTATGTACAGTATGACTAGTATGTGTAGTATGAATAGTATGCATAGTATGAATAGTATGTATAGTATGTACAGTATGAATAGTATGTATAGTATGAACAGTATGTATAGTATGTATAGTATGAATAGTATGTACAGTTTGAATAGTATGTATAGTATGTACAGTATGACTAGTATGTATAGTATGAATAGTATGCATAGTATGAATAGTATGTATAGTATGTACAGTATGAATAGTATGTATAGTAGGAATAGTATGTATAGTATGAATAGTATGTATAGTATGTACAGTATGAATAGTATGCATAGTATGTACAGTATGAATAGTATGCATAGTACGTATAGTATGTATAGTATGAATAGTATGTATAGTATGAATAGTATGTATAGTATGTACAGTATGAATAGTATGTATAATATGTACAGTATGAATAGTATGAATAGTATGTATAGTATGAAGAGTATGTACAGTATGAATAGTATGTATAGTATGTGAAGTATGAATAGTACGTATAGTATGTACAGTATGTATAGTATGAATAGTATGTATAGTATGTACAGTATGAATAGTATGAATAGTATGTATAGTACGAATAGTATGTATAGTATGAGTAGTATTTATAGCATGTACAGTATGAATAGTATGTATAGTATAAATAGTATGTATAGTATAAATAGTATGTGTAGTATGTATAGTATAAATAGTATGTACAGTATGTATAGTATGAATAGTATGTACAGTATGTATAGTATGAATAGTATGTGTAGTATGTACAGTATGACTAGTATGTGTAGTATGAATAGTATGCATAGTATGAATAGTATGTATAGTATGTACAGTATGAATAGTATGTATAGTATGAACAGTATGTATAGTATGTATAGTATGAATAGTATGTACAGTTTGAATAGTATGTATAGTATGTACAGTATGACTAGTATGTATAGTATGAATAGTATGCATAGTATGAATAGTATGTATAGTATGTACAGTATGAATAGTATGTATAGTAGGAATAGTATGTATAGTATGAATAGTATGTATAGTATGTACAGTATGAATAGTATGCATAGTATGTACAGTATGAATAGTATGCATAGTACGTATAGTATGTATAGTATGAATAGTATGTATAGTATGAATAGTATGTATAGTATGTACAGTATGAATAGTATGTATAATATGTACAGTATGAATAGTATGAATAGTATGTATAGTATGAAGAGTATGTACAGTATGAATAGTATGTATAGTATGTGAAGTATGAATAGTACGTATAGTATGTACAGTATGAATAGTATGAATAGTAGTAGTATGTGTAGAATGAATAGTATGTATAGTATGAATAGTATGTATAGTATGTATAGTAAAAAGTAGTATGTATAGTATGAAGAGTATGTATAGTAGTAGTATGTGTAGAATGAATAGTATGTATAGTATGTATAGTATGAATAGTATGTATAGAATGAATAGTATGTATAGTATAAATAGTTTGTATATGTATGTATAGTATGAATAGTATGTATAGTATGTACAGTATGAATAGTATGTATAGTATGAATAGTATGTACAGTATGAATAGTATGTACAGTATGTACAGTATGAATAGTATGTATAGTATGAATAGTATGTACAGTATGAATAGTATGTACAGTATGTATAGTATGAATAGTATGAACAGTATGAATAGTATGTACAGTATGTATAGCATGAATAGTATGTATAGCATGTAAAGTAAAAAATAGTATGTATAGTATGAATAGTATGTATAGTAGTAGTATGTGTAGAAATAATAGTATGTATAGTATGAATAGTATGTATAGAATGAATAGTATGTATAGTATAAATAGTATGTTTAGTAAAAAATATTATGTATATGTATGTATAGTATGTACAGTATGAATAGTATGTATAGTATAAATAGTATGTATAGTATGTAGAGTATGTATAGTATGTATAGTATAAACAGTATGTTTAGTATGAATAGTATGTATAGTATAAATAATATGTATAGTATGTACAGTATGTATAGTATGAACAGTATGTACAGTATGAATAGTATGAATAGTATGTACAGTATGAATAATATGTATAGTATGTACAGTATGAATAATATGTATAGTATCTACAGTATGAATAGTATGTATAGTATAAACAGTATGTTTAGTATGTATAGTATGAATAGTATGTACAGTATGAATAGTATGAATAGTATGAATAGTATGTACAGTATGACTAGTATGTATAGTATGTGCAGTACGAATAGTATTTGCAGTATGAATAGTATGTATAGTATGAATAGTATGTATAGTATGTACAGTATGAATAGTATGTACAGTATGAATAGTATGTATAGTATGTACAGTATGAATAGTATGTACAGTATGAATAGTATGTACAGTATGAATAGTATGTATAGTATGAATAGTATGTATAGTATGAATAGTATGTATAGTATGTACAGTATGAATAGTATGAATAGTATGTATAATATGTACAGTATGAATAGTATCAATAGTATGTATAGTATGAATAGTATGTATAGTATGAAGAGTATGTACAGTATGAATAGTATGTATAGTATGAAGAGTATGTACAGTATGAATAGTATGTACAGTATGAATAGTATGAATAGTAGTAGTATGTGTAGAATGAATAGTATGTATAGTATGAATAGTATGTATAGAATGAATAGTATGTATAGTATGAATAGTATGTATAGTATGTACAGTATGAATAGTATGTATAGTATGAATAGTATGTATAGTATGTACAGTATGAATAGTATGTATAGTATAAATAGTATGTATGGCATGTATAGTATGAATGGTATGCATGGTATGCATAGAATTTATATGTATAGTATGAATAGTATGTATAGTATGTATAGTAAAAAGTAGTATGTATAGTATGAAGAGTATGTATAGTAGTAGTATGTGTAGAATGAATAGTATGTATAGTATGAATAGTATGTATAGAATGAATAGTATGTATAGTATAAATAGTATGTATATGTATGTATAGTATGTACAGTATGAATAGTATGTATAGTATGAATAGTATGTACAGTATGAATAGTATGTACAGTATGTACAGTATGAATAGTATGTATAGTATGAATAGTATGAATAGTATGTATAGTATGAATAGTATGTATAGTATGTACAGTATGAATAGTATGTACAGTATGAATAGTATGTACAGTATGTACAGTATGTATAGTATGAATAGTATGAACAGTATGAATAGTATGTACAGTATGTATAGCATGAATAGTATGTATAGTATGTACAGTATGAATAGTATGTATAGTATGTACAGTATGAATAGTATGTACAGTATGTACAGTATGAATAGTATGTATAGTATGTACAGTATGAATAGTATGAATAGTATGTACAGTATGTACAGCATGAATAGTATGTATAGTACGAATAGTATGTATAGTATGAGTAGTATGTATAGCATGTACAGTATGAATAGTATGTATAGTATAAATAGTATGTATAGTATAAATAGTATGTGTAGTATGTATAGTATAAATAGTATGTACAGTATGTATAGTATGAATAGTATGTACAGTATGTATAGTATGAATAGTATGTGTAGTATGTACAGTATGACTAGTATGTGTAGTATGAATAGTATGCATAGTATGAATAGTATGTATAGTATGTACAGTATGAATAGTATGTATAGTATGAACAGTATGTATAGTATGTATAGTATGAATAGTATGTACAGTTTGAATAGTATGTATAGTATGTACAGTATGACTAGTATGTGTAGTATGAATAGTATGCATAGTATGAATAGTATGTATAGTATGTACAGTATGAATAGTATGTATAGTAGGAATAGTATGTATAGTATGAATAGTATGTATAGTATGTACAGTATGAATAGTATGCATAGTACGTATAGTATGTATAGTATGAATAGTATGTATAGTATGAATAGTATGTATAGTATGTACAGTATGAATAGTATGTATAATATGTACAGTATGAATAGTATGAATAGTATGTATAGTATGAATAGTATGTATAGTATGAAGAGTATGTACAGTATGAATAGTATGTATAGTATGTGAAGTATGAATAGTACGTATAGTATGTACAGTATGAATAGTATGAATAGTAGTAGTATGTGTAGAATGAATAGTATGTATAGTATGAATAGTATGTATAGTATGTATAGTAAAAAGTAGTATGTATAGTATGAAGAGTATGTATAGTAGTAGTATGTGTAGAATGAATAGTATGTATAGTATGTATAGTATGAATAGTATGTATAGAATGAATAGTATGTATAGTATAAATAGTTTGTATATGTATGTATAGTATGAATAGTATGTATAGTATGTACAGTATGAATAGTATGTATAGTATGAATAGTATGTACAGTATGAATAGTATGTACAGTATGTACAGTATGAATAGTATGTATAGTATGAATAGTATGAATAGTATGTACAGTATGAATAGTATGTACAGTATGTACAGTATGTATAGTATGAATAGTATGAACAGTATGAATAGTATGTACAGTATGTATAGCATGAATAGTATGTATAGCATGTAAAGTAAAAAATAGTATGTATAGTATGAATAGTATATACATACTATTCATACTATACATACTATTTTTTAGTATAGTAGTAGTATGTGTAGAAATAATAGTATGTATAGTATGAATAGTATGTATAGAATGAATAGTATGTATAGTATAAATAGTATGTTTAGTAAAAAATATTATGTATATGTATGTATAGTATGTACAGTATGAATAGTATGTATAGTATAAATAGTATGTATAGTATGTAGAGTATGTATAGTATGTATAGTATAAACAGTATGTTTAGTATGAATAGTATGTATAGTATAAATAATATGTATAGTATGTACAGTATGTATAGTATGAACAGTATGTACAGTATGAATAGTATGAATAGTATGTACAGTATGAATAATATGTATAGTATGTACAGTATGAATAATATGTATAGTATCTACAGTATGAATAGTATGTATAGTATAAACAGTATGTTTAGTATGTATAGTATGAATAGTATGTATAGTATGTACAGTATGAATAGTATGTATAGTATGAATAGTATGAATAGTATGTACAGTATGACTAGTATGTATAGTATGTGCAGTATGAATAGTATTTGCAGTATGAATAGTATGTATAGTATGAATAGTATGTATAGTATGTACAGTATGAATAGTATGTACAGTATGAATAGTATGTATAGTATGTACAGTATGAATAGTATGTACAGTATGAATAGTATGTACAGTATGAATAGTATGTACAGTATGAATAGTATGTACAGTATGAATAGTATGTACAGTATGAATAGTATGTATAGTATGTATAGTATGAATAGTATGTATAGTATGTACAGTATGAATAGTATGAATAGTATGTATAGTATGAAGAGTATGTACAGTATGAATAGTATGTATAGTATGAAGAGTATGTACAGTATGAATAGTATGTATAGTATGTACAGTAAGAATAGTATGAATAGTAGCAGTATGTGTAGAATGAATAGTATGTATAGTATGAATAGTATGTATAGAATGAATAGTATGTATAGTATGAATAGTATGTATAGTATGTACAGTATGAATAGTATGTATAGTATGAATAGTATGTATAGTATGTACAGTATGAATAGTATGTATAGTATAAATAGTATGTATGGCATGTATAGTATGAATGGTATGCATGGTATGCATAGAATTTATATGTATAGTATGAATAGTATGTATAGTATGTATAGTAAAAAGTAGTATGTATAGTATGAAGAGTATGTATAGTAGTAGTATGTGTAGAATGAATAGTATGTATAGTATGAATAGTATGTATAGAATGAATAGTATGTATAGTATAAATAGTATGTATATGTATGTATAGTATGTATAGTATGTACAGTATGAATAGTATGTATAGTATGAATAGTATGTATAGTATGTGCAGTATGAATAGTATTTGCAGTATGAATAGTATGTATAGTATGAATAGTATGTATAGTATGTACAGTATGAATAGTATGTACAGTATGAATAGTATGTATAGTATGTACAGTATGAATAGTATGTACAGTATGAATAGTATGTACAGTATGAATAGTATGTACAGTATGAATAGTATGTATAGTATGAATAGTATGTATAGTATGAATAGTATGTATAGTATGTACAGTATGAATAGTATGAATAGTATGTATAGTATGTACAGTATGAATAGTATGAATAGTATGTACAGTATGTACAGTATGAATAGTATGTATAGTACGAATAGTATGTATAGTATGAGTAGTATGTATAGCATGTACAGTATGAATAGTATGTATAGTATAAATAGTATGTATAGTATAAATATTATGTGTAGTATGTATAGTATAAATAGTATGTACAGTATGTATAGTATGAATGGTATGTACAGTATGTATAGTATGAATAGTATGTGTAGTATGTACAGTATGACTAGTATGTGTAGTATGAATAGTATGCATAGTATGAATAGTATGTATAGTATGTACAGTATGAATAGTATGTATAGTATGAACAGTATGTATAGTATGTATAGTATGAATAGTATGTACAGTTTGAATAGTATGTATAGTATGTACAGTATGACTAGTATGTGTAGTATGAATAGTATGCATAGTATGAATAGTATGTATAGTATGTACAGTATGAATAGTATGTATAGTAGGAATAGTATGTATAGTATGAATAGTATGTATAGTATGTACAGTATGAATAGTATGCATAGTACGTATAGTATGTATAGTAGGAATAGTATGTACAGTATGTACAGTATGTATAGTATGTATAGTATGAATAGTATGTATAGTAAAAATAGTATGTATAGTATGAATAGTATGTATAGTAGTAGTATGTGTAGTATGTATAGTATGTATAGTATGAATAGTATGTATAGAATGAACAGTATGTATAGTATGAATAGTATGTATAGTATGTACAGTATGAATAGTATGTACAGCATGTATGGTATGTATTGTATGTACATTATGTAAAGTATGTATAGTATGAATAGTATGTATGGCATGTATAGTATGAATAGTATGTATGGTATGCATGGTATGCATAGTATGTATAGAATTCATATGTATAGTATGAATAGTATGTATAGTATGAATAGTATGTATAGTATGAATAGTATGTATAGTAGTAGTATGTGTAGAATGAATAGTATGTATAGTATGTATAGTATGAATAGTATGTATGGTATGCATGGTATGCATAGTATGTATAGAATTTATATGTATAGTAAAAATAGTATGTATAGTATGAACAGTATGTATAGTAGTAGTATGTGTAGAATGAATAGTATGTATAATATGTATAGAATGAATAGTATGTATAGTATGAATAGTATGTATAGTATGTACAGTATGAATAGTATTTTATAGTATGAATAGTATGTACAGTATGATTAGTATGTACAGTATGAATAGTATGTATAGTATGTACAGTATGAATAGTATGTATAGTATAAATGGTATGTATGGCATGTATAGTATGAATAGTATGTATGGTATGCATAGTATGTATAGAATTTATATGTATAGTATGAATAGTATGTATAGTAAAAAATAGTATGTATAGTATGAATAGTATGTATAGTAGTAGTATGTGTAGAAATAATAGTATGTATAGTATGTATAGTATGAATAGTATGTATAGAATGAATAGTATGTATAGTATAAATAGTATGTTTAGTAAAAAATATTATGTATATGTATGTATAGTATGAATAGTATGTATAGCATGTACAGTATGAATAGTATGTATAGTATAAATAGTATGTATAGTATGTAGAGTATGTATAGTATGTATAGTATAAACAGTATGTTTAGTATGAATAGTATGTATAGTATAAATAATATGTATAGTATGTACAGTATGTATAGTATGTATAGTATGAACAGTATGTACAGTATGAATAGTATGTACAGTATGAATAATATGTATAGTATGTACAGTATGAATAGTATGTACAGTATGAATAGTATGTACAGTATGTACAGTATGTATAGTATGTATAGTATGTATAGCATGTAAAGTAAAAAATAGTATGTATAGTTATAATGAGCCTATAGGTTTGTGTAGTTGTTATAATGACTCTATAGGTTTGTGTTGTTGTTATATTGAGCCTATAGGTTTGTGTTGTTGTCATAATGACCCTATAGGTTTGTGTTGTTGTCATATTGAGCCTATAGGTTTGTGTTGTTGTTATAATGAGCCTATAGGTTTGTGTTGTTGTTATAATGAGCCTATAGGTTTGTGTTGTTGTTCTATTGAGCCTATAGGTTTGTGTTGTTGTTATCATGAGCCTATAGGTTTGTGTTGTTATTGAGCCTATAGGTTTGTGTGTGGTGACATTGAGCCTATAGGTTTGTGTTGTTATTGAGCCTATAGGTTTGTGTTGTTATTGAGCCTATAGGTTTGTGTTGTTGTTATAATGAGAATATAGGTTTGTGTTGCTATATTGAGCCTATAGGTTTGTGTTCTATTGATCCTATAGGTTTTTGTTGTTTTTATATTGAGTCTATAGGTTTGTGTTGTTGTTATAATGGGCCTATAGGTTTGTGTTGTTGTTATAATGAGCCTATAGGTTTGTGTTGTTGTTCGATTGAGCCTATAGGTTTGTGTTGTTGTTATAATGAGCCTATAGGTTTGTGTTGTTATTGAGCCTATAGCTTTGTGTTGTTGTTATATTGAGCCTATAGGTTTGTGTGTGGTGACATTGAGCCTATAGGTTTGTGTTGTTATTGAGCCTATAGGTTTGTGTTGCTATATTGAGCCTATAGGTTTGTGTTCTATTGATCCTATAGGTTTGTGTTGTTGTTCTATTGGTCCTATAGGTTTGTGGTGTTGTTGTATTGATCCTATAGGTTTGTGGTGTTGTTGTATTGATCCTATAGGTTTTTGTTGTTTTTATATTGAGTCTATAGGTTTGTGTTGTTGTTATAATGGGCCTATAGGTTTGTGTTGTTATTGAGGCTATAGGTTTGTGTTGTTGTTCGATTGAGCCTATAGGTTTGTGTTGTTGTTATAATGAGCCTATAGGTTTGTGTTGTTGTTATAATGAGCCTATAGGTTTGTGTTGTTGTTATATTGAGCCTATAGGTTTGTGTTGTTATTGAGCCTATAGGTTTGTGTTGTTGTTATATTGAGCCTATAGGTTTGTGTGTGGTGACATTGAGCCTATAGGTTTGTCTTGTTGTTATAATGAGCCTATAGGTTTGTGTTGTTGTTACACTGAGCCTATAGGTTTGTGTTGTTGTTATAATGAGCCTATAGGTTTGTGTTGTTATTGAGGCTATAGGTTTGTGTTGTTCAATTGAGCCTATAGGTTTGTGTTGTTGTTATAATGAGCCTATAGGTTTGTGTTGTTATTGAGCCTATAGGTTTGTGTTGTTATTGAGCCTATAGGTTTGTGTTGTTGTTCTATTGAGTCTATAGGTTTGTGTTGTTGTTATAATGAGCCTATAGGTTTGTGTTGTTATTTAGCCTATAGGTTTGTGTTGTTGTTATAATGACTCTATAGGTTTGTGTTGCTATATTAACCCTATAGGTTTGTGTTGTTGTTATAATGAGTCTATAGGTTTGTGTTGTTGTTATAACGATGCTATAGGTTTATGTGTTTGTCATATTGAGCCTATAGGTTTGTGTTGTTGTTATAATGAGTCTATTGGTTTTATGTGTTTGTCATATTGAGCCAATAGGTTTTTGTTGTTGTTCTATTGATCCTATAGGTTTGTGTTGTTGTTCTATTGATCCTATAGGTTTGTGGTGTTGTCATATTTGGCCTATAGGTTTGTGTTGTTGTTCTATTGATCCTATTGGTTTGTGTTGTTGTTATAATGACTCTATAGGTTTGTGTTGTTGTTACACTGAGCCTATAGGTTTGTGTTGTTGTTATAATGAGCCTATAGGTTTTTGCTGTTGTTATAATGAGCCTATAGGTTTGTGCTGTTGTTCTATTGAGCCTATAGGTTTGTGTTGTTGTTATAATGAGCTTATCGGTTTGTGTTGTTGTTATATTGAGCCTATAGGTTTGTGTTGTTGTTATATTGAGCCTATGGGTTTGTGTTGTTATTCTATTGAGAATATAGGTTTGTGTTGCTATATTCAGCCTATAGGTTTGTGTTGTTGTTACATTGAGCCCATAGGTTTGTGTTGTTGTTATAATGAGCCTATAGGTTTGTGTTGTTATTGAGCCTATAGGTTTGTGTGTGGTGACATTGAGCCTATAGGTTTGTGTGTGGTGACATTGAGCCTATAGGTTTGTCTTGTTGTTATAATGAGCCTATAGGTTTGTGTTGTTGTTATAATGAGAATATAGGTTTGTGTTGCTATATTGAGCCTATAGGTTTGTCTTGCTATATTGAGCCTATAGGTTTGTGTTGTTGTTACATTGAGCCCATAGTTTTGTGTTGTTGTTATAATGACCCTATAGGTTTATGTTGTTGTTATAATGATCCTCTAGGTTTGTGTTGTTGTTATATTGAGCCTATAGGTTTGTTTTGTTGTTATATTGAGCCTATAGGTTTGTGTTGTTGTTATAATGAGCCTATAGGAATGTGTTGTTGTTATAATGACTCTATAGGTTTGTGTTATTGTTATATTGAGCCTATAGGTTTGTGTTGTTGTCATATTGAGCCTATAGGTTTGTGTTGTTGTCATATTGAGCCTATAGGTTTGTGTTGTTGTTCTATTGATCCTATAGGTTTGTGTTGTTGTTATAATGAGTGTATAGGTTTGTGTTGTTGTTATAATGAGTCTATAGGTTTGTGTGTTTGTCATATTGAGCCTATAGGTTTGTGTTCTATTGATCCTATAGGTTTGTGGTGTTGTTGTATTGATCCTATAGGTTTTTGTTGTTGTTATATTGAGTCTATAGGTTTGCGTTGTTGTTATAATGAGCCTATAGGTTTGTGTTGTTATTGAGGCTATTGGTTTGTGTTGTTGTTCTATTGAGCCTATAGGTTTGTGTTGTTGTTATAATGAGCCTATAGGTTTGTGTTGTTGTTATATTGAGTCTATAGGTTTGTGTTGTTGTTATATTGAGTCTATAGGTTTGTGTTGTTGTTATATTGAGTCTATAGGTTTGTGTTGTTGTTATAATGAGCCTATAGGTTTGTGTTGTTGTTATATTGAGTCTATAGGTTTGTGTTGTTGTTATAATGAGCCTATAGGTTTGTGTTGTTGTTATAATGAGTCTATAGGTTTATGTTGTTGTTAAACTGAGCCTATAGGTTTGTGTTGTTGTTATAATGAGCCTATAGGTTTGTGCTGTTGTTCTATTGAGCCTATAGGTTTGTGTTGTTGTTATAATGAGCTTATAGGTTTGTGTTGTTGTCATAATGACCCTATAGGTTTGTGTTGTTGTCATATTGAGCCTATAGGTTTGTGTTGTTCTATTGATCCTATAGGTTTGTGTTGTTGTTATAATGAGCCTATAGGTTTGTGTTGTTGTTCTATTGAGCCTATAGGTTTGTGTTGTTGTTATCATGAGCCTATAGGTTTGTGTTGTTATTGAGCATATAGGTTTGTGTGTGGTGACATTGAGCCTATAGGTTTGTGTTGTTATTGAGCCTATAGGTTTGTGTTGTTATAATGAGAATATAGGTTTGTGTTGCTATATTGAGCCTATAGGTTTGTGTTCTATTGATCCTATAGGTTTGTGTTGTTGTTCTATTGGTCCTATAGGTTTGTGGTGTTGTTGTATTGATCCTATAGGTTTTTGTTGTTTTTATATTGAGTCTATAGGTTTGTGTTGTTGTTATAATGGGCCTATAGGTTTGTGTTGTTATTGAGGCTATAGGTTTGTGTTGTTGTTCGATTGAGCCTATAGGTTTGTGTTGTTGTTATAATGAGCCTATAGGTTTGTGTTGTTGTTATATTGAGCCTATAGGTTTGTGTTGTTATTGAGCCTATAGGTTTGTGTTGTTGTTATATTGAGCCTATAGGTTTGTGTGTGGTGACATTGAGCCTATAGGTTTGTGTGTGGTGACATTGAGCCTATAGGTTTGTGTGTGGTGACATTGAGCCTATAGGTTTGTCTTGTTGTTATAATGAGCCTATAGGTTTGTGTTGTTGTTATAATGAGAATATAGGTTTGTGTTGCTATATTGAGCCTATAGGTTTGTGTTGTTGTTATAATGAGAATATAGGTTTGTGTTGCTATATTGAGCCTATAGGTTTGTGTTGTTGTTACATTGAGCCCATAGTTTTGTGTTGTTGTTATAATGACCCTATAGGTTTATGTTGTTGTTATAATGATCCTCTAGGTTTGTGTTGTTGTTATATTGAGCCTATAGGTTTGTTTTGTTGTTATATTGAGCCTATAGGTTTGTGTTGTTGTTATAATGAGCCTATAGGAATGTGTTGTTGTTATAATGACTCTATAGGTTTGTGTTATTGTTATATTGAGCCTATAGGTTTGTGTTGTTGTCATATTGAGCCTATAGGTTTGTGTTGTTGTTCTATTGATCCTATAGGTTTGTGTTGTTGTTATAATGAGTGTATAGGTTTGTGTTGTTGTTATAATGAGTCTATAGGTTTGTGTGTTTGTCATATTGAGCCTATAGGTTTGTGTTCTATTGATCCTATAGGTTTGTGGTGTTGTTGTATTGATCCTATAGGTTTTTGTTGTTGTTATATTGAGTCTATAGGTTTGCGTTGTTGTTATAATGAGCCTATAGGTTTGTGCTGTTATTGAGGCTATTGGTTTGTGTTGTTGTTCTATTGAGCCTATAGGTTTGTGTTGTTGTTATAATGAGCCTATAGGTTTGTGTTGTTGTTATATTGAGTCTATAGGTTTGTGTTGTTGTTATATTGAGTCTATAGGTTTGTGTTGTTGTTCTATTGATCCTATAGGTTTGTGTTGTTGTTATAATGAGCCTATAGGTTTGTGTTGTTATTTAGCCTATAGGGTTGTGTTGTTGTTATAATGACTCTATAGGTTTGTGTTGCTATATTGACCCCATAGGTTTGTGTTGTTGTTATAATGAGTCTATAGGTTTGTGTTGTTGTTATAACGATCCTATAGGTTTATGTGTTTGTCATATTGAGCCTATAGGTTTGTGTTGTTGTTATAATGAGTCTATAGGTTTGTGTTGTTGTTCTAATGAGTCTATAGGTTTTATGTTTTTGTCATATTGAGCCTATAGGTTTTTGTTGTTATTCTATTGATCCTATAGGTTTGTGTTGTTGTTCTATTGATCCTATAGGTTTGTGGTGTTGTCATATTGAGCCTATAGGTTTTTGTTGTTGTTCTATTGATCCTATTGGTTTGTGGTGTTGTTGTATTGATCCTATAGGTTTTTGTTGTTGTTATATTGAGTCTATGGCTTTGTGTTGTTGTTATAATGAGCCTATAGCTTTGTGTTGTTGTTATAATGAGCCTATAGGTTTGTGTTGTTATTGAGGCTATAGGTTTGTGTTGTTGTTCTATTGAGCCTATAGGTTTGTGTTGTTGTTATAATGAGCCTATAGGTTTGTGTTGTTTTTGAGCCTATAGGTTTGTGTTGTTGTTATATTGAGCCTATAGGTTTGTGTGTGGTGACATTGAGCCTATAGGTTTGTCTTGTTGTTATAATGAGCCTATAGGTTTGTGTTGTTGTTATAATGAGTCTATAGGTTTATGTTGTTGTTACACTGAGCCTATAGGTTTGTGTTGTTGTTATAATGAGCCTATAGGTTTGTGCTGTTGTTCTATTGAGCCTAAAGGTTTGTGTTGTTGTTATAATGAGCTTATAGGTTTGTGTTGTTGTCATAATGACCCTATAGGTTTGTGTTGTTGTCATATTGAGCCTATAGGTTTGTGTTGTTCTATTGATCCTATAGGTTTGTGTTGTTGTTATAATGAGCCTATAGGTTTGTGTTGTTGTTCTATTGAGCCTATAGGTTTGTGTTGTTGTTATCATGAGCCTATAGGTTTGTGTTGTTATTGAGCATATAGGTTTGTGTGTGGTGACATTGAGCCTATAGGTTTGTGTTGTTATTGAGCCTATAGGTTTGTGTTGTTATAATGAGAATATAGGTTTGTGTTGCTATATTGAGCCTATAGGTTTGTGTTCTATTGATCCTATAGGTTTGTGTTGTTGTTCTATTGGTCCTATAGGTTTGTGGTGTTGTTGTATTGATCCTATAGGTTTTTGTTGTTTTTATATTGAGTCTATAGGTTTGTGTTGTTGTTATAATGGGCCTATAGGTTTGTGTTGTTATTGAGGCTATAGGTTTGTGTTGTTGTTCGATTGAGCCTATAGGTTTGTGTTGTTGTTATAATGAGCCTATAGGTTTGTGTTGTTGTTATATTGAGCCTATAGGTTTGTGTTGTTATTGAGCCTATAGGTTTGTGTTGTTGTTATATTGAGCCTATAGGTTTGTGTGTGGTGACATTGAGCCTATAGGTTTGTGTGTGGTGACATTGAGCCTATAGGTTTGTCTTGTTGTTATAATGAGCCTATAGGTTTGTGTTGTTGTTATAATGAGAATATAGGTTTGTGTTGCTATATTGAGCCTATAGGTTTGTGTTGTTGTTACATTGAGCCCATAGTTTTGTGTTGTTGTTATAATGACCCTATAGGTTTATGTTGTTGTTATAATGATCCTCTAGGTTTGTGTTGTTGTTATATTGAGCCTATAGGTTTGTTTTGTTGTTATATTGAGCCTATAGGTTTGTGTTGTTGTTATAATGAGCCTATAGGAATGTGTTGTTGTTATAATGACTCTATAGGTTTGTGTTATTGTTATATTGAGCCTATAGGTTTGTGTTGTTGTCATATTGAGCCTATAGGTTTGTGTTGTTGTTCTATTGATCCTATAGGTTTGTGTTGTTGTTATAATGAGTGTATAGGTTTGTGTTGTTGTTATAATGAGTCTATAGGTTTGTGTGTTTGTCATATTGAGCCTATAGGTTTGTGTTCTATTGATCCTATAGGTTTGTGGTGTTGTTGTATTGATCCTATAGGTTTTTGTTGTTGTTATATTGACTCTATAGGTTTGCGTTGTTGTTATAATGAGCCTATAGGTTTGTGTTGTTATTGAGGCTATTGGTTTGTGTTGTTGTTCTATTGAGCCTATAGGTTTGTGTTGTTGTTATAATGAGCCTATAGGTTTGTGTTGTTGTTATATTGAGTCTATAGGTTTGTGTTGTTGTTATATTGAGTCTATAGGTTTGTGTTGTTGTTATATTGAGTCTATAGGTTTGTGTTGTTGTTCTATTGATCCTATAGGTTTGTGTTGTTGTTATAATGAGCCTATAGGTTTGTGTTGTTATTTAGCCTATAGGTTTGTGTTGTTGTTATAATGACTCTATAGGTTTGTGTTGCTATATTGACCCTATAGGTTTGTGTTGTTGTTATAATGAGTCTATAGGTTTGTGTTGTTGTTATAACGATCCTATAGGTTTATGTGTTTGTCATATTGAGCCTATAGGTTTGTGTTGTTGTTCTAATGAGTCTATAGGTTTTATGTTTTTGTCATATTGAGCCTATAGGTTTTTGTTGTTGTTCTATTGATCCTATAGGTTTGTGTTGTTGTTATAATGAGCCTATAGGTTTGTGTTGTTGTTCTATTGAGCCTATAGGTTTGTGTTGTTGTTATCATGAGCCTATAGGTTTGTGTTGTTATTGAGCATATAGGTTTGTGTGTGGTGACATTGAGCCTATAGGTTTGTGTTGTTATTGAGCCTATAGGTTTGTGTTGTTATAATGAGAATATAGGTTTGTGTTGCTATATTGAGCCTATAGGTTTGTGTTCTATTGATCCTATAGGTTTGTGTTGTTGTTCTATTGGTCCTATAGGTTTGTGGTGTTGTTGTATTGATCCTATAGGTTTTTGTTGTTTTTATATTGAGTCTATAGGTTTGTGTTGTTGTTATAATGGGCCTATAGGTTTGTGTTGTTATTGAGGCTATAGGTTTGTGTTGTTGTTCGATTGAGCCTATAGGTTTGTGTTGTTGTTATAATGAGCCTATAGGTTTGTGTTGTTGTTATATTGAGCCTATAGGTTTGTGTTGTTATTGAGCCTATAGGTTTGTGTTGTTGTTATATTGAGCCTATAGGTTTGTGTGTGGTGACATTGAGCCTATAGGTTTGTGTGTGGTGACATTGAGCCTATAGGTTTGTCTTGTTGTTATAATGAGCCTATAGGTTTGTGTTGTTGTTATAATGAGAATATAGGTTTGTGTTGCTATATTGAGCCTATAGGTTTGTGTTGTTGTTATAATGAGAATATAGGTTTGTGTTGCTATATTGAGCCTATATGTTTGTGTTGTTGTTACATTGAGCCCATAGTTTTGTGTTGTTGTTATAATGACCCTATAGGTTTATGTTGTTATAATGATCCTCTAGGTTTGTGTTGTTGTTATATTGAGCCTATAGGTTTGTTTTGTTGTTATATTGAGCCTATAGGTTTGTGTTGTTGTTATAATGAGCCTATAGGAATGTGTTGTTGTTATAATGACTCTATAGGTTTGTGTTATTGTTATATTGAGCCTATAGGTTTGTGTTGTTGTCATATTGAGCCTATAGGTTTGTGTTGTTGTTCTATTGATCCTATAGGTTTGTGTTGTTGTTATAATGAGTGTATAGGTTTGTGTTGTTGTTATAATGAGTCTATAAGTTTGTGTGTTTGTCATATTGAGCCTATAGGTTTGTGTTCTATTGATCCTATAGGTTTGTGGTGTTGTTGTATTGATCCTATAGGTTTTTGTTGTTGTTATATTGAGTCTATAGGTTTGCGTTGTTGTTATAATGAGCCTATAGGTTTGTGTTGTTGTTCTATTGAGCCTATAGGTTTGTGTTGTTGTTCTATTGAGCCTATAGGTTTGTGTTGTTGTTATAATGAGCCTATAGGTTTGTGTTGTTGTTATATTGAGTCTATAGGTTTGTGTTGTTGTTATATTGAGCCTATAGGTTTGTGTTGTTGTTATAATGAGCCTATAGGAATGTGTTGTTGTTATAATGACTCTATAGGTTTGTGTTATTGTTATATTGAGCCTATAGGTTTGTGTTGTTGTCATATTGAGCCTATAGGTTTGTGTTGTTGTTCTATTGATCCTATAGGTTTGTGTTGTTGTTATAATGAGTGTATAGGTTTGTGTTGTTGTTATAATGAGTCTATAGGTTTGTGTGTTTGTCATATTGAGCCTATAGGTTTGTGTTCTATTGATCCTATAGGTTTGTGGTGTTGTTGTATTGATCCTATAGGTTTTTGTTGTTGTTATATTGACTCTATAGGTTTGCGTTGTTGTTATAATGAGCCTATAGGTTTGTGTTGTTATTGAGGCTATTGGTTTGTGTTGTTGTTCTATTGAGCCTATAGGTTTGTGTTGTTGTTATAATGAGCCTATAGGTTTGTGTTGTTGTTATATTGAGTCTATAGGTTTGTGTTGTTGTTATATTGAGTCTATAGGTTTGTGTTGTTGTTATATTGAGTCTATAGGTTTGTGTTGTTGTTCTATTGATCCTATAGGTTTGTGTTGTTGTTATAATGAGTGTATAGGTTTGTGTTGTTGTTCTATTGAGCCTATAGGTTTGTGTTGTTGTTCTATTGAGCCTATAGGTTTGTGTTGTTGTTATAATGAGCCTATAGGTTTGTGTTGTTGTTATATTGAGTCTATAGGTTTGTGTTGTTGTTATATTGAGCCTATAGGTTTGTGTTGTTGTTATAATGAGCCTATAGGAATGTGTTGTTGTTATAATGACTCTATAGGTTTGTGTTATTGTTATATTGAGCCTATAGGTTTGTGTTGTTGTCATATTGAGCCTATAGGTTTGTGTTGTTGTTCTATTGATCCTATAGGTTTGTGTTGTTGTTATAATGAGTCTATAGGTTTGTGTGTTTGTCATATTGAGCCTATAGGTTTGTGTTCTATTGATCCTATAGGTTTGTGGTGTTGTTGTATTGATCCTATAGGTTTTTGTTGTTGTTATATTGACTCTATAGGTTTGCGTTGTTGTTATAATGAGCCTATAGGTTTGTGTTGTTATTGAGGCTATTGGTTTGTGTTGTTGTTCTATTGAGCCTATAGGTTTGTGTTGTTGTTATAATGAGCCTATAGGTTTGTGTTGTTGTTATATTGAGTCTATAGGTTTGTGTTGTTGTTATATTGAGTCTATAGGTTTGTGTTGTTGTTATATTGAGTCTATAGGTTTGTGTTGTTGTTCTATTGATCCTATAGGTTTGTGTTGTTGTTATAATGAGCCTATAGGTTTGTGTTGTTATTTAGCCTATAGGTTTGTGTTGTTGTTATAATGACTCTATAGGTTTGTGTTGCTATATTGACCCTATAGGTTTGTGTTGTTGTTATAATGAGTCTATAGGTTTGTGTTGTTGTTATAACGATCCTATAGGTTTATGTGTTTGTCATATTGAGCCTATAGGTTTGTGTTGTTGTTCTAATGAGTCTATAGGTTTTATGTTTTTGTCATATTGAGCCTATAGGTTTTTGTTGTTGTTCTATTGATCCTATAGGTTTGTGTTGTTGTTATAATGAGCCTATAGGTTTGTGTTGTTGTTCTATTGAGCCTATAGGTTTGTGTTGTTGTTATCATGAGCCTATAGGTTTGTGTTGTTATTGAGCATATAGGTTTGTGTGTGGTGACATTGAGCCTATAGGTTTGTGTTGTTATTGAGCCTATAGGTTTGTGTTGTTATAATGAGAATATAGGTTTGTGTTGCTATATTGAGCCTATAGGTTTGTGTTCTATTGATCCTATAGGTTTGTGTTGTTGTTCTATTGGTCCTATAGGTTTGTGGTGTTGTTCAATTGATCCTATAGGTTTTTGTTGTTTTTATATTGAGTCTATAGGTTTGTGTTGTTGTTATAATGGGCCTATAGGTTTGTGTTGTTATTGAGGCTATAGGTTTGTGTTGTTGTTCGATTGAGCCTATAGGTTTGTGTTGTTGTTATAATGAGCCTATAGGTTTGTGTTGTTGTTATATTGAGCCTATAGGTTTGTGTTGTTATTGAGCCTATAGGTTTGTGTTGTTGTTATATTGAGCCTATAGGTTTGTGTGTGGTGACATTGAGCCTATAGGTTTGTGTGTGGTGACATTGAGCCTATAGGTTTGTCTTGTTGTTATAATGAGCCTATAGGTTTGTGTTGTTGTTATAATGAGAATATAGGTTTGTGTTGCTATATTGAGCCTATAGGTTTGTGTTGTTGTTATAATGAGAATATAGGTTTGTGTTGCTATATTGAGCCTATATGTTTGTGTTGTTGTTACATTGAGCCCATAGTTTTGTGTTGTTGTTATAATGACCCTATAGGTTTATGTTGTTATAATGATCCTCTAGGTTTGTGTTGTTGTTATATTGAGCCTATAGGTTTGTTTTGTTGTTATATTGAGCCTATAGGTTTGTGTTGTTGTTATAATGAGCCTATAGGAATGTGTTGTTGTTATAATGACTCTATAGGTTTGTGTTATTGTTATATTGAGCCTATAGGTTTGTGTTGTTGTCATATTGAGCCTATAGGTTTGTGTTGTTGTTCTATTGATCCTATAGGTTTGTGTTGTTGTTATAATGAGTGTATAGGTTTGTGTTGTTGTTATAATGAGTCTATAAGTTTGTGTGTTTGTCATATTGAGCCTATAGGTTTGTGTTCTATTGATCCTATAGGTTTGTGGTGTTGTTGTATTGATCCTATAGGTTTTTGTTGTTGTTATATTGAGTCTATAGGTTTGCGTTGTTGTTATAATGAGCCTATAGGTTTGTGTTGTTGTTCTATTGAGCCTATAGGTTTGTGTTGTTGTTCTATTGAGCCTATAGGTTTGTGTTGTTGTTATAATGAGCCTATAGGTTTGTGTTGTTGTTATATTGAGTCTATAGGTTTGTGTTGTTGTTATATTGATCCTATAGGTTTGTGTTGTTGTTATAATGAGCCTATAGGTTTGTGTTGTTATTTAGCCTATAGGTTTGTGTTGTTGTTATAATGACTCTATAGGTTTGTGTTGCTATATTGACCCTATAGGTTTGTGTTGTTGTTATAATGAGTCTATAGGTTTGTGTTGTTGTTATAACGATCCTATAGGTTTATGTGTTTGTCATATTGAGCCTATAGGTTTGTGTTGTTGTTATAATGAGTCTATAGGTTTGTGTTGTTGTTCTAATGAGTCTATAGGTTTTATGTTTTTGTCATATTGAGCCTATAGGTTTTTGTTGTTATTCTATTGATCCTATAGGTTTGTGTTGTTGTTCTATTGATCCTATAGGTTTGTGGTGTTGTCATATTGAGCCTATAGGTTTTTGTTGTTGTTCTATTGATCCTATTGGTTTGTGGTGTTGTTGTATTGATCCTATAGGTTTTTGTTGTTGTTATATTGAGTCTATAGCTTTGTGTTGTTGTTATAATGAGCCTATAGGTTTGTGTTGTTATTGAGGCTATAGGTTTGTGTTGTTGTTCTATTGAGCCTATAGGTTTGTGTTGTTGTTATAATGAGCCTATAGGTTTGTGTTGTTTTTGAGCCTATAGGTTTGTGTTGTTTTTGAGCCTATAGGTTTGTGTTGTTGTTATAATGAGCCTATAGGTTTGTGTGTGGTGACATTGAGCCTATAGGTTTGTCTTGTTGTTATAATGAGCCTATAGGTTTGTGTTGTTGTTATAATGAGTCTATAGGTTTATGTTGTTGTTACACTGAGCCTATAGGTTTGTGTTGTTGTTATAATGAGCCTATAGGTTTGTGCTGTTGTTCTATTGAGCCTAAAGGTTTGTGTTGTTGTTATAATGAGCTTATAGGTTTGTGTTGTTGTCATAATGACCCTATAGGTTTGTGTTGTTGTCATATTGAGCCTATAGGTTTGTGTTGTTCTATTGATCCTATAGGTTTGTGTTGTTGTTATAATGAGCCTATAGGTTTGTGTTGTTGTTCTATTGAGCCTATAGGTTTGTGTTGTTGTTATCATGAGCCTATAGGTTTGTGTTGTTATTGAGCATATAGGTTTGTGTGTGGTGACATTGAGCCTATAGGTTTGTGTTGTTATTGAGCCTATAGGTTTGTGTTGTTATAATGAGAATATAGGTTTGTGTTGCTATATTGAGCCTATAGGTTTGTGTTCTATTGATCCTATAGGTTTGTGTTGTTGTTCTATTGGTCCTATAGGTTTGTGGTGTTGTTGTATTGATCCTATAGGTTTTTGTTGTTTTTATATTGAGTCTATAGGTTTGTGTTGTTGTTATAATGGGCCTATAGGTTTGTGTTGTTATTGAGGCTATAGGTTTGTGTTGTTGTTCGATTGAGCCTATAGGTTTGTGTTGTTGTTATAATGAGCCTATAGGTTTGTGTTGTTGTTATATTGAGCCTATAGGTTTGTGTTGTTATTGAGCCTATAGGTTTGTGTTGTTGTTATATTGAGCCTATAGGTTTGTGTGTGGTGACATTGAGCCTATAGGTTTGTGTGTGGTGACATTGAGCCTATAGGTTTGTCTTGTTGTTATAATGAGCCTATAGGTTTGTGTTGTTGTTATAATGAGAATATAGGTTTGTGTTGCTATATTGAGCCTATAGGTTTGTGTTGTTGTTACATTGAGCCCATAGTTTTGTGTTGTTGTTATAATGACCCTATAGGTTTATGTTGTTGTTATAATGATCCTCTAGGTTTGTGTTGTTGTTATATTGAGCCTATAGGTTTGTTTTGTTGTTATATTGAGCCTATAGGTTTGTGTTGTTGTTATAATGAGCCTATAGGAATGTGTTGTTGTTATAATGACTCTATAGGTTTGTGTTATTGTTATATTGAGCCTATAGGTTTGTGTTGTTGTCATATTGAGCCTATAGGTTTGTGTTGTTGTTCTATTGATCCTATAGGTTTGTGTTGTTGTTATAATGAGTGTATAGGTTTGTGTTGTTGTTATAATGAGTCTATAGGTTTGTGTGTTTGTCATATTGAGCCTATAGGTTTGTGTTCTATTGATCCTATAGGTTTGTGGTGTTGTTGTATTGATCCTATAGGTTTTTGTTGTTGTTATATTGAGTCTATAGGTTTGCGTTGTTGTTATAATGAGCCTATAGGTTTGTGTTGTTATTGAGGCTATTGGTTTGTGTTGTTGTTCTATTGAGCCTATAGGTTTGTGTTGTTGTTATAATGAGCCTATAGGTTTGTGTTGTTGTTATATTGAGTCTATAGGTTTGTGTTGTTGTTATATTGAGTCTATAGGTTTGTGTTGTTGTTATATTGAGTCTATAGGTTTGTGTTGTTGTTCTATTGATCCTATAGGTTTGTGTTGTTGTTATAATGAGCCTATAGGTTTGTGTTGTTATTTAGCCTATAGGTTTGTGTTGTTGTTATAATGACTCTATAGGTTTGTGTTGCTATATTGACCCTATAGGTTTGTGTTGTTGTTATAATGAGTCTATAGGTTTGTGTTGTTGTTATAACGATCCTATAGGTTTATGTGTTTGTCATATTGAGCCTATAGGTTTGTGTTGTTGTTATAATGAGTCTATAGGTTTGTGTTGTTGTTCTATTGAGTCTATAGGTTTTATGTTTTTGTCATATTGAGCCTATAGGTTTTTGTTGTTATTCTATTGATCCTATAGGTTTGTGTTGTTGTTCTATTGATCCTATAGGTTTGTGGTGTTGTCATATTGAGCCTATAGGTTTTTGTTGTTGTTCTATTGATCCTATTGGTTTGTGGTGTTGTTGTATTGATCCTATAGGTTTTTGTTGTTGTTATATTGAGTCTATAGGTTTGTGTTGTTGTTATAATGAGCCTATAGGTTTGTGTTGTTATTGAGGCTATAGGTTTGTGTTGTTGTTCTATTGAGCCTATAGGTTTGTGTTGTTGTTATAATGAGCCTATAGGTTTGTGTTGTTTTTGAGCCTATAGGTTTGTGTTGTTGTTATATTGAGCCTATAGGTTTGTGTGTGGTGACATTGAGCCTATAGGGTTGTCTTGTTGTTATAATGAGCCTATAGGTTTGTGTTGTTGTTATAATGAGTCTATAGGTTTATGTTGTTGTTACACTGAGCCTATAGGTTTGTGTTGTTGTTATAATGAGCCTATAAGTTTGTGCTGTTGTTCTATTGAGCCTATAGGTTTGTGTTGTTGTTATAATGAGCTTATAGGTTTGTGTTGTTGTCATAATGACCCTATAGGTTTGTGTTGTTGTCATATTGAGCCTATAGGTTTGTGTTGTTCTATTGATCCTATAGGTTTGTGTTGTTGTTATAATGAGCCTATAGGTTTGTGTTGTTGTTCTATTGAGCCTATAGGTTTGTGTTGTTGTTATCATGAGCCTATAGGTTTGTGTTGTTATTGAGCATATAGGTTTGTGTGTGGTGACATTGAGCCTATAGGTTTGTGTTGTTATTGAGCCTATAGGTTTGTGTTGTTATAATGAGAATATAGGTTTGTGTTGCTATATTGAGCCTATAGGTTTGTGTTCTATTGATCCTATAGGTTTGTGTTGTTGTTCTATTGGTCCTATAGGTTTGTGGTGTTGTTGTATTGATCCTATAGGTTTTTGTTGTTTTTATATTGAGTCTATAGGTTTGTGTTGTTGTTATAATGGGCCTATAGGTTTGTGTTGTTATTGAGGCTATAGGTTTGTGTTGTTGTTCGATTGAGCCTATAGGTTTGTGTTGTTGTTATAATGAGCCTATAGGTTTGTGTTGTTGTTATATTGAGCCTATAGGTTTGTGTTGTTATTGAGCCTATAGGTTTGTGTTGTTGTTATATTGAGCCTATAGGTTTGTGTGTGGTGACATTGAGCCTATAGGTTTGTCTTGTTGTTATAATGAGCCTATAGGTTTGTGTTGTTGTTACACTGAGCCTATAGGTTTGTGTTGTTGTTATAATGAGCCTATAGGTTTGTGTTGTTCTATTGAGCCTATAGGTTTGTGTTGTTGTTATAATGAGCCTATAGGTTTGTGTTGTTATTGAGCCTATAGGTTTGTGTTGTTATTGAGCCTATAGGTTTGTGTTGTTGTTCTATTGAGTCTATAGGTTTGTGTTGTTGTTCTATTGATCCTATAGGTTTGTGTTGTTGTTATAATGAGCCTATAGGTTTGTGTTGTTATTTAGCCTATAGGTTTGTGTTGTTGTTATAATGACTCTATAGGTTTGTGTTGCTATATTGACCCTATAGGTTTGTGTTGTTGTTATAATGAGTCTATAGGTTTGTGTTGTTGTTATAACGATGCTATAGGTTTATGTGTTTGTCATATTGAGCCTATAGGTTTGTGTTGTTGTTATAATGAGTCTATTGGTTTTATGTGTTTGTCATATTGAGCCTATAGGTTTTTGTTGTTGTTGTATTGATCCTATAGGATTGTGTTGTTGTTCTATTGATCCTATAGGTTTGTGGTGTTGTCATATTGAGCCTATAGGTTTGTGTTGTTGTTCTATTGATCCTATTGGTTTGTGTTGTTGTTATAATGACTCTATAGGTTTGTGTTGTTGTTACACTGAGCCTATAGGTTTGTGTTGTTGTTATAATGAGCCTATAGGTTTTTGCTGTTGTTATAATGAGCCTATAGGTTTGTGCTGTTGTTCTATTGAGCCTATAGGTTTGTGTTGTTGTTCTAATGAGCTTATCGGTTTGTGTTGGTTATATTGAGCCTATAGGTTTGTGTTGTTGTCATAATGACCCTATAGGTTTTTGTTGTTGTTATATTGAGCCTATGGGTTTGTGTTGTTATTCTATTGAGAATATAGGTTTGTGTTGCTATATTCAGCCTATAGGTTTGTGTTGTTGTTATAATGAGCCTATAGGTTTGTGTTGTTATTGAGGCTATAGGTTTGTGTTGTTGTTCTATTGAGCCTATAGGTTTGTGTTGTTGTTATAATGAGCCTATAGGTTTGTGTTGTTTTTGAGCCTATAGGTTTGTGTTGTTGTTATATTGAGCCTATAGGTTTGTGTGTGGTGACATTGAGCCTATAGGTTTGTCTTGTTGTTATAATGAGCCTATAGGTTTGTGTTGTTGTTATAATGAGTCTATAGGTTTATGTTGTTGTTACACTGAGCCTATAGGTTTGTGTTGTTGTTATAATGAGCCTATAGGTTTGTGCTGTTGTTCTATTGA
Source organism: Chaunax sp. Z400 (assembly GCA_037577475.1). Classification (NCBI taxonomy): domain Eukaryota; kingdom Metazoa; phylum Chordata; class Actinopteri; order Lophiiformes; family Chaunacidae; genus Chaunax; species Chaunax sp. Z400. The sequence continues at coordinate 358,777 of JBAGJB010000184.1, read as the reverse complement.
GCCTATACGTTTGTGTTGTTGTTATAATGAGCTTATAGGTTTGTGTTGTTGTCATAATGACCCTATAGGTTTGTGTTGTTGTCATATTGAGCCTATAGGTTTGTGTTGTTCTATTGATCCTATAGGTTTGTGTTGTTGTATTAATGAGCCTATAGGTTTGTGTTGTTGTTCTATTGAGCCTATAGGTTTGTGTTGTTATTGAGCCTATAGGTTTGTGTGGTGACATTGAGCCTATAGGTTTGTGTTGTTATTGAGCCTATAGGTTTGTGTTGTTGTTATAATGAGAATATAGGTTTGTGTTGCTATATTGAGCCTATAGGTTTGTGTTCTATTGATCCTATAGGTTTGTGTTGTTGTTCTATTGGTCCTATAGGTTTGTGGTGTTGTTCTATTGGTCCTATAGGTTTGTGGTGTTGTTGTATTGATCCTATAGGTTTTTGTTGTTTTTATATTGAGTCTATAGGTTTGTGTTGTTGTTATAATGGGCCTATAGGTTTGTGTTGTTATTGAGGCTATAGGTTTGTGTTGTTGTTCGATTGAGCCTATAGGTTTGTGTTGTTGTTATAATGAGCCTATAGGTTTGTGTTGTTGTTATATTGAGCCTATAGGTTTGTGTTGTTATTGAGCCTATAGGTTTGTGTTGTTGTTATATTGAGCCTATAGGTTTGTGTGTGGTGACATTGAGCCTATAGGTTTGTGTTGCTATATTGACCCTATAGGTTTGTGTTGTTGTTATAATGAGTCTATAGGTTTGTGTTGTTGTTACACTGAGCCTATAGGTTTGTGTTGTTGTTATAATGAGCCTATAGGTTTGTGTTGTTGTTATAATGAGCCTATAGGTTTGTGTTGTTATTGAGCCTATAGGTTTGTGTTGTTGTTCTATTGAGTCTATAGGTTTGTGTTGTTGTTCTATTGATCCTATAGGTTTGTGTTGTTGTTATAATGAGCCTATAGGTTTGTGTTGTTATTTAGCCTATAGGTTTGTGTTGTTGTTATAATGACTCTATAGGTTTGTGTTGCTATATTGACCCTATAGGTTTGTGTTGTTGTTATAATGAGTCTATAGGTTTGTGTTGTTGTTATAACGATGCTATAGGTTTATGTGTTTGTCATATTGAGCCTATAGGTTTGTGTTGTTGTTATAATGAGTCTATTGGTTTTATGTGTTTGTCATATTGAGCCTATAGGTTTTTGTTGTTGTTCTATTGATCCTATAGGTTTGTGTTGTTGTTCTATTGATCCTATAGGTTTGTGGTGTTGTCATATTGATCCTATAGGTTTGTGTTGTTGTTCTATTGATCCTATTGGTTTGTGTTGTTGTTCTATTGATCCTATTGGTTTGTGTTGTTGTTATAATGACTCTATAGGTTTGTGTTGTTGTTACACTGAGCCTATAGGTTTGTGTTGTTGTTATAATGAGCCTATAGGTTTTTGCTGTTGTTATAATGAGCCTATAGGTTTGTGCTGTTGTTCTATTGAGCCTATAGGTTTGTGTTGTTGTTATAATGAGCTTATCGGTTTGTGTTGTTGTTATATTGAGCCTATGGGTTTGTGTTGTTATTCTATTGAGAATATAGGTTTGTGTTGCTATATTCAGCCTATAGGTTTGTGTTGTTGTTACATTGAGCCCATAGGTTTGTGTTGTTGTTATAATGAGCCTATAGGTTTGTGTTGTTATTGAGCCTATAGGTTTGTGTTGTTGTTATAATGAGCTTATCGGTTTGTGTTGTTGTTATATTGAGCCTATGGGTTTGTGTTGTTATTCTATTGAGAATATAGGTTTGTGTTGCTATATTCAGCCTATAGGTTTGTGTTGTTGTTACATTGAGCCTATAGGTTTGTCTTGTTGTTATAATGAGCCTATAGGTTTGTGTTGTTGTTATAATGAGAATATAGGTTTGTGTTGCTATATTGAGCCTATAGGTTTGTGTTGTTGTTACATTGAGCCTATAGGTTTGTGTTGTTGTTACATTGAGCCCATAGTTTTGTGTTGTTGTTATAATGACCCTATAGGTTTATGTTGTTGTTATAATGATCCTCTAGGTTTGTGTTGTTGTTATATTGAGCCTATAGGTTTGTGTTGTTGTTATATTGAGCCTATAGGTTTGTGTTGTTGTTATAATGAGCCTATAGGAATGTGTTGTTGTTATAATGACTCTATAGGTTTGTGTTATTGTTATATTGAGCCTATAGGTTTGTGTTGTTGTCATATTGAGCCTATAGGTTTGTGTTGTTGTTATAATGAGTGTATAGGTTTGTGTTGTTGTTATAATGAGTGTATAGGTTTGTGTTGTTGTTATAATGAGTCTATAGGTTTGTGTGTTTGTCATATTGAGCCTATAGGTTTGTGTTCTATTGATCCTATAGGTTTGTGGTGTTGTTGTATTGATCCTATAGGTTTTTGTTGTTGTTATATTGAGTCTATAGGTTTGCGTTGTTGTTATATTGAGTCTATAGGTTTGCGTTGTTGTTATATTGAGTCTATAGGTTTGCGTTGTTGTTATATTGAGGCTATTGGTTTGTGTTGTTGTTCTATTGAGCCTATAGGTTTGTGTTGTTGTTCTATTGAGCCTATAGGTTTGTGTTGTTGTTCTATTGAGCCTATAGGTTTGTGTTGTTGTTATAATGAGCCTATAGGTTTGTGTTGTTATTGAGCCTATAGGTTTGTGTTGTTGTTCTATTGATCCTATAGGTTTGTGTTGTTGTTATAATGAGCCTATAGGTTTGTGTTGCTATATTGACCCTATAGGTTTGTGTTGTTGTTATAATGAGTCTATAGGTTTGTGTTGTTGTTATAACGATCCTATAGGTTTGTGTTGTTGTTATAACGATCCTATAGGTTTATGTGTTTGTCATATTGAGCCTATAGGTTTGTGTTGTTGTTATAATGAGTCTATAGATTTGTGTTGTTGTTCTAATGAGTCTATAGGTTTTATGTTTTTGTCATATTGAGCCTATAGGTTTTTGTTGTTATTCTATTGATCCTATAGGTTTGTGGTGTTGTCATATTGAGCCTATAGGTTTTTGTTGTTGTTCTATTGATCCTATTGGTTTGTGGTGTTGTTGTATTGATCCTATAGGTTTTTGTTGTTGTTATATTGAGTCTATAGGTTTGTGTTGTTATTGAGGCTATAGGTTTGTGTTGTTGTTCTATTGAGCCTATAGGTTTGTGTTGTTGTTATAATGAGCCTATAGGTTTGTGTTGTTTTTGAGCCTATAGGTTTGTGCTGTTGTTATATTGAGCCTATAGGTTTGTGCTGTTGTTATATTGAGCCTATAGGTTTGTGCTGTTGTTATATTGAGCCTATAGGTTTGTGTTGTTGTTCTATTGATCCTATAGGTTTGTGTTGTTGTTCTATTGATCCTATAGGTTTGTGTTGTTGTTATAATGAGTCTATAGGTTTGTGTGTGGTTACATTGAGCCTATAGGTTTGTGTTGTTGTTATAATGAGCCTATAGGTTTGTGTAGTTGTTATAATGACTCTATAGGTTTGTGTTGTTGTTATATTGAGCCTATAGGTTTGTGTTGTTGTCATTATGACCCTATAGGTTTGTGTTGTTGTCATATTGAGCCTATAGGTTTGTGTTGTTCTATTGATCCTATAGGTTTGTGTTGTTGTTATAATGAGCCTATAGGTTTGTGTTGTTGTTCTATTGATCCTATAGGTTTGTGTTGTTGTTATAATGAGTCTATAGGTTTGTGTGTGGTTACATTGAGCCTATAGGTTTGTGTTGTTGTTATAATGAGCCTATAGGTTTGTGTAGTTGTTATAATGACTCTATAGGTTTGTGTTGTTGTTATATTGAGCCTATAGGTTTGTGTTGTTGTCATTATGACCCTATAGGTTTGTGTAGTTGTCATATTGAGCCTATAGGTTTGTGTTGTTCTATTGATCCTATAGGTTTGTGTTGTTGTTATAATGAGCCTATAGGTTTGTGTTGTTGTTCTATTGAGCCTATAGGTTTGTGTTGTTGTTATCATGAGCCTATAGGTTTGTGTTGTTATTGAGCATATAGGTTTGTGTGTGGTGACATTGAGCCTATAGGTTTGTGTTGTTATTGAGCCTATAGGTTTGTGTTGTTGTTATAATGAGAATATAGGTTTGTGTTGCTATATTGAGCCTATAGGTTTGTGTTCTATTGATCCTATAGGTTTGTGTTGTTGTTCTATTGGTCCTATAGGTTTGTGGTGTTGTTGTATTGATCCTATAGGTTTTTGTTGTTTTTATATTGAGTCTATAGGTTTGTGTTGTTGTTATAATGGGCCTATAGGTTTGTGTTGTTATTGAGCCTATAGGTTTGTGTGTGGTGACATTGAGCCTATAGGTTTGTGTTGTTGTTATAATGACTCTATAGGTTTGTGTTGCTATATTGACCCTATAGGTTTGTGTTGTTGTTATAATGAGTCTATAGGTTTGTGTTGTTGTTACACTGAGCCTATAGGTTTGTGTTGTTGTTATAATGAGCCTATAGGTTTGTGTTGTTGTTATAATGAGCCTATAGGTTTGTGTTGTTATTGAGCCTATAGGTTTGTGTTGTTGTTCTATTGAGTCTATAGGTTTGTGTTGTTGTTCTATTGATCCTATAGGTTTGTGTTGTTGTTATAATGAGCCTATAGGTTTGTGTTGTTATTTAGCCTATAGGTTTGTGTTGTTGTTATAATGACTCTATAGGTTTGTGTTGCTATATTGACCCTATAGGTTTGTGTTGTTGTTATAATGAGTCTATAGGTTTGTGTTGTTGTTATAACGATGCTATAGGTTTATGTGTTTGTCATATTGAGCCTATAGGTTTGTGTTGTTGTTATAATGAGTCTATTGGTTTTATGTGTTTGTCATATTGAGCCTATAGGTTTTTGTTGTTGTTCTATTGATCCTATAGGTTTGTGTTGTTGTTCTATTGATCCTATAGGTTTGTGTTGTTGTTCTATTGATCCTATAGGTTTGTGTTGTTGTTCTATTGATCCTATAGGTTTGTGGTGTTGTCATATTGATCCTATAGGTTTGTGTTGTTGTTCTATTGATCCTATTGGTTTGTGTTGTTGTTCTATTGATCCTATTGGTTTGTGTTGTTGTTATAATGACTCTATAGGTTTGTGTTGTTGTTACACTGAGCCTATAGGTTTGTGTTGTTGTTATAATGAGCCTATAGGTTTTTGCTGTTGTTATAATGAGCCTATAGGTTTGTGCTGTTGTTCTATTGAGCCTATAGGTTTGTGCTGTTGTTCTATTGAGCCTATAGGTTTGTGTTGTTGTTATAATGAGCTTATCGGTTTGTGTTGTTGTTATATTGAGCCTATGGGTTTGTGTTGTTATTCTATTGAGAATATAGGTTTGTGTTGCTATATTCAGCCTATAGGTTTGTGTTGTTGTTACATTGAGCCTATAGGTTTGTGTTGTTGTTATAATGAGCCTATAGGTTTGTGTTGTTATTGAGCCTATAGGTTTGTGTTGTTGTTATAATGAGCTTATCGGTTTGTGTTGTTGTTATATTGAGCCTATGGGTTTGTGTTGTTATTCTATTGAGAATATAGGTTTGTGTTGCTATATTCAGCCTATAGGTTTGTGTTGTTGTTACATTGAGCCTATAGGTTTGTCTTGTTGTTATAATGAGCCTATAGGTTTGTGTTGTTGTTATAATGAGAATATAGGTTTGTGTTGCTATATTGAGCCTATAGGTTTGTGTTGTTGTTACATTGAGCCTATAGGTTTGTGTTGTTGTTACATTGAGCCTATAGGTTTGTGTTGTTGTTACATTGAGCCCATAGTTTTGTGTTGTTTTTATAATGACCCTATAGGTTTATGTTGTTGTTATAATGATCCTCTAGGTTTGTGTTGTTGTTATATTGAGCCTATAGGTTTGTGTTGTTGTTATATTGAGCCTATAGGTTTGTGTTGTTGTTATAATGAGCCTATAGGAATGTGTTGTTGTTATATTGAGCCTATAGGTTTGTGTTATTGTTATATTGAGCCTATAGGTTTGTGTTGTTGTCATATTGAGCCTATAGGTTTGTGTTGTTGTTATAATGAGTGTATAGGTTTGTGTTGTTGTTATAATGAGTGTATAGGTTTGTGTTGTTGTTATAATGAGTGTATAGGTTTGTGTTGTTGTTATAATGAGTCTATAGGTTTGTGTGTTTGTCATATTGAGCCTATAGGTTTGTGTTCTATTGATCCTATAGGTTTGTGGTGTTGTTGTATTGATCCTATAGGTTTTTGTTGTTGTTATATTGAGTCTATAGGTTTGCGTTGTTGTTATATTGAGTCTATAGGTTTGCGTTGTTGTTATATTGAGTCTATAGGTTTGCGTTGTTGTTATATTGAGGCTATTGGTTTGTGTTGTTGTTCTATTGAGCCTATAGGTTTGTGTTGTTGTTCTATTGAGCCTATAGGTTTGTGTTGTTGTTCTATTGAGCCTATGGGTTTGTGTTGTTATTCTATTGAGAATATAGGTTTGTGTTGCTATATTCAGCCTATAGGTTTGTGTTGTTGTTACATTGAGCCTATAGGTTTGTCTTGTTGTTATAATGAGCCTATAGGTTTGTGTTGTTGTTATAATGAGAATATAGGTTTGTGTTGCTATATTGAGCCTATAGGTTTGTGTTGTTGTTACATTGAGCCTATAGGTTTGTGTTGTTGTTACATTGAGCCTATAGGTTTGTGTTGTTGTTACATTGAGCCCATAGTTTTGTGTTGTTGTTATAATGACCCTATAGGTTTATGTTGTTGTTATAATGATCCTCTAGGTTTGTGTTGTTGTTATATTGAGCCTATAGGTTTGTGTTGTTGTTATATTGAGCCTATAGGTTTGTGTTGTTGTTATAATGAGCTTATCGGTTTGTGTTGTTGTTATATTGAGCCTATGGGTTTGTGTTGTTATTCTATTGAGAATATAGGTTTGTGTTGCTATATTCAGCCTATAGGTTTGTGTTGTTGTTACATTGAGCCCATAGGTTTGTGTTGTTGTTACACTGAGCCTATAGGTTTGTGTTGTTGTTATAATGAGCCTATAGGTTTGTGTTGTTGTTATAATGAGCCTATAGGTTTGTGTTGTTATTGAGCCTATAGGTTTGTGTTGTTGTTCTATTGAGTCTATAGGTTTGTGTTGTTGTTCTATTGATCCTATAGGTTTGTGTTGTTGTTATAATGAGCCTATAGGTTTGTGTTGTTATTTAGCCTATAGGTTTGTGTTGTTGTTATAATGACTCTATAGGTTTGTGTTGCTATATTGACCCTATAGGTTTGTGTTGTTGTTATAATGAGTCTATAGGTTTGTGTTGTTGTTATAACGATGCTATAGGTTTATGTGTTTGTCATATTGAGCCTATAGGTTTGTGTTGTTGTTATAATGAGTCTATTGGTTTTATGTGTTTGTCATATTGAGCCTATAGGTTTTTGTTGTTGTTCTATTGATCCTATAGGTTTGTGTTGTTGTTCTATTGATCCTATAGGTTTGTGTTGTTGTTCTATTGATCCTATAGGTTTGTGTTGTTGTTCTATTGATCCTATAGGTTTGTGGTGTTGTCATATTGATCCTATAGGTTTGTGTTGTTGTTCTATTGATCCTATTGGTTTGTGTTGTTGTTCTATTGATCCTATTGGTTTGTGTTGTTGTTATAATGACTCTATAGGTTTGTGTTGTTGTTACACTGAGCCTATAGGTTTGTGTTGTTGTTATAATGAGCCTATAGGTTTTTGCTGTTGTTATAATGAGCCTATAGGTTTGTGCTGTTGTTCTATTGAGCCTATAGGTTTGTGCTGTTGTTCTATTGAGCCTATAGGTTTGTGTTGTTGTTATAATGAGCTTATCGGTTTGTGTTGTTGTTATATTGAGCCTATGGGTTTGTGTTGTTATTCTATTGAGAATATAGGTTTGTGTTGCTATATTCAGCCTATAGGTTTGTGTTGTTGTTACATTGAGCCTATAGGTTTGTGTTGTTGTTATAATGAGCCTATAGGTTTGTGTTGTTATTGAGCCTATAGGTTTGTGTTGTTGTTATAATGAGCTTATCGGTTTGTGTTGTTGTTATATTGAGCCTATGGGTTTGTGTTGTTATTCTATTGAGAATATAGGTTTGTGTTGCTATATTCAGCCTATAGGTTTGTGTTGTTGTTACATTGAGCCTATAGGTTTGTCTTGTTGTTATAATGAGCCTATAGGTTTGTGTTGTTGTTATAATGAGAATATAGGTTTGTGTTGCTATATTGAGCCTATAGGTTTGTGTTGTTGTTACATTGAGCCTATAGGTTTGTGTTGTTGTTACATTGAGCCTATAGGTTTGTGTTGTTGTTACATTGAGCCCATAGTTTTGTGTTGTTTTTATAATGACCCTATAGGTTTATGTTGTTGTTATAATGATCCTCTAGGTTTGTGTTGTTGTTATATTGAGCCTATAGGTTTGTGTTGTTGTTATATTGAGCCTATAGGTTTGTGTTGTTGTTATAATGAGCCTATAGGAATGTGTTGTTGTTATATTGAGCCTATAGGTTTGTGTTATTGTTATATTGAGCCTATAGGTTTGTGTTGTTGTCATATTGAGCCTATAGGTTTGTGTTGTTGTTATAATGAGTGTATAGGTTTGTGTTGTTGTTATAATGAGTGTATAGGTTTGTGTTGTTGTTATAATGAGTGTATAGGTTTGTGTTGTTGTTATAATGAGTCTATAGGTTTGTGTGTTTGTCATATTGAGCCTATAGGTTTGTGTTCTATTGATCCTATAGGTTTGTGGTGTTGTTGTATTGATCCTATAGGTTTTTGTTGTTGTTATATTGAGTCTATAGGTTTGCGTTGTTGTTATATTGAGTCTATAGGTTTGCGTTGTTGTTATATTGAGTCTATAGGTTTGCGTTGTTGTTATATTGAGGCTATTGGTTTGTGTTGTTGTTCTATTGAGCCTATAGGTTTGTGTTGTTGTTCTATTGAGCCTATAGGTTTGTGTTGTTGTTCTATTGAGCCTATGGGTTTGTGTTGTTATTCTATTGAGAATATAGGTTTGTGTTGCTATATTCAGCCTATAGGTTTGTGTTGTTGTTACATTGAGCCTATAGGTTTGTCTTGTTGTTATAATGAGCCTATAGGTTTGTGTTGTTGTTATAATGAGAATATAGGTTTGTGTTGCTATATTGAGCCTATAGGTTTGTGTTGTTGTTACATTGAGCCTATAGGTTTGTGTTGTTGTTACATTGAGCCTATAGGTTTGTGTTGTTGTTACATTGAGCCCATAGTTTTGTGTTGTTGTTATAATGACCCTATAGGTTTATGTTGTTGTTATAATGATCCTCTAGGTTTGTGTTGTTGTTATATTGAGCCTATAGGTTTGTGTTGTTGTTATATTGAGCCTATAGGTTTGTGTTGTTGTTATAATGAGCTTATCGGTTTGTGTTGTTGTTATATTGAGCCTATGGGTTTGTGTTGTTATTCTATTGAGAATATAGGTTTGTGTTGCTATATTCAGCCTATAGGTTTGTGTTGTTGTTACATTGAGCCCATAGGTTTGTGTTGTTGTTATAATGAGCCTATAGGTTTGTGTTGTTATTGAGCCTATAGGTTTGTGTTGTTGTTATAATGAGCTTATCGGTTTGTGTTGTTGTTATATTGAGCCTATGGGTTTGTGTTGTTATTCTATTGAGAATATAGGTTTGTGTTGCTATATTCAGCCTATAGGTTTGTGTTGTTGTTACATTGAGCCTATAGGTTTGTCTTGTTGTTATAATGAGCCTATAGGTTTGTGTTGTTGTTATAATGAGAATATAGGTTTGTGTTGCTATATTGAGCCTATAGGTTTGTGTTGTTGTTACATTGAGCCTATAGGTTTGTGTTGTTGTTACATTGAGCCTATAGGTTTGTGTTGTTGTTACATTGAGCCCATAGTTTTGTGTTGTTGTTATAATGACCCTATAGGTTTATGTTGTTGTTATAATGATCCTCTAGGTTTGTGTTGTTGTTATATTGAGCCTATAGGTTTGTGTTGTTGTTATATTGAGCCTATAGGTTTGTGTTGTTGTTATAATGAGCCTATAGGAATGTGTTGTTGTTATAATGACTCTATAGGTTTGTGTTATTGTTATATTGAGCCTATAGGTTTGTGTTGTTGTCATATTGAGCCTATAGGTTTGTGTTGTTGTTATAATGAGTGTATAGGTTTGTGTTGTTGTTATAATGAGTGTATAGGTTTGTGTTGTTGTTATAATGAGTGTATAGGTTTGTGTTGTTGTTATAATGAGTCTATAGGTTTGTGTGTTTGTCATATTGAGCCTATAGGTTTGTGTTCTATTGATCCTATAGGTTTGTGGTGTTGTTGTATTGATCCTATAGGTTTTTGTTGTTGTTATATTGAGTCTATAGGTTTGCGTTGTTGTTATATTGAGTCTATAGGTTTGCGTTGTTGTTATATTGAGTCTATAGGTTTGCGTTGTTGTTATATTGAGGCTATTGGTTTGTGTTGTTGTTCTATTGAGCCTATAGGTTTGTGTTGTTGTTCTATTGAGCCTATAGGTTTGTGTTGTTGTTCTATTGAGCCTATAGGTTTGTGTTGTTGTTATAATGAGCCTATAGGTTTGTGTTGTTATTGAGCCTATAGGTTTGTGTTGTTGTTCTATTGATCCTATAGGTTTGTGTTGTTGTTATAATGAGCCTATAGGTTTGTGTTGCTATATTGACCCTATAGGTTTGTGTTGTTGTTATAATGAGTCTATAGGTTTGTGTTGTTGTTATAACGATCCTATAGGTTTGTGTTGTTGTTATAACGATCCTATAGGTTTATGTGTTTGTCATATTGAGCCTATAGGTTTGTGTTGTTGTTATAATGAGTCTATAGATTTGTGTTGTTGTTCTAATGAGTCTATAGGTTTTATGTTTTTGTCATATTGAGCCTATAGGTTTTTGTTGTTATTCTATTGATCCTATAGGTTTGTGTTGTTGTTCTATTGATCCTATAGGTTTGTGGTGTTGTCATATTGAGCCTATAGGTTTTTGTTGTTGTTCTATTGATCCTATTGGTTTGTGGTGTTGTTGTATTGATCCTATAGGTTTTTGTTGTTGTTATATTGAGTCTATAGGTTTGTGTTGTTATTGAGGCTATAGGTTTGTGTTGTTGTTCTATTGAGCCTATAGGTTTGTGTTGTTGTTATAATGAGCCTATAGGTTTGTGTTGTTTTTGAGCCTATAGGTTTGTGCTGTTGTTATATTGAGCCTATAGGTTTGTGCTGTTGTTATATTGAGCCTATAGGTTTGTGCTGTTGTTATATTGAGCCTATAGGTTTGTGTTGTTGTTCTATTGATCCTATAGGTTTGTGTTGTTGTTCTATTGATCCTATAGGTTTGTGTTGTTGTTATAATGAGTCTATAGGTTTGTGTGTGGTTACATTGAGCCTATAGGTTTGTGTTGTTGTTATAATGAGCCTATAGGTTTGTGTAGTTGTTATAATGACTCTATAGGTTTGTGTTGTTGTTATATTGAGCCTATAGGTTTGTGTTGTTGTCATTATGACCCTATAGGTTTGTGTTGTTGTCATATTGAGCCTATAGGTTTGTGTTGTTCTATTGATCCTATAGGTTTGTGTTGTTGTTATAATGAGCCTATAGGTTTGTGTTGTTGTTCTATTGATCCTATAGGTTTGTGTTGTTGTTATAATGAGTCTATAGGTTTGTGTGTGGTTACATTGAGCCTATAGGTTTGTGTTGTTGTTATAATGAGCCTATAGGTTTGTGTAGTTGTTATAATGACTCTATAGGTTTGTGTTGTTGTTATATTGAGCCTATAGGTTTGTGTTGTTGTCATTATGACCCTATAGGTTTGTGTAGTTGTCATATTGAGCCTATAGGTTTGTGTTGTTCTATTGATCCTATAGGTTTGTGTTGTTGTTATAATGAGCCTATAGGTTTGTGTTGTTGTTCTATTGAGCCTATAGGTTTGTGTTGTTGTTATCATGAGCCTATAGGTTTGTGTTGTTATTGAGCATATAGGTTTGTGTGTGGTGACATTGAGCCTATAGGTTTGTGTTGTTATTGAGCCTATAGGTTTGTGTTGTTGTTATAATGAGAATATAGGTTTGTGTTGCTATATTGAGCCTATAGGTTTGTGTTCTATTGATCCTATAGGTTTGTGTTGTTGTTCTATTGGTCCTATAGGTTTGTGGTGTTGTTGTATTGATCCTATAGGTTTTTGTTGTTGTTATATTGAGTCTATAGGTTTGCGTTGTTGTTATATTGAGTCTATAGGTTTGCGTTGTTGTTATATTGAGTCTATAGGTTTGCGTTGTTGTTATATTGAGGCTATTGGTTTGTGTTGTTGTTCTATTGAGCCTATAGGTTTGTGTTGTTGTTCTATTGAGCCTATAGGTTTGTGTTGTTGTTCTATTGAGCCTATAGGTTTGTGTTGTTGTTATAATGAGCCTATAGGTTTGTGTTGTTATTGAGCCTATAGGTTTGTGTTGTTGTTCTATTGATCCTATAGGTTTGTGTTGTTGTTATAATGAGCCTATAGGTTTGTGTTGCTATATTGACCCTATAGGTTTGTGTTGTTGTTATAATGAGTCTATAGGTTTGTGTTGTTGTTATAACGATCCTATAGGTTTGTGTTGTTGTTATAACGATCCTATAGGTTTATGTGTTTGTCATATTGAGCCTATAGGTTTGTGTTGTTGTTATAATGAGTCTATAGATTTGTGTTGTTGTTCTAATGAGTCTATAGGTTTTATGTTTTTGTCATATTGAGCCTATAGGTTTTTGTTGTTATTCTATTGATCCTATAGGTTTGTGTTGTTGTTCTATTGATCCTATAGGTTTGTGGTGTTGTCATATTGAGCCTATAGGTTTTTGTTGTTGTTCTATTGATCCTATTGGTTTGTGGTGTTGTTGTATTGATCCTATAGGTTTTTGTTGTTGTTATATTGAGTCTATAGGTTTGTGTTGTTATTGAGGCTATAGGTTTGTGTTGTTGTTCTATTGAGCCTATAGGTTTGTGTTGTTGTTATAATGAGCCTATAGGTTTGTGTTGTTTTTGAGCCTATAGGTTTGTGCTGTTGTTATATTGAGCCTATAGGTTTGTGCTGTTGTTATATTGAGCCTATAGGTTTGTGCTGTTGTTATATTGAGCCTATAGGTTTGTGTTGTTGTTCTATTGATCCTATAGGTTTGTGTTGTTGTTCTATTGATCCTATAGGTTTGTGTTGTTGTTATAATGAGTCTATAGGTTTGTGTGTGGTTACATTGAGCCTATAGGTTTGTGTTGTTGTTATAATGAGCCTATAGGTTTGTGTAGTTGTTATAATGACTCTATAGGTTTGTGTTGTTGTTATATTGAGCCTATAGGTTTGTGTTGTTGTCATTATGACCCTATAGGTTTGTGTTGTTGTCATATTGAGCCTATAGGTTTGTGTTGTTCTATTGATCCTATAGGTTTGTGTTGTTGTTATAATGAGCCTATAGGTTTGTGTTGTTGTTCTATTGATCCTATAGGTTTGTGTTGTTGTTATAATGAGTCTATAGGTTTGTGTGTGGTTACATTGAGCCTATAGGTTTGTGTTGTTGTTATAATGAGCCTATAGGTTTGTGTAGTTGTTATAATGACTCTATAGGTTTGTGTTGTTGTTATATTGAGCCTATAGGTTTGTGTTGTTGTCATTATGACCCTATAGGTTTGTGTAGTTGTCATATTGAGCCTATAGGTTTGTGTTGTTCTATTGATCCTATAGGTTTGTGTTGTTGTTATAATGAGCCTATAGGTTTGTGTTGTTGTTCTATTGAGCCTATAGGTTTGTGTTGTTGTTATCATGAGCCTATAGGTTTGTGTTGTTATTGAGCATATAGGTTTGTGTGTGGTGACATTGAGCCTATAGGTTTGTGTTGTTATTGAGCCTATAGGTTTGTGTTGTTGTTATAATGAGAATATAGGTTTGTGTTGCTATATTGAGCCTATAGGTTTGTGTTCTATTGATCCTATAGGTTTGTGTTGTTGTTCTATTGGTCCTATAGGTTTGTGGTGTTGTTGTATTGATCCTATAGGTTTTTGTTGTTTTTATATTGAGTCTATAGGTTTGTGTTGTTGTTATAATGGGCCTATAGGTTTGTGTTGTTATTGAGCCTATAGGTTTGTGTGTGGTGACATTGAGCCTATAGGTTTGTGTTGTTGTTATAATGACTCTATAGGTTTGTGTTGCTATATTGACCCTATAGGTTTGTGTTGTTGTTATAATGAGTCTATAGGTTTGTGTTGTTGTTACACTGAGCCTATAGGTTTGTGTTGTTGTTATAATGAGCCTATAGGTTTGTGTTGTTGTTATAATGAGCCTATAGGTTTGTGTTGTTATTGAGCCTATAGGTTTGTGTTGTTGTTCTATTGAGTCTATAGGTTTGTGTTGTTGTTCTATTGATCCTATAGGTTTGTGTTGTTGTTATAATGAGCCTATAGGTTTGTGTTGTTATTTAGCCTATAGGTTTGTGTTGTTGTTATAATGACTCTATAGGTTTGTGTTGCTATATTGACCCTATAGGTTTGTGTTGTTGTTATAATGAGTCTATAGGTTTGTGTTGTTGTTATAACGATGCTATAGGTTTATGTGTTTGTCATATTGAGCCTATAGGTTTGTGTTGTTGTTATAATGAGTCTATTGGTTTTATGTGTTTGTCATATTGAGCCTATAGGTTTTTGTTGTTGTTCTATTGATCCTATAGGTTTGTGTTGTTGTTCTATTGATCCTATAGGTTTGTGTTGTTGTTCTATTGATCCTATAGGTTTGTGTTGTTGTTCTATTGATCCTATAGGTTTGTGGTGTTGTCATATTGATCCTATAGGTTTGTGTTGTTGTTCTATTGATCCTATTGGTTTGTGTTGTTGTTCTATTGATCCTATTGGTTTGTGTTGTTGTTATAATGACTCTATAGGTTTGTGTTGTTGTTACACTGAGCCTATAGGTTTGTGTTGTTGTTATAATGAGCCTATAGGTTTTTGCTGTTGTTATAATGAGCCTATAGGTTTGTGCTGTTGTTCTATTGAGCCTATAGGTTTGTGCTGTTGTTCTATTGAGCCTATAGGTTTGTGTTGTTGTTATAATGAGCTTATCGGTTTGTGTTGTTGTTATATTGAGCCTATGGGTTTGTGTTGTTATTCTATTGAGAATATAGGTTTGTGTTGCTATATTCAGCCTATAGGTTTGTGTTGTTGTTACATTGAGCCTATAGGTTTGTGTTGTTGTTATAATGAGCCTATAGGTTTGTGTTGTTATTGAGCCTATAGGTTTGTGTTGTTGTTATAATGAGCTTATCGGTTTGTGTTGTTGTTATATTGAGCCTATGGGTTTGTGTTGTTATTCTATTGAGAATATAGGTTTGTGTTGCTATATTCAGCCTATAGGTTTGTGTTGTTGTTACATTGAGCCTATAGGTTTGTCTTGTTGTTATAATGAGCCTATAGGTTTGTGTTGTTGTTATAATGAGAATATAGGTTTGTGTTGCTATATTGAGCCTATAGGTTTGTGTTGTTGTTACATTGAGCCTATAGGTTTGTGTTGTTGTTACATTGAGCCTATAGGTTTGTGTTGTTGTTACATTGAGCCCATAGTTTTGTGTTGTTTTTATAATGACCCTATAGGTTTATGTTGTTGTTATAATGATCCTCTAGGTTTGTGTTGTTGTTATATTGAGCCTATAGGTTTGTGTTGTTGTTATATTGAGCCTATAGGTTTGTGTTGTTGTTATAATGAGCCTATAGGAATGTGTTGTTGTTATATTGAGCCTATAGGTTTGTGTTATTGTTATATTGAGCCTATAGGTTTGTGTTGTTGTCATATTGAGCCTATAGGTTTGTGTTGTTGTTATAATGAGTGTATAGGTTTGTGTTGTTGTTATAATGAGTGTATAGGTTTGTGTTGTTGTTATAATGAGTGTATAGGTTTGTGTTGTTGTTATAATGAGTCTATAGGTTTGTGTGTTTGTCATATTGAGCCTATAGGTTTGTGTTCTATTGATCCTATAGGTTTGTGGTGTTGTTGTATTGATCCTATAGGTTTTTGTTGTTGTTATATTGAGTCTATAGGTTTGCGTTGTTGTTATATTGAGTCTATAGGTTTGCGTTGTTGTTATATTGAGTGTATAGGTTTGCGTTGTTGTTATATTGAGGCTATTGGTTTGTGTTGTTGTTCTATTGAGCCTATAGGTTTGTGTTGTTGTTCTATTGAGCCTATAGGTTTGTGTTGTTGTTCTATTGAGCCTATAGGTTTGTGTTGTTGTTATAATGAGCCTATAGGTTTGTGTTGTTATTGAGCCTATAGGTTTGTGTTGTTGTTCTATTGATCCTATAGGTTTGTGTTGTTGTTATAATGACCCTATAGGTTTGTGTTGTTGTTATAATGAGTCTATAGGTTTGTGTTGTTGTTATAACGATCCTATAGGTTTGTGTTGTTGTTATAACGATCCTATAGGTTTATGTGTTTGTCATATTGAGCCTATAGGTTTGTGTTGTTGTTATAATGAGTCTATAGATTTGTGTTGTTGTTCTAATGAGTCTATAGGTTTTATGTTTTTGTCATATTGAGCCTATAGGTTTTTGTTGTTATTCTATTGATCCTATAGGTTTGTGTTGTTGTTCTATTGATCCTATAGGTTTGTGATGTTGTCATATTGAGCCTATAGGTTTTTGTTGTTGTTCTATTGATCCTATTGGTTTGTGGTGTTGTTGTATTGATCCTATAGGTTTTTGTTGTTGTTATATTGAGTCTATAGGTTTGTGTTGTTATTGAGGCTATAGGTTTGTGTTGTTGTTCTATTGAGCCTATAGGTTTGTGTTGTTGTTATAATGAGCCTATAGGTTTGTGTTGTTTTTGAGCCTATAGGTTTGTGCTGTTGTTATATTGAGCCTATAGGTTTGTGCTGTTGTTATATTGAGCCTATAGGTTTGTGTTGTTGTTCTATTGATCCTATAGGTTTGTGTTGTTGTTCTATTGATCCTATAGGTTTGTGTTGTTGTTATAATGAGTCTATAGGTTTGTGTGTGGTTACATTGAGCCTATAGGTTTGTGTTGTTGTTATAATGAGCCTATAGGTTTGTGTAGTTGTTATAATGACTCTATAGGTTTGTGTTGTTGTTATATTGAGCCTATAGGTTTGTGTTGTTGTCATTATGACCCTATAGGTTTGTGTTGTTGTCATATTGAGCCTATAGGTTTGTGTTGTTCTATTGATCCTATAGGTTTGTGTTGTTGTTATAATGAGCCTATAGGTTTGTGTTGTTGTTCTATTGATCCTATAGGTTTGTGTTGTTGTTATAATGAGTCTATAGGTTTGTGTGTGGTTACATTGAGCCTATAGGTTTGTGTTGTTGTTATAATGAGCCTATAGGTTTGTGTAGTTGTTATAATGACTCTATAGGTTTGTGTTGTTGTTATATTGAGCCTATAGGTTTGTGTTGTTGTCATTATGACCCTATAGGTTTGTGTAGTTGTCATATTGAGCCTATAGGTTTGTGTTGTTCTATTGATCCTATAGGTTTGTGTTGTTGTTATAATGAGCCTATAGGTTTGTGTTGTTGTTCTATTGAGCCTATAGGTTTGTGTTGTTGTTATCATGAGCCTATAGGTTTGTGTTGTTATTGAGCATATAGGTTTGTGTGTGGTGACATTGAGCCTATAGGTTTGTGTTGTTATTGAGCCTATAGGTTTGTGTTGTTGTTATAATGAGAATATAGGTTTGTGTTGCTATATTGAGCCTATAGGTTTGTGTTCTATTGATCCTATAGGTTTGTGTTGTTGTTCTATTGGTCCTATAGGTTTGTGGTGTTGTTGTATTGATCCTATAGGTTTTTGTTGTTTTTATATTGAGTCTATAGGTTTGTGTTGTTGTTATAATGGGCCTATAGGTTTGTGTTGTTATTGAGCCTATAGGTTTGTGTGTGGTGACATTGAGCCTATAGGTTTGTCTTGTTGTTATAATGAGCCTATAGGTTTGTGTTGTTGTTATAATGAGCCTATAGGTTTGTGTTGTTGTTATAATGAGAATATAGGTTTGTGTTGCTATATTGAGCCTATAGGTTTGTGTTGTTGTTACATTGAGCCCATAGTTTTGCGGTGTTGTCATATTGAGCCTATAGGTTTGTGTTGTTGTTATATTGAGTCTATAGGTTTGTGTTGTTGTTCTATTGATCCTATAGGTTTGTGTTGTTGTTATAATGAGCCTATAGGTTTGTGTTGTTATTTAGCCTATAGGTTTGTGTTGTTGTTATAATGACTCTATAGGTTTGTGTTGCTATATTGACCCTATAGGTTTGTGTTGTTGTTATAATGAGTCTATAGGTTTGTGTTGTTGTTATAACGATCCTATAGGTTTGTGTTGTTATATTGAGCCTATAGGTTTGTGTTGTTGTTCTATTGATCCTATAGGTTTGTGTTGTTGTTATAATGAGTCTATAGGTTTGTGTGTGGTTACATTGAGCCTATAGGTTTGTGTTGTTGTTATAATGAGCCTATAGGTTTGTGTAGTTGTTATAATGACTCTATAGGTTTGTGTTGTTGTCATAATGACCCTATAGGTTTGTGTTGTTGTCATAATGACCCTATAGGTTTGTGTTGTTGTCATATTGAGCCTATAGGTTTGTGTTGTTCTATTGATCCTATAGGTTTGTGTTGTTATAATGAGCCTATAGGTTTGTGTTGTTGTTCTATTGAGCCTATAGGTTTGTGTTGTTGTTATCATGAGCCTATAGGTTTGTGTTGTTATTGAGCATATAGGTTTGTGTGTGGTGACATTGAGCCTATAGGTTTGTGTTGTTATTGAGCCTATAGGTTTGTGTTGTTGTTATAATGAGAATATAGGTTTGTGTTGCTATATTGAGCCTATAGGTTTGTGTTCTATTGATCCTATAGGTTTGTGTTGTTCTATTGATCCTATAGGTTTGTGTTGTTGTTATAATGAGTCTATAGGTTTGTGTGTGGTTACATTGAGCCTATAGGTTTGTGTTGTTGTTATAATGAGCCTATAGGTTTGTGTTGTTGTTATATTGAGCCTATACGTTTGTGTTGTTGTCATAATGACCCTATAGGTTTGTGTTGTTGTCATATTGAGCCTATAGGTTTGTGTTGTTCTATTGATCCTATAGGTTTGTGTTGTTCTATTGATCCTATAGGTTTGTGTTGTTGTTATAATGAGCCTATAGGTTTGTGTTGTTGTTCTATTGAGCCTATAGGTTTGTGTTGTTGTTATCATGAGCCTATAGGTTTGTGTTGTTATTGAGCATATAGGTTTGTGTGTGGTGACATTGAGCCTATAGGTTTGTGTTGTTATTGAGCCTATAGGTTTGTGTTGTTGTTATAATGAGAATATAGGTTTGTGTTGCTATATTGAGCCTATAGGTTTGTGTTCTATTGATCCTATAGGTTTGTGTTGTTGTTCTATTGGTCCTATAGGTTTGTGGTGTTGTTGTATTGATCCTATAGGTTTTTGTTGTTTTTATATTGAGTCTATAGGTTTGTGTTGTTGTTATAATGGGCCTATAGGTTTGTGTTGTTATTGAGCCTATAGGTTTGTGTGTGGTGACATTGAGCCTATAGGTTTGTCTTGTTGTTATAATGAGCCTATAGGTTTATGTTGTTGTTATAATGAGAATATAGGTTTGTGTTGCTATATTGAGCCTATAGGTTTGTGTTGTTGTTACATTGAGCCCATAGTTTTGCTTTGTTGTTCTATTGATCCTATAGGTTTGTGGTGTTGTTATAATGAGCCTATAGGTTTGTGTTGTTATTGAGGCTATAGGTTTGTGTTGTTGTTCTATTGAGCCTATAGGTTTGTGTTGTTGTTATAATGAGCCTATAGGTTTGTGTTGTTTTTGAGCCTATAGGTTTGTGTTGTTGTTATATTGAGCCTATAGGTTTGTGTGTGGTGACATTGAGCCTATAGGTTTGTCTTGTTGTTATAATGAGCCTATAGGTTTGTGTTGTTGTTATAATGAGCCTATAGGTTTGTGTTGTTGTTATAATGAGTCTATAGGTTTATGTTGTTGTTACACTGAGCCTATAGGTTTGTGTTGTTGTTATAATGAGCCTATAGGTTTGTGCTGTTGTTCTATTGAGCCTATAGGTTTGTGTTGTTGTTATAATGAGCCTATAGGTTTGTGTGTGGTGACATTGAGCCTATAGGTTTGTCTTGTTGTTATAATGAGCGTATAGGTTTGTGTTGTTGTTATAATGGGCCTATAGGTTTGTGTTGTTGTTATAATGGGCCTATAGGTTTTTGTTGTTATTGAGGCTATAGGTTTGTGTTGTTGTTCGATTGAGCCTATAGGTTTGTGTTGTTGTTATAATGAGCCTATAGGTTTGTGTTGTTATTGAGCCTATAGGTTTGTGTTGTTGTTATATTGAGCCTATAGGTTTGTGTGTGGTGACATTGAGCCTATAGGTTTGTCTTGTTGTTATAATGAGCCTATAGGTTTGTGTTGTTGTTATAATGAGTCTATAGGTTTGTGTTGTTGTTACACTGAGCCTATAGGTTTGTGTTGTTATTGAGCCTATAGGTTTGTGTTGTTATTGAGCCTATAGGTTTGTGTTGTTGTTCTATTGAGTCTATAGGTTTGTGTTGTTGTTCTATTGATGCTATAGGTTTGTGTTGTTGTTATAATGAGCCTATAGGTTAGTGTTGTTATTTAGCCTATAGGTTTGTGTTGTTGTTATATTGACCCTATAGGTTTGTGTTGTTGTTATAATGAGTCTATAGGTTTGTGTTGTTGTTATAACGATCCTATAGGTTTATGTGTTTGTCATATTGATCCTATAGGTTTGTGTTGTTGTTCTATTGAGTCTATAGGTTTGTGTTGTTGTTCTATTGATGCTATAGGTTTGTGTTGTTGTTATAATGAGCCTATAGGTTAGTGTTGTTATTTAGCCTATAGGTTTGTGTTGTTGTTATATTGACCCTATAGGTTTGTGTTGTTGTTATAATGAGTCTATAGGTTTGTGTTGTTGTTCTATTGATCCTATAGGTTTGTGTTGTTGTTCTATTGATCCTATAGGTTTGTGTTGTTGTTCTATTGATCCTATAGGTTTGTGTTGTTGTTCTATTGATCCTATAGGTTTGTGGTGTTGTCATATTGAGCCTATAGGTTTGTGTTGTTGTTCTATTGATCCTATTGGTTTGTGTTGTTGTTATAATGACTCTATAGGTTTGTGTTGTTGTTACACTGAGCCTATAGGTTTGTGTTGTTGTTATAATGAGCCTATAGGTTTTTGCTGTTGTTATAATGAGCCTATAGGTTTGTGCTGTTGTTCTATTGAGCCTATAGGTTTGTGTTGTTGTTATAATGAGCTTATCGGTTTGTGTTGTTGTTATATTGAGCCTATAGGTTTGTGTTGTTGTCATAATGACCCTATAGGTTTTTGTTGTTGTTATATTGAGCCTATGGGTTTGTGTTGTTATTCTATTGAGAATATAGGTTTGTGTTGCTATATTCAGCCTATAGGTTTGTGTTGTTGTTACATTGAGCCCATAGGTTTGTGTTGTTGTTATAATGAGCCTATAGGTTTGTGTTGTTATTGAGCCTATAGGTTTGTGTGTGGTGACATTGAGCCTATAGGTTTGTGTTGTTATTGAGCCTATAGGTTTGTGTTGTTGTTATAATGAGAATATAGGTTTGTGTTGCTATATTGAGCCTATAGGTTTGTGTTCTATTGATCCTATAGGTTTGTGTTGTTGTTCTATTGGTCCTATAGGTTTGTGTTGTTATTTAGCCTATAGGTTTGTGTTGTTGTTATAATGACTCTATAGGTTTGTGTTGCTATATTGACCCTATAGGTTTGTGTTGTTGTTATAATGAGTCTATAGGTTTGTGTTGTTGTTATAACGATCCTATAGGTTTGTGTTGTTGTTATATTGAGCCTATAGGTTTGTGTTGTTGTTCTATTGATCCTATAGGTTTGTGTTGTTGTTATAATGAGTCTATAGGTTTGTGTGTGGTTACATTGAGCCTATAGGTTTGTGTTGTTGTTATAATGAGTCTATAGGTTTGTGTAGTTGTTATAATGACTCTATAGGTTTGTGTTGTTGTTATATTGAGCCTATAGGTTTGTGTTGTTGTCATAATGACCCTATAGGTTTGTGTTGTTGTCATATTGAGGCTATAGGTTTGTGTTGTTCTATTGATCCTATATGTTTGTGTTGTTGTTATAATGAGCCTATAGGTTTGTGTTGTTGTTCTATTGAGCCTATAGGTTTGTGTTGTTGTTATCATGAGCCTATAGGTTTGTGTTGTTATTGAGCATATAGGTTTGTGTGTGGTGACATTGAGCCTATAGGTTTGTGTTGTTATTGAGCCTATAGGTTTGTGTTGTTGTTATAATGAGAATATAGGTTTGTGTTGCTATATTGAGCCTATAGGTTTGTGTTCTATTGATCCTATAGGTTTGTGTTGTTGTTCTATTGGTCCTATAGGTTTGTGGTGTTGTTGTATTGATCCTTTAGGTTTTTGTTGTTTTTATATTGAGTCTATAGGTTTGTGTTGTTTTTATAATGGGCCTATAGGTTTGTGTTGTTATTGAGGCTATAGGTTTGTGTTGTTGTTCGATTGAGCCTATAGGTTTGTGTTGTTGTTATAATGAGCCTATAGGTTTGTGTTGTTATTTAGCCTATAGGTTTGTGTTGTTGTTCTATTGATCCTATAGGTTTGTGTTGTTGTTCTATTGATCCTATTGGTTTGTGTTGTTGTTATAATGACTCTATAGGTTTGTGTTGTTGTTACACTGAGCCTATAGGTTTGTGTTGTTGTTATAATGAGCCTATAGGTTTTTGCTGTTGTTATAATGAGCCTATAGGTTTGTGCTGTTGTTCTATTGAGCCTATAGGTTTGTGTTGTTGTTATAATGAGCTTATCGGTTTGTGTTGTTATATTGAGCCTATAGGTTTGTGTTGTTGTCATAATGACCCTATAGGTTTTTGTTGTTGTTATATTGAGCCTATGGGTTTGTGTTGTTATTCTATTGAGAATATAGGTTTGTGTTGCTATATTCAGCCTATAGGTTTGTGTTGTTGTTACATTGAGCCCATAGGTTTGTGTTGTTGTTATAATGAGCCTATAGGTTTGTGTTGTTATTGAGCCTATAGGTTTGTGTGTGGTGACATTGAGCCTATAGGTTTGTCTTGTTGTTATAATGAGCCTATAGGTTTGTGTTGTTGTTACAATGAGAATATAGATTTGTGTTGCTATATTGAGCCCTAAAGGTTTGTGTTGTTGTTACATTGAGCCCATAGTTTTGTGTTGTTGTTATAATGACCCTATAGGTTTATGTTGTTGTTATAATGATCCTCTAGGTTTGTGTTGTTGTTATATTGAGCCTATAGGTTTGTGTTGTTGTTATAATGAGCCTATAGGAATGTGTTGTTGTTATAATGACTCTATAGGTTTGTGTTATTGTTATATTGAGCCTATAGGTTCGTGTTGTTGTCATATTGAGCCTATAGGTTTGTGTTGTTGTTCTATTGATCCTATAGGTTTGTGTTGTTGTTATAATGAGTGTATAGGTTTGTGTTGTTGTTATAATGAGTCTATAGGTGTGTGTGTTTGTCATATTGAGCCTATAGGTTTGTCTTCAATTGATCCTATAGGTTTGTGGTGTTGTTGTATTGATCCTATAGGTTTTTGTTGTTGTTATATTGAGTCTATAGGTTTGCGTTGTTGTTATAATGAGCCTATAGGTTTGTGTTGTTATTGAGGCTATAGGTTTGTGTTGTTGTTCTATTGAGCCTATAGGTTTGTGTTGTTGTTATAATGAGCCTATAGGTTTGTGTTGTTATTGAGCCTATAGGTTTGTGTTGTTATTGAGCCTATAGGTTTGTGTTGTTGTTATATTGAGTCTATAGGTTTGTGTTGTTGTTCTATTGATCCTATAAGTTTGTGTTGTTGTTATAATGAGCCTATAGGTTTGTGTTGTTATTTAGCCTATAGGTTTGTGTTGTTGTTATAATGACTCTATAGGTTTGTGTTGCTATATTGACCCTATAGGTTTGTGTTGTTGTTATAATGAGTCTATAGGTTTGTGTTGTTGTTATAACGATCCTATAGGTTTGTGTTGTTGTTATATTGAGCCTATAGGTTTGTGTTGTTATTGAGCATATAGGTTTGTGTGTGGTGACATTGAGCCTATAGGTTTGTGTTGTTATTGAGCCTATAGGTTTGTGTTGTTGTTATAATGAGCCTATAGGTTTGTGTTGTTATTTAGCCTATAGGTTTGTGTTGTTGTTATAATGAGCCTATAGGTTTTTGCTGTTGTTATAATGAGCCTATAGGTTTGTGCTGTTGTTCTATTGAGCCTATAGGTTTGTGTTGTTGTTATAATGAGCTTATCGGTTTGTGTTGTTGTTATATTGAGCCTATAGGTTTGTGTTGTTGTCATAATGACCCTATAGGTTTTTGTTGTTGTTATATTGAGAATATAGGTTTGTGTTGCTATATTCAGCCTATAGGTTTGTGTTGTTGTTACATTGAGCCCATAGGTTTGTGTTGTTGTTATAATGAGCCTATAGGTTTGTGTTGTTATTGAGCCTATAGGTTTGTGTGTGGTGACATTGAGCCTATAGGTTTGTCTTGTTGTTATAATGAGCCTATAGGTTTGTGTTGTTGTTACAATGAGAATATAGATTTGTGTTGCTATATTGAGCCCTAAAGGTTTGTGTTGTTGTTACATTGAGCCCATAGTTTTGTGTTGTTGTTATAATGACCCTATAGGTTTATGTTGTTGTTATAATGATCCTCTAGGTTTGTGTTGTTGTTATATTGAGCCTATAGGTTTGTGTTGTTGTTATGAGCCTATAGGAATGTGTTGTTGTTATAATGACTCTATAGGTTTGTGTTATTGTTATATTGAGCCTATAGGTTTGTGTTGTTGTTCTATTGAGCCTATAGGTTTGTGTTGTTGTTATCATGAGCCTATAGGTTTGTGTTGTTATTGAGCATATAGGTTTGTGTGTGGTGACATTGAGCCTATAGGTTTGTGTTGTTATTGAGCCTATAGGTTTGTGTTGTTGTTATAATGAGAATATAGGTTTGTGTTGCTATATTGAGCCTATAGGTTTGTGTTCTATTGATCCTATAGGTTTGTGTTGTTGTTCTATTGGTCCTATAGGTTTGTGGTGTTGTTGTATTGATCCTTTAGGTTTTTGTTGTTTTTATATTGAGTCTATAGGTTTGTGTTGTTTTTATAATGGGCCTATAGGTTTGTGTTGTTATTGAGGCTATAGGTTTGTGTTGTTGTTCGATTGAGCCTATAGGTTTGTGTTGTTGTTATAATGAGCCTATAGGTTTGTGTTGTTATTTAGCCTATAGGTTTGTGTTGTTGTTCTATTGATCCTATAGGTTTGTGTTGTTGTTCTATTGATCCTATTGGTTTGTGTTGTTGTTATAATGACTCTATAGGTTTGTGTTGTTGTTACACTGAGCCTATAGGTTTGTGTTGTTGTTATAATGAGCCTATAGGTTTTTGCTGTTGTTATAATGAGCCTATAGGTTTGTGCTGTTGTTCTATTGAGCCTATAGGTTTGTGTTGTTGTTATAATGAGCTTATCGGTTTGTGTTGTTATATTGAGCCTATAGGTTTGTGTTGTTGTCATAATGACCCTATAGGTTTTTGTTGTTGTTATATTGAGCCTATGGGTTTGTGTTGTTATTCTATTGAGAATATAGGTTTGTGTTGCTATATTCAGCCTATAGGTTTGTGTTGTTGTTACATTGAGCCCATAGGTTTGTGTTGTTGTTATAATGAGCCTATAGGTTTGTGTTGTTATTGAGCCTATAGGTTTGTGTGTGGTGACATTGAGCCTATAGGTTTGTCTTGTTGTTATAATGAGCCTATAGGTTTGTGTTGTTGTTACAATGAGAATATAGATTTGTGTTGCTATATTGAGCCCTAAAGGTTTGTGTTGTTGTTACATTGAGCCCATAGTTTTGTGTTGTTGTTATAATGACCCTATAGGTTTATGTTGTTGTTATAATGATCCTCTAGGTTTGTGTTGTTGTTATATTGAGCCTATAGGTTTGTGTTGTTGTTATAATGAGCCTATAGGAATGTGTTGTTGTTATAATGACTCTATAGGTTTGTGTTATTGTTATATTGAGCCTATAGGTTTGTGTTGTTGTCATATTGAGCCTATAGGTTTGTGTTGTTGTTATAATGAGTCTATAGGTGTGTGTTGTTGTTATAATGAGTCTATAGGTGTGTGTGTTTGTCATATTGAGCCTATAGGTTTGTCTTCAATTGATCCTATAGGTTTGTGGTGTTGTTGTATTGATCCTATAGGTTTTTGTTGTTGTTATATTGAGTCTATAGGTTTGCGTTGTTGTTATAATGAGCCTATAGGTTTGTGTTGTTATTGAGGCTATAGGTTTGTGTTGTTGTTCTATTGAGCCTATAGGTTTGTGTTGTTGTTCTATTGAGCCTATAGGTTTGTGTTGTTGTTATAATGAGCCTATAGGTTTGTGTTGTTATTGAGCCTATAGGTTTGTGTTGTTATTGAGCCTATAGGTTTGTGTTGTTGTTATATTGAGTCTATAGGTTTGTGTTGTTGTTCTATTGATCCTATAGGTTTGTGTTGTTGTTATAATGAGCCTATAGGTTTGTGTTGTTATTTAGCCTATAGGTTTGTGTTGTTGTTATAATGACTCTATAGGTTTGTGTTGCTATATTGACCCTATAGGTTTGTGTTGTTGTTATAATGAGTCTATAGGTTTGTGTTGTTGTTATAACGATCCTATAGGTTTGTGTTGTTGTTATATTGAGCCTATAGGTTTGTGTTGTTGTTCTATTGATCCTATAGGTTTGTGTTGTTGTTATAATGAGTCTATAGGTTTGTGTGTGGTTACATTGAGCCTATAGGTTTGTGTTGTTGTTATAATGAGCCTATAGGTTTGTGTAGTTGTTATAATGACTCTATAGGTTTGTGTTGTTGTTATATTGAGCCTATAGGTTTGTGTTGTTGTCATAATGACCCTATAGGTTTGTGTTGTTGTCATATTGAGCCTATAGGTTTGTGTTGTTCTATTGATCCTATATGTTTGTGTTGTTGTTATAATGAGCCTATAGGTTTGTGTTGTTGTTCTATTGAGCCTATAGGTTTGTGTTGTTGTTATCATGAGCCTATAGGTTTGTGTTGTTATTGAGCATATAGGTTTGTGTGTGGTGACATTGAGCCTATAGGTTTGTGTTGTTATTGAGCCTATAGGTTTGTGTTGTTGTTATAATGACTCTATAGGTTTGTGTTGCTATATTGACCCTATAGGTTTGTGTTGTTGTTATAATGAGTCTATAGGTTTGTGTTGTTGTTATAACGATCCTATAGGTTTGTGTTGTTGTTCTATTGAGCCTATAGGTTTGTGTTGTTGTTCTATTGAGCCTATAGGTTTGTCTTCAATTGATCCTATAGGTTTGTGGTGTTGTTGTATTGATCCTATAGGTTTTTGTTGTTGTTATATTGAGTCTATAGGTTTGCGTTGTTGTTATAATGAGCCTATAGGTTTGTGTTGTTATTGAGGCTATAGGTTTGTGTTGTTGTTCTATTGAGCCTATAGGTTTGTGTTGTTGTTCTATTGAGCCTATAGGTTTGTGTTGTTGTTATAATGAGCCTATAGGTTTGTGTTGTTATTGAGCCTATAGGTTTGTGTTGTTATTGAGCCTATAGGTTTGTGTTGTTGTTATATTGAGTCTATAGGTTTGTGTTGTTGTTCTATTGATCCTATAGGTTTGTGTTGTTGTTATAATGAGCCTATAGGTTTGTGTTGTTATTTAGCCTATAGGTTTGTGTTGTTGTTATAATGACTCTATAGGTTTGTGTTGCTATATTGACCCTATAGGTTTGTGTTGTTGTTATAATGAGTCTATAGGTTTGTGTTGTTGTTATAACGATCCTATAGGTTTGTGTTGTTGTTATATTGAGCCTATAGGTTTGTGTTGTTGTTCTATTGATCCTATAGGTTTGTGTTGTTGTTATAATGAGTCTATAGGTTTGTGTGTGGTTACATTGAGCCTATAGGTTTGTGTTGTTGTTATGAGCCTATAGGTTTGTGTAGTTGTTATAATGACTCTATAGGTTTGTGTTGTTGTTATATTGAGCCTATAGGTTTGTGTTGTTGTCATAATGACCCTATAGGTTTGTGTTGTTGTCATATTGAGCCTATAGGTTTGTGTTGTTCTATTGATCCTATATGTTTGTGTTGTTGTTATAATGAGCCTATAGGTTTGTGTTGTTGTTCTATTGAGCCTATAGGTTTGTGTTGTTGTTATCATGAGCCTATAGGTTTGTGTTGTTATTGAGCATATAGGTTTGTGTGTGGTGACATTGAGCCTATAGGTTTGTGTTGTTATTGAGCCTATAGGTTTGTGTTGTTGTTATAATGCGAATATAGGTTTGTGTTGCTATATTGAGCCTCTAGGTTTGTGTTCTATTGATCCTATAGGTTTGTGTTGTTGTTCTATTGGTCCTATAGGTTTGTGGTGTTGTTGTATTGATCCTTTAGGTTCTTGTTGTTTTTATATTGAGTCTATAGGTTTGTGTTGTTATTGAGGCTATAGGTTTGTGTTGTTGTTCGATTGAGCCTATAGGTTTGTGTTGTTGTTATAATGAGCCTATAGGTTTGTGTTGTTATTTAGCCTATAGGTTTGTGTTGTTGTTCTATTGATCCTATAGGTTTGTGTTGTTATTTAGCCTATAGGTTTGTGTTGTTGTTATAATGAGCCTATAGGTTTGTGTGTGGTGACATTGAGTCTATAGGTTTGTCTTGTTGTTATAATGAGCCTATAGGTTTGTGTTGTTGTTATAATGAGCCTATAGGTTTGTGTTGTTGTTATAATGAGTCTATAGGTTTGTGTTGTTGTTACACTGAGCCTATAGGTTTGTGTTGTTGTTACACTGAGCCTATAGGTTTGTGTTGTTGTTATAATGAGCCTATAGGTTTGTGTTGTTATTGAGGCTATAGGTTTGTGTTGTTCTTGAGGCTATAGGTTTGTGTTGTTCTTGAGGCTATAGGTTTGTGTTGTTCTATTGAGCCTATAGGTTTCTGTTGTTGTTATAATGAGCCTATAGGTTTGTGTTGTTATTGAGCCTATAGGTTTGTGTTGTTATTGAGCCTATAGGTTTGTGTTGTTGTTCTATTGAGTCTATAGGTTTGTGTTGTTGTTCTATTGATCCTATAGGTTTGTGTTGTTGTTATAATGAGCCTATAGGTTTGTGTTGTTATTTAGCCTATAGGTTTGTGTTGT
Source organism: Chaunax sp. Z400 (assembly GCA_037577475.1). Lineage (NCBI taxonomy): Eukaryota > Metazoa > Chordata > Actinopteri > Lophiiformes > Chaunacidae > Chaunax > Chaunax sp. Z400. Next base: position 329,558 of record JBAGJB010000184.1, on the reverse strand, counting down.
TGTTATAATGACTCTATAGGTTTGTGTTGCTATATTGACCCTATAGGTTTGTGTTGTTGTTATAATGAGTCTATAGGTTTGTGTTGTTGTTATAACGATCCTATAGGTTTGTGCTGTTGTTATATTGAGCCTATAGGTTTGTGCTGTTGTTATATTGAGCCTATAGGTTTGTGTTGTTGTTCTATTGATCCTATAGGTTTGTGTTGTTGTTATAATGAGTCTATAGGTTTGTGTGTGGTTACATTGAGCCTATAGGTTTGTGTTGTTGTTATAATGAGCCTATAGGTTTGTGTAGTTGTTATAATGACTCTAGAGGTTTGTGTTGTTGTCATAATGACCCTATAGGTTTGTGTTGTTGTCATAATGACCCTATAGGTTTGTGTTGTTGTCATAATGACCCTATAGGTTTGTGTTGTTGTCATATTGAGCCTATAGGTTTGTGTTGTTATAATGAGCCTATAGGTTTGTGTTGTTGTTATAATGAGCCTATAGGTTTGTGTTGTTGTTCTATTGAGCCTATAGGTTTGTGTTGTTGTTATCATGAGCCTATAGGTTTGTGTTGTTATTGAGCATATAGGTTTGTGTGTGGTGACATTGAGCCTATAGGTTTGTGTTGTTATTGAGCATATAGGTTTGTGTTTTTGTTATAATTAGAATATAGGTTTGTGTTGCTATATTGAGCCTATAGGTTTGTGTTCTATTGATCCTATAGGTTTGTGTTGTTGTTCTATTGGTCCTATAGGTTTGTGGTGTTGTTGTATTGATCCTATAGGTTTTTGTTGTTTTTATATTGAGTCTATAGGTTTGTGTTGTTGTTATAATGGGCCTATAGGTTTGTGTTGTTATTGAGCCTATAGGTTTGTGTGTGGTGACATTGAGCCTATAGGTTTGTCTTGTTGTTATAATGAGCCTATAGGTTTGTGTTGTTGTTATAATGAGTCTATAGGTTTGTGTTGTTGTTATAACGATCCTATAGGTTTGTGCTGTTGTTATATTGAGCCTATAGGTTTGTGCTGTTGTTATATTGAGCCTATAGGTTTGTGCTGTTGTTATATTGAGCCTATAGGTTTGTGTTGTTGTTATAATGAGTCTATAGGTTTGTGTGTGGTTACATTGAGCCTATAGGTTTGTGTTGTTGTTATAATGAGCCTATAGGTTTGTGTAGTTGTTATAATGACTCTATAGGTTTGTGTTGTTGTTATATTGAGCCTATAGGTTTGTGTTGTTGTCATAATGACCCTATAGGTTTGTGGTGTTGTCATATTGAGCCTATAGGTTTTTGTTGTTGTTCTATTGATCCTATTGGTTTGTGGTGTTGTTGTATTGATCCTATAGGTTTTTGTTGTTGTTATAATGAGCCTATAGGTTTGTGTTGTTATTGAGGCTATAGGTTTGTGTTGTTGTTCTATTGAGCCTATAGGTTTGTGTTGTTGTTCTATTGAGCCTAAAGGTTTGTGTTGTTGTTATAATGAGCCTATAGGTTTGTGTTGTTTTTGAGCCTATAGGTTTGTGCTGTTGTTATATTGAGCCTATAGGTTTGTGTTGTTGTTATATTGAGCCTATAGGTTTGTGTTGTTGTTCTATTGAGCCTATAGGTTTGTGTTGTTGTTCTATTGATCCTATAGGTTTGTGTTGTTGTTCTATTGATCCTATAGGTTTGTGTTGTTGTTATAATGAGTCTATAGGTTTGTGTGTGGTTACATTGAGCCTATAGGTTTGTGTTGTTGTTATAATGAGCCTATAGGTTTGTGTAGTTGTTATAATGACTCTATAGGTTTGTGTTGTTGTTATATTGAGCCTATAGGTTTGTGTTGTTGTCATAATGACCCTATAGGTTTGTGTTGTTGTCATATTGAGCCTATAGGTTTGTGTTGTTCTATTGATCCTATAGGTTTGTGTTGTTGTTATAATGAGCCTATAGGTTTGTGTTGTTGTTCTATTGAGCCTATAGGTTTGTGTTGTTGTTATCATGAGCCTATAGGTTTGTGTTGTTATTGAGCATATAGGTTTGTGTGTGATGACATTGAGCCTATAGGTTTGTGTTGTTGTTATAATGAGAATATAGGTTTGTGTTGCTATATTGAGCCTATAGGTTTGTGTTCTATTGATCCTATAGGTTTGTGTTGTTGTTCTATTGGTCCTATAGGTTTGTGGTGTTGTTGTATTGAGCCTATAGGTTTGTGTTGTTGTTATAATGAGTCTATAGGTTTGTGTTGTTGTTACACTGAGCCTATAGGTTTGTGTTGTTGTTATAATGAGCCTATAGGTTTGTGTTGTTATTGAGGCTATAGGTTTGTGTTGTTCTTGAGGCTATAGGTTTGTGTTGTTCTTGAGGCTATAGGTTTGTGTTGTTCTATTGAGCCTATAGGTTTGTGTTGTTGTTATAATGAGCCTATAGGTTTGTGTTGTTATTGAGCCTATAGGTTTGTGTTGTTGTTCTATTGAGTCTATAGGTTTGTGTTGTTGTTCTATTGATCCTATAGGTTTGTGTTGTTGTTATAATGAGCCTATAGGTTTGTGTTGTTATTTAGCCTATAGGTTTGTGTTGTTGTTATAATGACTCTATAGGTTTGTGTTGCTATATTGACCCTATAGGTTTGTGTTGCTATATTGACCCTATAGGTTTGTGTTGTTGTTATAATGAGTCTATAGGTTTGTGTTGTTGTTATAATGAGTCTATAGGTTTGTGTTGTTGTTATAACGATCCTATAGGTTTGTGCTGTTGTTATATTGAGCCTATAGGTTTGTGCTGTTGTTATATTGAGCCTATAGGTTTGTGCTGTTGTTATATTGAGCCTATAGGTTTGTGTTGTTCTATTGATCCTATAGGTTTGTGTTGTTGTTATAATGAGTCTATAGGTTTGTGTTGTTGTTATAATGAGCCTATAGGTTTGTGTAGTTGTTATAATGACTCTATAGGTTTGTGTTGTTATATTGAGCCTATAGGTTTGTGTTGTTGTCATAATGACCCTATAGGTTTGTGTTGTTGTCATAATGACCCTATAGGTTTGTGTTGTTGTCATATTGAGCCTATAGGTTTGTGTTGTTCTATTGATCCTATAGGTTTGTGTTGTTGTTATAATGAGTCTATAGGTTTGTGTTGTTGTTATAATGGGCCTATAGGTTTGTGTTGTTATTGAGCCTATAGGTTTGTGTTGTTGTTATCATGAGCCTATAGGTTTGTGTTGTTATTGAGCATATAGGTTTGTGTGTGGTGACATTGAGCCTATAGGTTTGTGTTGTTATTGAGCCTATAGGTTTGTGTTTTTGTTATAATGAGAATATAGGTTTGTGTTGCTATATTGAGCCTATAGGTTTGTGTTCTATTGATCCTATAGGTTTGTGTTGTTGTTCTATTGGTCCTATAGGTTTGTGGTGTTGTTGTATTGATCCTATAGGTTTTTGTTGTTTTTATATTGAGTCTATAGGTTTGTGTTGTTGTTATAATGGGCCTATAGGTTTGTGTTGTTATTGAGCCTATAGGTTTGTGTGTGGTGACATTGAGCCTATAGGTTTGTCTTGTTGTTATAATGAGCCTATAGGTTTGTGTTGTTGTTATAATGAGAATATAGGTTTGTGTTGCTATATTGAGCCTATAGGTTTGTGTTGTTGTTACATTGAGCCCATAGTTTTGCATTGTTGTTCTATTGATCCTATAGGTTTGTGGTGTTGTCATATTGAGCCTATAGGTTTTTGTTGTTGTTCTATTGATCCTATTGGTTTGTGGTGTTGTTGTATTGATCCTATAGGTTTTTGTTGTTGTTATATTGAGTCTATAGGTTTGTGTTGTTGTTATAATGAGCCTATAGGTTTGTGTTGTTATTGAGGCTATAGGTTTGTGTTGCTATATTGACCCTATAGGTTTGTGTTGTTGTTATAATGAGTCTATAGGTTTGTGTTGTTGTTATAACGATCCTATAGGTTTGTGCTGTTGTTATATTGAGCCTATAGGTTTGTGCTGTTGTTATATTGAGCCTATAGGTTTGTGTTGTTGTTATAATGAGTCTATAGGTTTGTGTGTGGTTACATTGAGCCTATAGGTTTGTGTTGTTGTTATAATGAGCCTATAGGTTTGTGTAGTTGTTATAATGACTCTATAGGTTTGTGTTGTTGTTATATTGAGCCTATAGGTTTGTGTTGTTGTCATAATGACCCTATAGGTTTGTGGTGTTGTCATATTGAGCCTATAGGTTTTTGTTGTTGTTCTATTGATCCTATTGGTTTGTGGTGTTGTTGTATTGATCCTATAGGTTTTTGTTGTTGTTATATTGAGTCTATAGGTTTGTGTTGTTATAATGAGCCTATAGGTTTGTGTTGTTATTGAGGCTATAGGTTTGTGTTGTTGTTCTATTGAGCCTATAGGTTTGTGTTGTTGTTATAATGAGCCTATAGGTTTGTGTTGTTTTTGAGCCTATAGGTTTGTGTTGTTGTTATAATGAGTCTATAGGTTTGTGTGTGGTTACATTGAGCCTATAGGTTTGTGTTGTTGTTATAATGAGCCTATAGGTTTGTGTAGTTGTTATAATGACTCTATAGGTTTGTGTTGTTGTTATATTGAGCCTATAGGTTTGTGTTGTTGTCATAATGACCCTATAGGTTTGTGGTGTTGTCATATTGAGCCTATAGGTTTTTGTTGTTGTTCTATTGATCCTATTGGTTTGTGGTGTTGTTGTATTGATCCTATAGGTTTTTGTTGTTGTTATATTGAGTCTATAGGTTTGTGTTGTTATAATGAGCCTATAGGTTTGTGTTGTTATTGAGGCTATAGGTTTGTGTTGTTGTTCTATTGAGCCTATAGGTTTGTGTTGTTTTTGAGCCTAAAGGTTTGTGCTGTTGTTATATTGAGCCTATAGGTTTGTGCTGTTGTTATATTGAGCCTAAAGGTTTGTGTTGTTGTTCTATTGATCCTATAGGTTTGTGTTGTTGTTCTATTGATCCTATAGGTTTGTGTTGTTGTTATAATGAGTCTATAGGTTTGTGTGTGGTTACATTGAGCCTATAGGTTTGTGTTGTTGTTATAATGAGCCTATAGGTTTGTGTAGTTGTTATAATCACTCTATAGGTTTGTGTTGTTGTTATATTGAGCCTATAGGTTTGTGTTGTTGTCATAATGACCCTATAGGTTTGTGTTGTTGTCATATTGAGCCTATAGGTTTGTGTTGTTCTATTGATCCTATAGGTTTGTGTTGTTGTTATAATGAGCCTATAGGTTTGTGTTGTTGTTCTATTGAGCCTATAGGTTTGTGTTGTTGTTATCATGAGCCTATAGGTTTGTGTTGTTATTGAGCATATAGGTTTGTGTGTGGTGACATTGAGCCTATAGGTTTGTGTGTGGTGACATTGAGCCTATAGGTTTGTGTTGTTGTTATAATGAGAATATAGGTTTGTGTTGCTATATTGAGCCTATAGGTTTGTGTTCTATTGATCCTATAGGTTTGTGTTGTTGTTCTATTGGTCCTATAGGTTTGTGGTGTTGTTGTATTGATCCTATAGGTTTTTGTTGTTTTTATATTGAGTCTATAGGTTTGTGTTGTTGTTATAATGGGCCTATAGGTTTGTGTTGTTATTGAGCCTATAGGTTTGTGTGTGGTGACATTGAGCCTATAGGTTTGTCTTGTTGTTATAATGAGCCTATAGGTTTGTGTTGTTGTTATAATGAGAATATAGGTTTGTGTTGCTATATTGAGCCTATAGGTTTGTGTTGTTGTTACATTGAGCCCATAGTTTTGCGTTGTTGTTCTATTGATCCTATAGGTTTGCGGTGTTGTCATATTGAGCCTATAGGTTTTTGTTGTTGTTCTATTGATCCTATTGGTTTGTGGTGTTGTTGTATTGATCCTATAGGTTTTTGTTGTTGTTATATTGAGTCTATAGGTTTGTGTTGTTGTTATAATGAGCCTATAGGTTTGTGTTGTTGTTCTATTGAGCCTATAGGTTTGTGTTGTTGTTCTATTGAGCCTATAGGTTTGTGTTGTTGTTCTATTGAGCCTATAGGTTTGTGTTGTTGTTCTATTGAGCCTATAGGTTTGTGTTGTTGTTATAATGAGCCTATAGGTTTGTGTTGTTTTTGAGCCTATAGGTTTGTGTTGTTGTTATATTGAGCCTATAGGTTTGTGTGTGGTGACATTGAGCCTATAGGTTTGTCTTGTTGTTATAATGAGCCTATAGGTTTGTGTTGTTGTTATAATGAGTCTATAGGTTTATGTTGTTGTTACACTGAGCCTATAGGTTTGTGTTGTTGTTATAATGAGCCTATAGGTTTGTGCTGTTGTTCTATTGAGCCTATAGGTTTGTGTTGTTGTTATAATGAGCCTATAGGTTTGTGTGTGGTGACATTGAGCCTATAGGTTTGTCTTGTTGTTATAATGAGCCTTTAGGTTTGTGTTGTTGTTATAATGGGCCTATAGGTTTGTGTTGTTGTTATAATGGGCCTATAGGTTTGTGTTGTTGTTATAATGGGCCTATAGGTTTGTGTTGTTGTTCGATTGAGCCTATAGGTTTGTGTTGTTGTTATAATGAGCCTATAGGTTTGTGTTGTTATTGAGCCTATAGGTTTGTGTTGTTGTTATATTGAGCCTATAGGTTTGTGTTGTTGTTATATTGAGCCTATAGGTTTGTGTTGTTGTTATATTGAGCCTATAGGTTTGTGTGTGGTGACATTGAGCCTATAGGTTTGTCTTGTTGTTATAATGAGCCTATAGGTTTGTGTTGTTGTTATAATGAGTCTATAGGTTTGTGTTGTTGTTACACTGAGCCTATAGGTTTGTGTTGTTGTTATAATGAGCCTATAGGTTTGTGTTGTTGTTATAATGAGCCTATAGGTTTGTGTTGTCATTGAGTCTATAGGTTTGTGTTGTTGTTCTATTGATCCTATAGGTTTGTGTTGTTGTTATAATGAGCCTATAGGTTAGTGTTGTTATTTAGCCTATAGGTTTGTGTTGTTGTTATAATGACTCTATAGGTTTGTGTTGTTGTTATATTGACCCTATAGGTATTTGTTGTTGTTATAATGAGTCTATAGGTTTGTGTTGTTGTTATAACGATCCTATAGGTTTATGTGTTTGTCATATTGATCCTATAGGTTTGTGTTGTTGTTCTATTGATCCTATAGGTTTGTGTTGTTGTTCTATTGATCCTATAGGTTTGTGGTGTTGTCATATTGAGCCTATAGGTTTGTGTTGTTGTTCTATTGATCCTATTGGTTTGTGTTGTTGTTATAATGACTCTATAGGTTTGTGTTGTTGTTACACTGAGCCTATAGGTTTTTGCTGTTGTTATAATGAGCCTTTAGGTTTGTACTGTTGTTCTATTGAGCCTATAGGTTTGTGCTGTTGTTCTATTGAGCCTATAGGTTTGTGTTGTTGTTATAATGAGCTTATCGGTTTGTGTTGTTGTTATATTGAGCCTATAGGTTTGTGTTGTTGTCATAATGACCCTATAGGTTTTTGTTGTTGTTATATTGAGCCTATGGGTTTGTGTTGTTATTCTATTGAGAATATAGGTTTGTGTTGCTATATTCAGCCTATAGGTTTGTGTTGTTGTTACATTGAGCCCATAGGTTTGTGTTGTTGTTATAATGAGCCTATAGGTTTGTGTTGTTATTGAGCCTATAGGTTTGTGTGTGGTGACATTGAGCCTATAGGTTTGTCTTGTTGTTATAATGAGCCTATAGGTTTGTGTTGCTGTTATAATGAGAATATAGATTTGTGTTGCTATATTGAGCCCTAAAGGTTTGTGTTGTTACATTGAGCCCATAGTTTTGTGTTGTTGTTATAATGACCCTATAGGTTTATGTTGTTGTTATAATGATCCTCTAGGTTTGTGTTGTTGTTATATTGAGCCTATAGGTTTGTGTTGTTGTTCTATTGATCCTATAGGTTTGTGTTGTTGTTATAATGAGTCTATAGGTTTGTGTGTGGTTACATTGAGCCTATAGGTTTGTGTTGTTGTTATAATGAGCCTATAGGTTTGTGTAGTTGTTATAATGACTCTATAGGTTTGTGTTGTTGTTATAACGATCCTATAGGTTTATGTGTTTGTCATATTGAGCCTATAGGTTTGTGTTGTTGTTATAATGAGCTTATCGGTTTGTGTTGTTGTTATATTGAGCCTATAGGTTTGTGTTGTTGTCATAATGACCCTATAGGTTTTTGTTGTTGTTATATTGAGCCTATGGGTTTGTGTTGTTATTCTATTGAGAATATAGGTTTGTGTTGCTATATTCAGCCTATAGGTTTGTGTTGTTGTTACATTGAGCCCATAGGTTTGTGTTGTTGTTATAATGAGCCTATAGGTTTGTGTTGTTATTGAGCCTATAGGTTTGTGTGTGGTGACATTGAGCCTATAGGTTTGTCTTGTTGTTATAATGAGCCTATAGGTTTGTGTTGTTGTTATAATGAGAATATAGATTTGTGTTGCTATATTGAGCCCTAAAGGTTTGTGTTGTTACATTGAGCCCATAGTTTTGTGTTGTTGTTATAATGACCCTATAGGTTTATGTTGTTGTTATAATGATCCTCTAGGTTTGTGTTGTTGTTATATTGAGCCTATAGGTTTGTGTTGTTGTTATAATGAGCCTATAGGTTTGTGTTGTTATTGAGGCTATAGGTTTGTGTTGTTGTTCGATTGAGCCTATAGGTTTGTGTTGTTGTTCTAATGAGCCTATAGGTTTGTGTTGTTATTTAGCCTATAGGTTTGTGTTGTTGTTCTATTGATCCTATAGGTTTGTGTTGCTATATTGAGCCTATAGGTTTGTGTTCTATTGATCCTATAGGTTTGTGTTGTTGTTCTATTGGTCCATAGGTTTGTCTTGTTGTTATAATGAGCCTATAGGTTTGTGTTGTTGTTATAATGAGTCTATAGGTTTGTGTTGTTGTTACACTGAGCCTATAGGTTTGTGTTGTTGTTATAATGAGCCTATAGGTTTGTGTTGTTAATGAGGCTATAGGTTTGTGTTGTTCTTGAGGCTATAGGTCTGTGTTGTTCTTGAGGCTATAGGTTTGTGTTGTTCTATTGAGCCTATAGGTTTGTGTTGTTGTTATAATGAGCCTATAGGTTTGTGTTGTTATTGAGCCTATAGGTTTGTGTTGTTGTTCTATTGAGTCTATAGGTTTGTGTTGTTGTTCTATTGATCCTATAGGTTTGTGTTGTTGTTATATTGAGCCTATAGGTTTGTGTGTGGTGACATTGAGCCTATAGGTTTGTCTTGTTGTTATAATGAGCCTATAGGTTTGTGTTGTTGTTATAATGAGTCTATAGGTTTGTGTTGTTGTTACACTGAGCCTATAGGTTTGTGTTGTTGTTATAATGAGCCTATAGGTTTGTGTTGTTGTTATAATGAGCCTATAGGTTTGTGTTGTTATTGAGGCTATAGGTTTGTGTTGTTGTTCGATTGAGCCTATAGGTTTGTCTTGTTGTTATAATGAGCCTATAGGTTTGTGTTGTTGTTATAATGGGCCTATAGGTTTGTGTTGTTGTTATAATGGGCCTATAGGTTTGTGTTGTTGTTATAATGGGCCTATAGGTTTGTGTTGTTGTTCGATTGAGCCTATAGGTTTGTGTTGTTGTTATAATGAGCCTATAGGTTTGTGTTGTTATTGAGCCTATAGGTTTGTGTTGTTGTTATATTGAGCCTATAGGTTTGTGTTGTTGTTATATTGAGCCTATAGGTTTGTGTTGTTGTTATATTGAGCCTATAGGTTTGTGTGTGGTGACATTGAGCCTATAGGTTTGTCTTGTTGTTATAATGAGCCTATAGGTTTGTGTTGTTGTTACACTGAGCCTATAGGTTTGTGTTGTTGTTATAATGAGCCTATAGGTTTGTGTTGTTGTTATAATGAGCCTATAGGTTTGTGTTGTCATTGAGTCTATAGGTTTGTGTTGTTGTTCTATTGATCCTATAGGTTTGTGTTGTTGTTATAATGAGCCTATAGGTTAGTGTTGTTATTTAGCCTATAGGTTTGTGTTGTTGTTATAATGACTCTATAGGTTTGTGTTGTTGTTATATTGACCCTATAGGTATTTGTTGTTGTTATAATGAGTCTATAGGTTTGTGTTGTTGTTATAACGATCCTATAGGTTTATGTGTTTGTCATATTGATCCTATAGGTTTGTGTTGTTGTTCTATTGATCCTATAGGTTTGTGTTGTTGTTCTATTGATCCTATAGGTTTGTGGTGTTGTCATATTGAGCCTATAGGTTTGTGTTGTTGTTCTATTGATCCTATTGGTTTGTGTTGTTGTTATAATGACTCTATAGGTTTGTGTTGTTGTTACACTGAGCCTATAGGTTTTTGCTGTTGTTATAATGAGCCTTTAGGTTTGTACTGTTGTTCTATTGAGCCTATAGGTTTGTGCTGTTGTTCTATTGAGCCTATAGGTTTGTGTTGTTGTTATAATGAGCTTATCGGTTTGTGTTGTTGTTATATTGAGCCTATAGGTTTGTGTTGTTGTCATAATGACCCTATAGGTTTTTGTTGTTGTTATATTGAGCCTATGGGTTTGTGTTGTTATTCTATTGAGAATATAGGTTTGTGTTGCTATATTCAGCCTATAGGTTTGTGTTGTTGTTACATTGAGCCCATAGGTTTGTGTTGTTGTTATAATGAGCCTATAGGTTTGTGTTGTTATTGAGCCTATAGGTTTGTGTGTGGTGACATTGAGCCTATAGGTTTGTCTTGTTGTTATAATGAGCCTATAGGTTTGTGTTGTTGTTATAATGAGAATATAGATTTGTGTTGCTATATTGAGCCCTAAAGGTTTGTGTTGTTACATTGAGCCCATAGTTTTGTGTTGTTGTTATAATGACCCTATAGGTTTATGTTGTTGTTATAATGATCCTCTAGGTTTGTGTTGTTGTTATATTGAGCCTATAGGTTTGTGTTGTTGTTATAATGAGCCTATAGGTTTGTGTTGTTATTGAGGCTATAGGTTTGTGTTGTTGTTCGATTGAGCCTATAGGTTTGTGTTGTTGTTCTAATGAGCCTATAGGTTTGTGTTGTTATTTAGCCTATAGGTTTGTGTTGTTGTTCTATTGATCCTATAGGTTTGTGTTGCTATATTGAGCCTATAGGTTTGTGTTCTATTGATCCTATAGGTTTGTGTTGTTGTTCTATTGGTCCATAGGTTTGTCTTGTTGTTATAATGAGCCTATAGGTTTGTGTTGTTGTTATAATGAGTCTATAGGTTTGTGTTGTTGTTACACTGAGCCTATAGGTTTGTGTTGTTGTTATAATGAGCCTATAGGTTTGTGTTGTTATTGAGGCTATAGGTTTGTGTTGTTCTTGAGGCTATAGGTCTGTGTTGTTCTTGAGGCTATAGGTTTGTGTTGTTCTATTGAGCCTATAGGTTTGTGTTGTTGTTATAATGAGCCTATAGGTTTGTGTTGTTATTGAGCCTATAGGTTTGTGTTGTTGTTCTATTGAGTCTATAGGTTTGTGTTGTTGTTCTATTGATCCTATAGGTTTGTGTTGTTGTTATAATGAGCCTATAGGTTTGTGTTGTTATTTAGCCTATAGGTTTGTGTTGTTGTTATAATGACTCTATAGGTTTGTGTTGCTATATTGACCCTATAGGTGTGTGTTGTTGTTATAATGAGTCTATAGGTTTGTGTTGTTGTTATAACGATCCTATAGGTTTGTGCTGTTGTTATATTGAGCCTATAGGTTTGTGCTGTTGTTATATTGAGCCTATAGGTTTGTGTTGTTGTTCTATTGATCCTATAGGTTTGTGTTGTTGTTATAATGAGTCTATAGGTTTGTGTGTGGTTACATTGAGCCTATAGGTTTGTGTTGTTGTTATAATGAGCCTATAGGTTTGTGTAGTTGTTATAATGACTCTATAGGTTTGTGTTGTTATATTGAGCCTATAGGTTTGTGTTGTTGTCATAATGACCCTATAGGTTTGTGTTGTTGTCATATTGAGCCTATAGGTTTGTGTTGTTCTATTGATCCTATAGGTTTGTGTTGTTGTTATAATGAGCCTATAGGTTTGTGTTGTTGTTCTATTGAGCCTATAGGTTTGTGTTGTTGTTATCATGAGCCTATAGGTTTGTGTTGTTATTGAGCATATAGGTTTGTGTGTGGTGACATTGAGCCTATAGGTTTGTGTTGTTATTGAGCCTATAGGTTTGTGTTGTTGTTATAATGAGAATATAGGTTTGTGTTGCTATATTGAGCCTATAGGTTTGTGTTCTATTGATCCTATAGGTTTGTGTTGTTGTTCTATTGGTCCTATAGGTTTGTGGTGTTGTTGTATTGATCCTATAGGTTTTTGTTGTTTTTATATTGAGTCTATAGGTTTGTGTTGTTGTTATAATGGGCCTATAGGTTTGTGTTGTTATTGAGCCTATAGGTTTGTGTGTGGTGACATTGAGCCTATAGGTTTGTGTTGTTGTTATAATGAGAATATAGGTTTGTGTTGCTATATTGAGCCTATAGGTTTGTGTTGTTGTTACATTGAGCCCATAGTTTTGCGTTGTTGTTCTATTGATCCTATAGGTTTGTGGTGTTGTCATATTGAGCCTATAGGTTTTTGTTGTTGTTCTATTGATCCTATTGGTTTGTGGTGTTGTTGTATTGATCCTATAGGTTTGTGTTGTTGTTATAATGAGCCTATAGGTTTGTGTTGTTATTGAGGCTATAGGTTTGTGTTGCTATATTGACCCTATAGGTTTGTGTTGTTGTTATAACGAGTCTATAGGTTTGTGTTGTTGTTATAACGATCCTATAGGTTTGTGCTGTTGTTATATTGAGCCTATAGGTTTGTGCTGTTGTTATATTGAGCCTATAGGTTTGTGTTGTTGTTATAATGAGTCTATAGGTTTGTGTGTGGTTACATTGAGCCTATAGGTTTGTGTTGTTGTTATAATGAGCCTATAGGTTTGTGTAGTTGTTATAATGACTCTATAGGTTTGTGTTGTTGTTATATTGAGCCTATAGGTTTGTGTTGTTGTCATAATGACCCTATAGGTTTTTGTTGTTGTTCTATTGATCCTATTGGTTTGTGGTTTTGTTGTATTGATCCTATAGGTTTTTGTTGTTGTTATATTGAGTCTATAGGTTTGTGTTGTTATAATGAGCCTATAGGTTTGTGTTGTTATTGAGGCTATAGGTTTGTGTTGTTGTTCTATTGAGCCTATAGGTTTGTGTTGTTGTTATAATGAGCCTATAGGTTTGTGTTGTTTTTGAGCCTATAGGTTTATGTTGTTGTTATAATGAGTCTATAGGTTTGTGTGTGGTTACATTGAGCCTATAGGTTTGTGTTGTTGTTATAATGAGCCTATAGGTTTGTGTAGTTGTTATAATGACTCTATAGGTTTGTGTTGTTGTTATATTGAGCCTATAGGTTTGTGTTGTTGTCATAATGACCCTATAGGTTTGTGGTGTTGTCATATTGAGCCTATAGGTTTTTGTTGTTGTTCTATTGATCCTATTGGTTTGTGGTGTTGTTGTATTGATCCTATAGGTTTTTGTTGTTGTTATATTGAGTCTATAGGTTTGTGTTGTCATAATGAGCCTATAGGTTTGTGTTGTTATTGAGGCTATAGGTTTGTGTTGTTGTTCTATTGAGCCTATAGGTTTGTGTTGTTGTTATAATGAGCCTATAGGTTTGTGTTGTTTTTGAGCCTATAGGTTTGTGTTGTTGTTCTATTGATCCTATAGGTTTGTGTTGTTGTTCTATTGATCCTATAGGTTTGTGTTGTTGTTATATTGAGCCTATAGGTTTGTGTTGTTGTCATAATGACCCTATAGGTTTGTGTTGTTGTCATATTGAGCCTATAGGTTTGTGTTGTTCTATTGATCCTATAGGTTTGTGTTGTTGTTATAATGAGCCTATAGGTTTGTGTTGTTGTTCTATTGAGCCTATAGGTTTGTGTTGTTGTTATCATGAGCCTATAGGTTTGTGTTGTTATTGAGCATATAGGTTTGTGTGTGGTGACATTGAGCCTATAGGTTTGTGTTGTTATTGAGCCTATAGGTTTGTGTTGTTGTTATAATGAGAATATAGGTTTGTGTTGCTATATTGAGCCTAGAGGTTTGTGTTCTATTGATCCTATAGGTTTGTGTTGTTGTTCTATTGGTCCTATAGGTTTGTGGTGTTGTTGTATTGATCCTATAGGTTTTTGTTGTTTTTATATTGAGTCTATAGGTTTGTGTTGTTGTTATAATGGGCCTATAGGTGTGTGTTGTTATTGAGCCTATAGGTTTGTGTGTGGTGACATTGAGCCTATAGGTTTGTCTTGTTGTTATAATGAGCCTATAGGTTTGTGTTGTTGTTATAATGAGAATATAGGTTTGTGTTGCTATATTGAGCCTATAGGTTTGTGTTGTTGTTACATTGAGCCCATAGTTTTGCGTTGTTGTTCTATTGATCCTATAGGTTTGTGGTGTTGTCATATTGAGCCTATAGGTTTTTGTTGTTGTTCTATTGATCCTATTGGTTTGTGGTGTTGTTGTATTGATCCTATAGGTTTTTGTTGTTGTTATATTGAGTCTATAGGTTTGTGTTGTTGTTATAATGAGCCTATAGGTTTGTGTTGTTGTTCTATTGAGCCTATAGGTTTGTGTTGTTGTTCTATTGAGCCTATAGGTTTGTGTTGTTGTTATAATGAGCCTATAGGTTTGTGTTGTTTTTGAGCCTATAGGTTTGTGTTGTTGTTATATTGAGCCTATAGGTTTGTGTGTGGTGACATTGAGCCTATAGGTTTGTCTTGTTGTTATAATGAGCCTATAGGTTTGTGTTGTTGTTATAATGAGTCTATAGGTTTATGTTGTTGTTACACTGAGCCTATAGGTTTGTGTTGTTGTTATAATGAGCCTATAGGTTTGTGCTGTTGTTCTATTGAGCCTATAGGTTTGTGCTGTTGTTATAATGAGCCTATAGGTTTGTGTGTGGTGACATTGAGCCTATAGGTTTGTCTTGTTGTTATAATGAGCCTATAGGTTTGTGTTGTTGTTATAATGGGCCTATAGGTTTGTGTTGTTGTTATAATGGGCCTATAGGTTTGTGTTGTTATTGAGGCTATAGGTTTGTGTTGTTGTTATAATGAGCCTATAGGTTTGTGTTGTTGTTATAATGAGTCTATAGGTTTGTGTTGTTGTTACACTGAGCCTATAGGTTTGTGTTGTTGTTATAATGAGCCTATAGGTTTGTGTTGTTATTGAGGCTATAGGTTTGTGTTGTTCTTGAGGCTATAGGTTTGTGTTGTTCTTGAGGCTATAGGTTTGTGTTGTTCTATTGAGCCTATAGGTTTGTGTTGTTGTTATAATGAGCCTATAGGTTTGTGTTGTTATTGAGCCTATAGGTTTGTGTTGTTCTATTGAGTCTATAGGTTTGTGTTGTTGTTCTATTGATCCTATAGGTTTGTGTTGTTGTTATAATGAGCCTATAGGTTTGTGTTGTTATTTAGCCTATAGGTTTGTGTTGTTGTTATAATGACTCTATAGGTTTGTGTTGCTATATTGACCCTATAGGTTTGTGTTGCTATATTGACCCTATAGGTTTGTGTTGTTGTTATAATGAGTCTATAGGTTTGTGTTGTTGTTATAACGATCCTATAGGTTTGTGCTGTTGTTATATTGAGCCTATAGGTTTGTGCTGTTGTTATATTGAGCCTATAGGTTTGTGTTGTTGTTCTATTGATCCTATAGGTTTGTGTTGTTGTTATAATGAGTCTATAGGTTTGTGTGTGGTTACATTGAGCCTATACGTTTGTGTTGTTGTTATAATGAGCCTATAGGTTTGTGTAGTTGTTATAATGACTCTATAGGTTTGTGTTGTTGTTATATTGAGCCTATAGGTTTGTGTTGTTGTTATATTGAGCCTATAGGTTTGTGTTGTTGTCATATTGAGCCTATAGGTTTGTGGTGTTGTTCTATTGATCCTATAGGTTTGTGTTGTTCTATTGATCCTATAGGTTTGTGTTGTTCTATTGATCCTATAGGTTTGTGTTGTTGTTATAATGAGCCTATAGGTTTGTGTTGTTGTTCTATTGAGCCTATAGGTTTGTGTTGTTGTTATCATGAGCCTATAGGTTTGTGTTGTTATTGAGCCTATAGGTTTGTGTTGTTGTTATAATGAGAATATAGGTTTGTGTTGTTGTTATAATGAGAATATAGGTTTGTGTTGCTATATTGAGCCTATAGGTTTGTGTTGTTGTTCTATTGGTCCTATAGGTTTGTGGTGTTGTTCTATTGGTCCTATAGGTTTGTGGTGTTGTTGTATTGATCCTATAGGTTTTTGTTGTTTTTATATTGAGTCTATAGGTTTGTGTTGTTGTTATAATGGGCCTATAGGTTTGTGTTGTTGTTATAATGGGCCTATAGGTTTGTGTTGTTATTGAGCCTATAGGTTTGTGTGTGGTGACATTGAGCCTATAGGTTTGTCTTGTTATAATGAGCCTATAGGTTTGTGTTGTTGTTATAATGAGAATATAGATTTGTGTTGTTGTTACATTGAGCCTATAGGTTTGTGTTGTTGTTACATTGAGCCCATAGTTTTGCGTTGTTGTTCTATTGATCCTATAGGTTTGTGGTGTTGTCATATTGAGCCTATAGGTTTGTGGTGTTGTCATATTGAGCCTATAGGTTTTTGTTGTTGTTATATTGAGTCTATAGGTTTGTGTTGTTGTTATAATGAGCCTATAGGTTTGTGTTGTTATTGAGGCTATAGGTTTGTGTTGTTGTTCTATTGAGCCTATAGGTTTGTGTTGTTGTTATAATGAGCCTATAGGTTTGTGTTGTTTTTGAGCCTATAGGTTTGTGTTGTTGTTATATTGAGCCTATAGGTTTGTGTGTGGTGACATTGAGCCTATAGGTTTGTCTTGTTGTTATAATGAGCCTATAGGTTTGTGTTGTTGTTATAATGAGTCTATAGGTTTATGTTGTTGTTACACTGAGCCTATAGGTTTGTCTTGTTGTTATAATGAGCCTATAGGTTTGTGTTGTTGTTATAATGAGAATATAGATTTGTGTTGCTATATTGAGCCCTAAAGGTTTGTGTTGTTACATTGAGCCCATAGTTTTGTGTTGTTGTTATAATGACCCTATAGGTTTATGTTGTTGTTATAATGATCCTCTAGGTTTGTGTTGTTGTTATATTGAGCCTATAGGTTTGTGTTGTTGTTATAATGAGCCTATAGGTTTGTGTTGTTATTGAGGCTATAGGTTTGTGTTGTTGTTCGATTGAGCCTATAGGTTTGTGTTGTTGTTCTAATGAGCCTATAGGTTTGTGTTGTTATTTAGCCTATAGGTTTGTGTTGTTGTTCTATTGATCCTATAGGTTTGTGTTGCTATATTGAGCCTATAGGTTTGTGTTCTATTGATCCTATAGGTTTGTGTTGTTGTTCTATTGGTCCATAGGTTTGTCTTGTTGTTATAATGAGCCTATAGGTTTGTGTTGTTGTTATAATGAGTCTATAGGTTTGTGTTGTTGTTACACTGAGCCTATAGGTTTGTGTTGTTGTTATAATGAGCCTATAGGTTTGTGTTGTTATTGAGGCTATAGGTTTGTGTTGTTCTTGAGGCTATAGGTCTGTGTTGTTCTTGAGGCTATAGGTTTGTGTTGTTCTATTGAGCCTATAGGTTTGTGTTGTTGTTATAATGAGCCTATAGGTTTGTGTTGTTATTGAGCCTATAGGTTTGTGTTGTTGTTCTATTGAGTCTATAGGTTTGTGTTGTTGTTCTATTGATCCTATAGGTTTGTGTTGTTGTTATAATGAGCCTATAGGTTTGTGTTGTTATTTAGCCTATAGGTTTGTGTTGTTGTTATAATGACTCTATAGGTTTGTGTTGCTATATTGACCCTATAGGTGTGTGTTGTTGTTATAATGAGTCTATAGGTTTGTGTTGTTGTTATAACGATCCTATAGGTTTGTGCTGTTGTTATATTGAGCCTATAGGTTTGTGCTGTTGTTATATTGAGCCTATAGGTTTGTGTTGTTGTTCTATTGATCCTATAGGTTTGTGTTGTTGTTATAATGAGTCTATAGGTTTGTGTGTGGTTACATTGAGCCTATAGGTTTGTGTTGTTGTTATAATGAGCCTATAGGTTTGTGTAGTTGTTATAATGACTCTATAGGTTTGTGTTGTTATATTGAGCCTATAGGTTTGTGTTGTTGTCATAATGACCCTATAGGTTTGTGTTGTTGTCATATTGAGCCTATAGGTTTGTGTTGTTCTATTGATCCTATAGGTTTGTGTTGTTGTTATAATGAGCCTATAGGTTTGTGTTGTTGTTCTATTGAGCCTATAGGTTTGTGTTGTTGTTATCATGAGCCTATAGGTTTGTGTTGTTATTGAGCATATAGGTTTGTGTGTGGTGACATTGAGCCTATAGGTTTGTGTTGTTATTGAGCCTATAGGTTTGTGTTGTTGTTATAATGAGAATATAGGTTTGTGTTGCTATATTGAGCCTATAGGTTTGTGTTCTATTGATCCTATAGGTTTGTGTTGTTGTTCTATTGGTCCTATAGGTTTGTGGTGTTGTTGTATTGATCCTATAGGTTTTTGTTGTTTTTATATTGAGTCTATAGGTTTGTGTTGTTGTTATAATGGGCCTATAGGTTTGTGTTGTTATTGAGCCTATAGGTTTGTGTGTGGTGACATTGAGCCTATAGGTTTGTCTTGTTGTTATAATGAGCCTATAGGTTTGTGTTGTTGTTATAATGAGAATATAGGTTTGTGTTGCTATATTGAGCCTATAGGTTTGTGTTGTTGTTACATTGAGCCCATAGTTTTGCGTTGTTGTTCTATTGATCCTATAGGTTTGTGGTGTTGTCATATTGAGCCTATAGGTTTTTGTTGTTGTTCTATTGATCCTATTGGTTTGTGGTGTTGTTGTATTGATCCTATAGGTTTGTGTTGTTGTTATAATGAGCCTATAGGTTTGTGTTGTTATTGAGGCTATAGGTTTGTGTTGCTATATTGACCCTATAGGTTTGTGTTGTTGTTATAATGAGTCTATAGGTTTGTGTTGTTGTTATAACGATCCTATAGGTTTGTGCTGTTGTTATATTGAGCCTATAGGTTTGTGCTGTTGTTATATTGAGCCTATAGGTTTGTGTTGTTGTTATAATGAGTCTATAGGTTTGTGTGTGGTTACATTGAGCCTATAGGTTTGTGTTGTTGTTATATTGAGCCTATAGGTTTGTGTTGTTGTTATAATGAGCCTATAGGAATGTGTTGTTGTTATATTGAGCCTATAGGTTTGTGTTATTGTTATATTGAGCCTATAGGTTTGTGTTGTTGTCATATTGAGCCTATAGGTTTGTGTTGTTGTTATAATGAGTGTATAGGTTTGTGTTGTTGTTATAATGAGTGTATAGGTTTGTGTTGTTGTTATAATGAGTGTATAGGTTTGTGTTGTTGTTATAATGAGTCTATAGGTTTGTGTGTTTGTCATATTGAGCCTATAGGTTTGTGTTCTATTGATCCTATAGGTTTGTGGTGTTGTTGTATTGATCCTATAGGTTTTTGTTGTTGTTATATTGAGTCTATAGGTTTGCGTTGTTGTTATATTGAGTCTATAGGTTTGCGTTGTTGTTATATTGAGTGTATAGGTTTGCGTTGTTGTTATATTGAGGCTATTGGTTTGTGTTGTTGTTCTATTGAGCCTATAGGTTTGTGTTGTTGTTCTATTGAGCCTATAGGTTTGTGTTGTTGTTCTATTGAGCCTATAGGTTTGTGTTGTTGTTATAATGAGCCTATAGGTTTGTGTTGTTATTGAGCCTATAGGTTTGTGTTGTTGTTCTATTGATCCTATAGGTTTGTGTTGTTGTTATAATGAGCCTATAGGTTTGTGTTGCTATATTGACCCTATAGGTTTGTGTTGTTGTTATAATGAGTCTATAGGTTTGTGTTGTTGTTATAACGATCCTATAGGTTTGTGTTGTTGTTATAACGATCCTATAGGTTTATGTGTTTGTCATATTGAGCCTATAGGTTTGTGTTGTTGTTATAATGAGTCTATAGATTTGTGTTGTTGTTCTAATGAGTCTATAGGTTTTATGTTTTTGTCATATTGAGCCTATAGGTTTTTGTTGTTATTCTATTGATCCTATAGGTTTGTGTTGTTGTTCTATTGATCCTATAGGTTTGTGATGTTGTCATATTGAGCCTATAGGTTTTTGTTGTTGTTCTATTGATCCTATTGGTTTGTGGTGTTGTTGTATTGATCCTATAGGTTTTTGTTGTTGTTATATTGAGTCTATAGGTTTGTGTTGTTATTGAGGCTATAGGTTTGTGTTGTTGTTCTATTGAGCCTATAGGTTTGTGTTGTTGTTATAATGAGCCTATAGGTTTGTGTTGTTTTTGAGCCTATAGGTTTGTGCTGTTGTTATATTGAGCCTATAGGTTTGTGCTGTTGTTATATTGAGCCTATAGGTTTGTGTTGTTGTTCTATTGATCCTATAGGTTTGTGTTGTTGTTCTATTGATCCTATAGGTTTGTGTTGTTGTTATAATGAGTCTATAGGTTTGTGTGTGGTTACATTGAGCCTATAGGTTTGTGTTGTTGTTATAATGAGCCTATAGGTTTGTGTAGTTGTTATAATGACTCTATAGGTTTGTGTTGTTGTTATATTGAGCCTATAGGTTTGTGTTGTTGTCATTATGACCCTATAGGTTTGTGTTGTTGTCATATTGAGCCTATAGGTTTGTGTTGTTCTATTGATCCTATAGGTTTGTGTTGTTGTTATAATGAGCCTATAGGTTTGTGTTGTTGTTCTATTGATCCTATAGGTTTGTGTTGTTGTTATAATGAGTCTATAGGTTTGTGTGTGGTTACATTGAGCCTATAGGTTTGTGTTGTTGTTATAATGAGCCTATAGGTTTGTGTAGTTGTTATAATGACTCTATAGGTTTGTGTTGTTGTTATATTGAGCCTATAGGTTTGTGTTGTTGTCATTATGACCCTATAGGTTTGTGTAGTTGTCATATTGAGCCTATAGGTTTGTGTTGTTCTATTGATCCTATAGGTTTGTGTTGTTGTTATAATGAGCCTATAGGTTTGTGTTGTTGTTCTATTGAGCCTATAGGTTTGTGTTGTTGTTATCATGAGCCTATAGGTTTGTGTTGTTATTGAGCATATAGGTTTGTGTGTGGTGACATTGAGCCTATAGGTTTGTGTTGTTATTGAGCCTATAGGTTTGTGTTGTTGTTATAATGAGAATATAGGTTTGTGTTGCTATATTGAGCCTATAGGTTTGTGTTCTATTGATCCTATAGGTTTGTGTTGTTGTTCTATTGGTCCTATAGGTTTGTGGTGTTGTTGTATTGATCCTATAGGTTTTTGTTGTTTTTATATTGAGTCTATAGGTTTGTGTTGTTGTTATAATGGGCCTATAGGTTTGTGTTGTTATTGAGCCTATAGGTTTGTGTGTGGTGACATTGAGCCTATAGGTTTGTCTTGTTGTTATAATGAGCCTATAGGTTTGTGTTGTTGTTATAATGAGCCTATAGGTTTGTGTTGTTGTTATAATGAGAATATAGGTTTGTGTTGCTATATTGAGCCTATAGGTTTGTGTTGTTGTTACATTGAGCCCATAGTTTTGCGGTGTTGTCATATTGAGCCTATAGGTTTGTGTTGTTGTTATATTGAGTCTATAGGTTTGTGTTGTTGTTCTATTGATCCTATAGGTTTGTGTTGTTGTTATAATGAGCCTATAGGTTTGTGTTGTTATTTAGCCTATAGGTTTGTGTTGTTGTTATAATGACTCTATAGGTTTGTGTTGCTATATTGACCCTATAGGTTTGTGTTGTTGTTATAATGAGTCTATAGGTTTGTGTTGTTGTTATAACGATCCTATAGGTTTGTGTTGTTATATTGAGCCTATAGGTTTGTGTTGTTGTTCTATTGATCCTATAGGTTTGTGTTGTTGTTATAATGAGTCTATAGGTTTGTGTGTGGTTACATTGAGCCTATAGGTTTGTCTTGTTGTTATAATGAGCCTATAGGTTTGTGTTGTTGTTATAATGAGAATATAGGTTTGTGTTGCTATATTGAGCCTATAGGTTTGTGTTGTTGTTACATTGAGCCCATAGTTTTGCGTTGTTGTTCTATTGATCCTATAGGTTTGTGGTGTTGTCATATTGAGCCTATAGGTTTTTGTTGTTGTTCTATTGATCCTATTGGTTTGTGGTGTTGTTGTATTGATCCTATAGGTTTTTGTTGTTGTTATATTGAGTCTATAGGTTTGTGTTGTTGTTATAATGAGCCTATAGGTTTGTGTTGTTGTTCTATTGAGCCTATAGGTTTGTGTTGTTGTTCTATTGAGCCTATAGGTTTGTGTTGTTGTTATAATGAGCCTATAGGTTTGTGTTGTTTTTGAGCCTATAGGTTTGTGTTGTTGTTATATTGAGCCTATAGGTTTGTGTGTGGTGACATTGAGCCTATAGGTTTGTCTTGTTGTTATAATGAGCCTATAGGTTTGTGTTGTTGTTATAATGAGTCTATAGGTTTATGTTGTTGTTACACTGAGCCTATAGGTTTGTGTTGTTGTTATAATGAGCCTATAGGTTTGTGCTGTTGTTCTATTGAGCCTATAGGTTTGTGCTGTTGTTATAATGAGCCTATAGGTTTGTGTGTGGTGACATTGAGCCTATAGGTTTGTCTTGTTGTTATAATGAGCCTATAGGTTTGTGTTGTTGTTATAATGGGCCTATAGGTTTGTGTTGTTGTTATAATGGGCCTATAGGTTTGTGTTGTTATTGAGGCTATAGGTTTGTGTTGTTGTTATAATGAGCCTATAGGTTTGTGTTGTTGTTATAATGAGTCTATAGGTTTGTGTTGTTGTTACACTGAGCCTATAGGTTTGTGTTGTTGTTATAATGAGCCTATAGGTTTGTGTTGTTATTGAGGCTATAGGTTTGTGTTGTTCTTGAGGCTATAGGTTTGTGTTGTTCTTGAGGCTATAGGTTTGTGTTGTTCTATTGAGCCTATAGGTTTGTGTTGTTGTTATAATGAGCCTATAGGTTTGTGTTGTTATTGAGCCTATAGGTTTGTGTTGTTCTATTGAGTCTATAGGTTTGTGTTGTTGTTCTATTGATCCTATAGGTTTGTGTTGTTGTTATAATGAGCCTATAGGTTTGTGTTGTTATTTAGCCTATAGGTTTGTGTTGTTGTTATAATGACTCTATAGGTTTGTGTTGCTATATTGACCCTATAGGTTTGTGTTGCTATATTGACCCTATAGGTTTGTGTTGTTGTTATAATGAGTCTATAGGTTTGTGTTGTTGTTATAACGATCCTATAGGTTTGTGCTGTTGTTATATTGAGCCTATAGGTTTGTGCTGTTGTTATATTGAGCCTATAGGTTTGTGTTGTTGTTCTATTGATCCTATAGGTTTGTGTTGTTGTTATAATGAGTCTATAGGTTTGTGTGTGGTTACATTGAGCCTATACGTTTGTGTTGTTGTTATAATGAGCCTATAGGTTTGTGTAGTTGTTATAATGACTCTATAGGTTTGTGTTGTTGTTATATTGAGCCTATAGGTTTGTGTTGTTGTTATATTGAGCCTATAGGTTTGTGTTGTTGTCATATTGAGCCTATAGGTTTGTGGTGTTGTTCTATTGATCCTATAGGTTTGTGTTGTTCTATTGATCCTATAGGTTTGTGTTGTTCTATTGATCCTATAGGTTTGTGTTGTTGTTATAATGAGCCTATAGGTTTGTGTTGTTGTTCTATTGAGCCTATAGGTTTGTGTTGTTGTTATCATGAGCCTATAGGTTTGTGTTGTTATTGAGCCTATAGGTTTGTGTTGTTGTTATAATGAGAATATAGGTTTGTGTTGTTGTTATAATGAGAATATAGGTTTGTGTTGCTATATTGAGCCTATAGGTTTGTGTTGTTGTTCTATTGGTCCTATAGGTTTGTGGTGTTGTTCTATTGGTCCTATAGGTTTGTGGTGTTGTTGTATTGATCCTATAGGTTTTTGTTGTTTTTATATTGAGTCTATAGGTTTGTGTTGTTGTTATAATGGGCCTATAGGTTTGTGTTGTTGTTATAATGGGCCTATAGGTTTGTGTTGTTATTGAGCCTATAGGTTTGTGTGTGGTGACATTGAGCCTATAGGTTTGTCTTGTTATAATGAGCCTATAGGTTTGTGTTGTTGTTATAATGAGAATATAGATTTGTGTTGTTGTTACATTGAGCCTATAGGTTTGTGTTGTTGTTACATTGAGCCCATAGTTTTGCGTTGTTGTTCTATTGATCCTATAGGTTTGTGGTGTTGT
The DNA here is from genome assembly GCA_037577475.1 of Chaunax sp. Z400. Classification (NCBI taxonomy): domain Eukaryota; kingdom Metazoa; phylum Chordata; class Actinopteri; order Lophiiformes; family Chaunacidae; genus Chaunax; species Chaunax sp. Z400. The sequence goes on along the minus strand of JBAGJB010000184.1, from coordinate 305,329 downwards.
CATATTGAGCCTATAGGTTTGTGGTGTTGTCATATTGAGCCTATAGGTTTTTGTTGTTGTTATATTGAGTCTATAGGTTTGTGTTGTTGTTATAATGAGCCTATAGGTTTGTGTTGTTATTGAGGCTATAGGTTTGTGTTGTTGTTCTATTGAGCCTATAGGTTTGTGTTGTTGTTATAATGAGCCTATAGGTTTGTGTTGTTTTTGAGCCTATAGGTTTGTGTTGTTGTTATATTGAGCCTATAGGTTTGTGTGTGGTGACATTGAGCCTATAGGTTTGTCTTGTTGTTATAATGAGCCTATAGGTTTGTGTTGTTGTTATAATGAGTCTATAGGTTTATGTTGTTGTTACACTGAGCCTATAGGTTTGTCTTGTTGTTATAATGAGCCTATAGGTTTGTGTTGTTGTTATAATGAGAATATAGATTTGTGTTGCTATATTGAGCCCTAAAGGTTTGTGTTGTTACATTGAGCCCATAGTTTTGTGTTGTTGTTATAATGACCCTATAGGTTTATGTTGTTGTTATAATGATCCTCTAGGTTTGTGTTGTTGTTATATTGAGCCTATAGGTTTGTGTTGTTGTTATAATGAGCCTATAGGTTTGTGTTGTTATTGAGGCTATAGGTTTGTGTTGTTGTTCGATTGAGCCTATAGGTTTGTGTTGTTGTTCTAATGAGCCTATAGGTTTGTGTTGTTATTTAGCCTATAGGTTTGTGTTGTTGTTCTATTGATCCTATAGGTTTGTGTTGCTATATTGAGCCTATAGGTTTGTGTTCTATTGATCCTATAGGTTTGTGTTGTTGTTCTATTGGTCCATAGGTTTGTCTTGTTGTTATAATGAGCCTATAGGTTTGTGTTGTTGTTATAATGAGTCTATAGGTTTGTGTTGTTGTTACACTGAGCCTATAGGTTTGTGTTGTTGTTATAATGAGCCTATAGGTTTGTGTTGTTATTGAGGCTATAGGTTTGTGTTGTTCTTGAGGCTATAGGTCTGTGTTGTTCTTGAGGCTATAGGTTTGTGTTGTTCTATTGAGCCTATAGGTTTGTGTTGTTGTTATAATGAGCCTATAGGTTTGTGTTGTTATTGAGCCTATAGGTTTGTGTTGTTGTTCTATTGAGTCTATAGGTTTGTGTTGTTGTTCTATTGATCCTATAGGTTTGTGTTGTTGTTATAATGAGCCTATAGGTTTGTGTTGTTATTTAGCCTATAGGTTTGTGTTGTTGTTATAATGACTCTATAGGTTTGTGTTGCTATATTGACCCTATAGGTGTGTGTTGTTGTTATAATGAGTCTATAGGTTTGTGTTGTTGTTATAACGATCCTATAGGTTTGTGCTGTTGTTATATTGAGCCTATAGGTTTGTGCTGTTGTTATATTGAGCCTATAGGTTTGTGTTGTTGTTCTATTGATCCTATAGGTTTGTGTTGTTGTTATAATGAGTCTATAGGTTTGTGTGTGGTTACATTGAGCCTATAGGTTTGTGTTGTTGTTATAATGAGCCTATAGGTTTGTGTAGTTGTTATAATGACTCTATAGGTTTGTGTTGTTATATTGAGCCTATAGGTTTGTGTTGTTGTCATAATGACCCTATAGGTTTGTGTTGTTGTCATATTGAGCCTATAGGTTTGTGTTGTTCTATTGATCCTATAGGTTTGTGTTGTTGTTATAATGAGCCTATAGGTTTGTGTTGTTGTTCTATTGAGCCTATAGGTTTGTGTTGTTGTTATCATGAGCCTATAGGTTTGTGTTGTTATTGAGCATATAGGTTTGTGTGTGGTGACATTGAGCCTATAGGTTTGTGTTGTTATTGAGCCTATAGGTTTGTGTTGTTGTTATAATGAGAATATAGGTTTGTGTTGCTATATTGAGCCTATAGGTTTGTGTTCTATTGATCCTATAGGTTTGTGTTGTTGTTCTATTGGTCCTATAGGTTTGTGGTGTTGTTGTATTGATCCTATAGGTTTTTGTTGTTTTTATATTGAGTCTATAGGTTTGTGTTGTTGTTATAATGGGCCTATAGGTTTGTGTTGTTATTGAGCCTATAGGTTTGTGTGTGGTGACATTGAGCCTATAGGTTTGTCTTGTTGTTATAATGAGCCTATAGGTTTGTGTTGTTGTTATAATGAGAATATAGGTTTGTGTTGCTATATTGAGCCTATAGGTTTGTGTTGTTGTTACATTGAGCCCATAGTTTTGCGTTGTTGTTCTATTGATCCTATAGGTTTGTGGTGTTGTCATATTGAGCCTATAGGTTTTTGTTGTTGTTCTATTGATCCTATTGGTTTGTGGTGTTGTTGTATTGATCCTATAGGTTTGTGTTGTTGTTATAATGAGCCTATAGGTTTGTGTTGTTATTGAGGCTATAGGTTTGTGTTGCTATATTGACCCTATAGGTTTGTGTTGTTGTTATAATGAGTCTATAGGTTTGTGTTGTTGTTATAACGATCCTATAGGTTTGTGCTGTTGTTATATTGAGCCTATAGGTTTGTGCTGTTGTTATATTGAGCCTATAGGTTTGTGTTGTTGTTATAATGAGTCTATAGGTTTGTGTGTGGTTACATTGAGCCTATAGGTTTGTGTTGTTGTTATATTGAGCCTATAGGTTTGTGTTGTTGTTATAATGAGCCTATAGGAATGTGTTGTTGTTATATTGAGCCTATAGGTTTGTGTTATTGTTATATTGAGCCTATAGGTTTGTGTTGTTGTCATATTGAGCCTATAGGTTTGTGTTGTTGTTATAATGAGTGTATAGGTTTGTGTTGTTGTTATAATGAGTGTATAGGTTTGTGTTGTTGTTATAATGAGTGTATAGGTTTGTGTTGTTGTTATAATGAGTCTATAGGTTTGTGTGTTTGTCATATTGAGCCTATAGGTTTGTGTTCTATTGATCCTATAGGTTTGTGGTGTTGTTGTATTGATCCTATAGGTTTTTGTTGTTGTTATATTGAGTCTATAGGTTTGCGTTGTTGTTATATTGAGTCTATAGGTTTGCGTTGTTGTTATATTGAGTGTATAGGTTTGCGTTGTTGTTATATTGAGGCTATTGGTTTGTGTTGTTGTTCTATTGAGCCTATAGGTTTGTGTTGTTGTTCTATTGAGCCTATAGGTTTGTGTTGTTGTTCTATTGAGCCTATAGGTTTGTGTTGTTGTTATAATGAGCCTATAGGTTTGTGTTGTTATTGAGCCTATAGGTTTGTGTTGTTGTTCTATTGATCCTATAGGTTTGTGTTGTTGTTATAATGAGCCTATAGGTTTGTGTTGCTATATTGACCCTATAGGTTTGTGTTGTTGTTATAATGAGTCTATAGGTTTGTGTTGTTGTTATAACGATCCTATAGGTTTGTGTTGTTGTTATAACGATCCTATAGGTTTATGTGTTTGTCATATTGAGCCTATAGGTTTGTGTTGTTGTTATAATGAGTCTATAGATTTGTGTTGTTGTTCTAATGAGTCTATAGGTTTTATGTTTTTGTCATATTGAGCCTATAGGTTTTTGTTGTTATTCTATTGATCCTATAGGTTTGTGTTGTTGTTCTATTGATCCTATAGGTTTGTGATGTTGTCATATTGAGCCTATAGGTTTTTGTTGTTGTTCTATTGATCCTATTGGTTTGTGGTGTTGTTGTATTGATCCTATAGGTTTTTGTTGTTGTTATATTGAGTCTATAGGTTTGTGTTGTTATTGAGGCTATAGGTTTGTGTTGTTGTTCTATTGAGCCTATAGGTTTGTGTTGTTGTTATAATGAGCCTATAGGTTTGTGTTGTTTTTGAGCCTATAGGTTTGTGCTGTTGTTATATTGAGCCTATAGGTTTGTGCTGTTGTTATATTGAGCCTATAGGTTTGTGTTGTTGTTCTATTGATCCTATAGGTTTGTGTTGTTGTTCTATTGATCCTATAGGTTTGTGTTGTTGTTATAATGAGTCTATAGGTTTGTGTGTGGTTACATTGAGCCTATAGGTTTGTGTTGTTGTTATAATGAGCCTATAGGTTTGTGTAGTTGTTATAATGACTCTATAGGTTTGTGTTGTTGTTATATTGAGCCTATAGGTTTGTGTTGTTGTCATTATGACCCTATAGGTTTGTGTTGTTGTCATATTGAGCCTATAGGTTTGTGTTGTTCTATTGATCCTATAGGTTTGTGTTGTTGTTATAATGAGCCTATAGGTTTGTGTTGTTGTTCTATTGATCCTATAGGTTTGTGTTGTTGTTATAATGAGTCTATAGGTTTGTGTGTGGTTACATTGAGCCTATAGGTTTGTGTTGTTGTTATAATGAGCCTATAGGTTTGTGTAGTTGTTATAATGACTCTATAGGTTTGTGTTGTTGTTATATTGAGCCTATAGGTTTGTGTTGTTGTCATTATGACCCTATAGGTTTGTGTAGTTGTCATATTGAGCCTATAGGTTTGTGTTGTTCTATTGATCCTATAGGTTTGTGTTGTTGTTATAATGAGCCTATAGGTTTGTGTTGTTGTTCTATTGAGCCTATAGGTTTGTGTTGTTGTTATCATGAGCCTATAGGTTTGTGTTGTTATTGAGCATATAGGTTTGTGTGTGGTGACATTGAGCCTATAGGTTTGTGTTGTTATTGAGCCTATAGGTTTGTGTTGTTGTTATAATGAGAATATAGGTTTGTGTTGCTATATTGAGCCTATAGGTTTGTGTTCTATTGATCCTATAGGTTTGTGTTGTTGTTCTATTGGTCCTATAGGTTTGTGGTGTTGTTGTATTGATCCTATAGGTTTTTGTTGTTTTTATATTGAGTCTATAGGTTTGTGTTGTTGTTATAATGGGCCTATAGGTTTGTGTTGTTATTGAGCCTATAGGTTTGTGTGTGGTGACATTGAGCCTATAGGTTTGTCTTGTTGTTATAATGAGCCTATAGGTTTGTGTTGTTGTTATAATGAGCCTATAGGTTTGTGTTGTTGTTATAATGAGAATATAGGTTTGTGTTGCTATATTGAGCCTATAGGTTTGTGTTGTTGTTACATTGAGCCCATAGTTTTGCGGTGTTGTCATATTGAGCCTATAGGTTTGTGTTGTTGTTATATTGAGTCTATAGGTTTGTGTTGTTGTTCTATTGATCCTATAGGTTTGTGTTGTTGTTATAATGAGCCTATAGGTTTGTGTTGTTATTTAGCCTATAGGTTTGTGTTGTTGTTATAATGACTCTATAGGTTTGTGTTGCTATATTGACCCTATAGGTTTGTGTTGTTGTTATAATGAGTCTATAGGTTTGTGTTGTTGTTATAACGATCCTATAGGTTTGTGTTGTTATATTGAGCCTATAGGTTTGTGTTGTTGTTCTATTGATCCTATAGGTTTGTGTTGTTGTTATAATGAGTCTATAGGTTTGTGTGTGGTTACATTGAGCCTATAGGTTTGTGTTGTTGTTATAATGAGCCTATAGGTTTGTGTAGTTGTTATAATGACTCTATAGGTTTGTGTTGTTGTCATAATGACCCTATAGGTTTGTGTTGTTGTCATATTGAGCCTATAGGTTTGTGTTGTTCTATTGATCCTATAGGTTTGTGTTGTTATAATGAGCCTATAGGTTTGTGTTGTTGTTCTATTGAGCCTATAGGTTTGTGTTGTTGTTATCATGAGCCTATAGGTTTGTGTTGTTATTGAGCATATAGGTTTGTGTGTGGTGACATTGAGCCTATAGGTTTGTGTTGTTGTTATAATGAGCCTATAGGTTTGTGTAGTTGTTATAATGACTCTATAGGTTTGTGTTGTTGTTATATTGAGCCTATAGGTTTGTGTTGTTGTCATTATGACCCTATAGGTTTGTGTAGTTGTCATATTGAGCCTATAGGTTTGTGTTGTTCTATTGATCCTATAGGTTTGTGTTGTTGTTATAATGAGCCTATAGGTTTGTGTTGTTGTTCTATTGAGCCTATAGGTTTGTGTTGTTGTTATCATGAGCCTATAGGTTTGTGTTGTTATTGAGCATATAGGTTTGTGTGTGGTGACATTGAGCCTATAGGTTTGTGTTGTTGTTATAATGAGCCTATAGGTTTGTGTAGTTGTTATAATGACTCTATAGGTTTGTGTTGTTGTTATATTGAGCCTATAGGTTTGTGTTGTTGTCATTATGACCCTATAGGTTTGTGTAGTTGTCATATTGAGCCTATAGGTTTGTGTTGTTCTATTGATCCTATAGGTTTGTGTTGTTGTTATAATGAGCCTATAGGTTTGTGTTGTTGTTCTATTGAGCCTATAGGTTTGTGTTGTTGTTATCATGAGCCTATAGGTTTGTGTTGTTATTGAGCATATAGGTTTGTGTGTGGTGACATTGAGCCTATAGGTTTGTGTTGTTATTGAGCCTATAGGTTTGTGTTGTTGTTATAATGAGAATATAGGTTTGTGTTGCTATATTGAGCCTATAGGTTTGTGTTCTATTGATCCTATAGGTTTGTGTTGTTGTTCTATTGGTCCTATAGGTTTGTGGTGTTGTTGTATTGATCCTATAGGTTTTTGTTGTTTTTATATTGAGTCTATAGGTTTGTGTTGTTGTTATAATGGGCCTATAGGTTTGTGTTGTTATTGAGCCTATAGGTTTGTGTGTGGTGACATTGAGCCTATAGGTTTGTCTTGTTGTTATAATGAGCCTATAGGTTTGTGTTGTTGTTATAATGAGCCTATAGGTTTGTGTTGTTGTTATAATGAGAATATAGGTTTGTGTTGCTATATTGAGCCTATAGGTTTGTGTTGTTGTTACATTGAGCCCATAGTTTTGCGGTGTTGTCATATTGAGCCTATAGGTTTGTGTTGTTGTTATATTGAGTCTATAGGTTTGTGTTGTTGTTCTATTGATCCTATAGGTTTGTGTTGTTGTTATAATGAGCCTATAGGTTTGTGTTGTTATTTAGCCTATAGGTTTGTGTTGTTGTTATAATGACTCTATAGGTTTGTGTTGCTATATTGACCCTATAGGTTTGTGTTGTTGTTATAATGAGTCTATAGGTTTGTGTTGTTGTTATAACGATCCTATAGGTTTGTGTTGTTATATTGAGCCTATAGGTTTGTGTTGTTGTTCTATTGATCCTATAGGTTTGTGTTGTTGTTATAATGAGTCTATAGGTTTGTGTGTGGTTACATTGAGCCTATAGGTTTGTGTTGTTGTTATAATGAGCCTATAGGTTTGTGTAGTTGTTATAATGACTCTATAGGTTTGTGTTGTTGTCATAATGACCCTATAGGTTTGTGTTGTTGTCATATTGAGCCTATAGGTTTGTGTTGTTCTATTGATCCTATAGGTTTGTGTTGTTATAATGAGCCTATAGGTTTGTGTTGTTGTTCTATTGAGCCTATAGGTTTGTGTTGTTGTTATCATGAGCCTATAGGTTTGTGTTGTTATTGAGCATATAGGTTTGTGTGTGGTGACATTGAGCCTATAGGTTTGTGTTGTTATTGAGCCTATAGGTTTGTGTTGTTGTTATAATGAGAATATAGGTTTGTGTTGCTATATTGAGCCTATAGGTTTGTGTTCTATTGATCCTATAGGTTTGTGTTGTTCTATTGATCCTATAGGTTTGTGTTGTTGTTATAATGAGTCTATAGGTTTGTGTGTGGTTACATTGAGCCTATAGGTTTGTGTTGTTGTTATAATGAGCCTATAGGTTTGTGTTGTTGTTATATTGAGCCTATACGTTTGTGTTGTTGTCATAATGACCCTATAGGTTTGTGTTGTTGTCATATTGAGCCTATAGGTTTGTGTTGTTCTATTGATCCTATAGGTTTGTGTTGTTCTATTGATCCTATAGGTTTGTGTTGTTGTTATAATGAGCCTATAGGTTTGTGTTGTTGTTCTATTGAGCCTATAGGTTTGTGTTGTTGTTATCATGAGCCTATAGGTTTGTGTTGTTATTGAGCATATAGGTTTGTGTGTGGTGACATTGAGCCTATAGGTTTGTGTTGTTATTGAGCCTATAGGTTTGTGTTGTTGTTATAATGAGAATATAGGTTTGTGTTGCTATATTGAGCCTATAGGTTTGTGTTCTATTGATCCTATAGGTTTGTGTTGTTGTTCTATTGGTCCTATAGGTTTGTGGTGTTGTTGTATTGATCCTATAGGTTTTTGTTGTTTTTATATTGAGTCTATAGGTTTGTGTTGTTGTTATAATGGGCCTATAGGTTTGTGTTGTTATTGAGCCTATAGGTTTGTGTGTGGTGACATTGAGCCAATAGGTTTGTCTTGTTGTTATAATGAGCCTATAGGTTTATGTTGTTGTTATAATGAGAATATAGGTTTGTGTTGCTATATTGAGCCTATAGGTTTGTGTTGTTGTTACATTGAGCCCATAGTTTTGCTTTGTTGTTCTATTGATCCTATAGGTTTGTGGTGTTGTTATAATGAGCCTATAGGTTTGTGTTGTTATTGAGGCTATAGGTTTGTGTTGTTGTTCTATTGAGCCTATAGGTTTGTGTTGTTGTTATAATGAGCCTATAGGTTTGTGTTGTTTTTGAGCCTATAGGTTTGTGTTGTTGTTATATTGAGCCTATAGGTTTGTGTGTGGTGACATTGAGCCTATAGGTTTGTCTTGTTGTTATAATGAGCCTATAGGTTTGTGTTGTTGTTATAATGAGCCTATAGGTTTGTGTTGTTGTTATAATGAGTCTATAGGTTTATGTTGTTGTTACACTGAGCCTATAGGTTTGTGTTGTTGTTATAATGAGCCTATAGGTTTGTGCTGTTGTTCTATTGAGCCTATAGGTTTGTGTTGTTGTTATAATGAGCCTATAGGTTTGTGTGTGGTGACATTGAGCCTATAGGTTTGTCTTGTTGTTATAATGAGCGTATAGGTTTGTGTTGTTGTTATAATGGGCCTATAGGTTTGTGTTGTTGTTATAATGGGCCTATAGGTTTTTGTTGTTATTGAGGCTATAGGTTTGTGTTGTTGTTCGATTGAGCCTATAGGTTTGTGTTGTTGTTATAATGAGCCTATAGGTTTGTGTTGTTATTGAGCCTATAGGTTTGTGTTGTTGTTATATTGAGCCTATAGGTTTGTGTGTGGTGACATTGAGCCTATAGGTTTGTCTTGTTGTTATAATGAGCCTATAGGTTTGTGTTGTTGTTATAATGAGTCTATAGGTTTGTGTTGTTGTTACACTGAGCCTATAGGTTTGTGTTGTTATTGAGCCTATAGGTTTGTGTTGTTATTGAGCCTATAGGTTTGTGTTGTTGTTCTATTGAGTCTATAGGTTTGTGTTGTTGTTCTATTGATGCTATAGGTTTGTGTTGTTGTTATAATGAGCCTATAGGTTAGTGTTGTTATTTAGCCTATAGGTTTGTGTTGTTGTTATATTGACCCTATAGGTTTGTGTTGTTGTCATAATGAGTCTATAGGTTTGTGTTGTTGTTATAACGATCCTATAGGTTTATGTGTTGTTATTTAGCCTATAGGTTTGTGTTGTTGTTATATTGACCCTATAGGTTTGTGTTGTTGTTATAATGAGTCTATAGGTTTGTGTTGTTGTTCTATTGATCCTATAGGTTTGTGTTGTTGTTCTATTGATCCTATAGGTTTGTGTTGTTGTTCTATTGATCCTATAGGTTTGTGTTGTTGTTCTATTGATCCTATAGGTTTGTGGTGTTGTCATATTGAGCCTATAGGTTTGTGTTGTTGTTCTATTGATCCTATTGGTTTGTGTTGTTGTTATAATGACTCTATAGGTTTGTGTTGTTGTTACACTGAGCCTATAGGTTTGTGTTGTTGTTATAATGAGCCTATAGGTTTTTGCTGTTGTTATAATGAGCCTATAGGTTTGTGCTGTTGTTCTATTGAGCCTATAGGTTTGTGTTGTTGTTATAATGAGCTTATCGGTTTGTGTTGTTGTTATATTGAGCCTATAGGTTTGTGTTGTTGTCATAATGACCCTATAGGTTTTTGTTGTTGTTATATTGAGCCTATGGGTTTGTGTTGTTATTCTATTGAGAATATAGGTTTGTGTTGCTATATTCAGCCTATAGGTTTGTGTTGTTGTTACATTGAGCCCATAGGTTTGTGTTGTTGTTATAATGAGCCTATAGGTTTGTGTTGTTATTGAGCCTATAGGTTTGTGTGTGGTGACATTGAGCCTATAGGTTTGTGTTGTTATTGAGCCTATAGGTTTGTGTTGTTGTTATAATGAGAATATAGGTTTGTGTTGCTATATTGAGCCTATAGGTTTGTGTTCTATTGATCCTATAGGTTTGTGTTGTTGTTCTATTGGTCCTATAGGTTTGTGTTGTTATTGAGCCTATAGGTTTGTGTTGTTGTTATAATGAGAATATAGGTTTGTGTTGCTATATTGAGCCTATAGGTTTGTGTTCTATTGATCCTATAGGTTTGTGTTGTTGTTCTATTGGTCCTATAGGTTTGTGTTGTTATTTAGCCTATAGGTTTGTGTTGTTGTTATAATGACTCTATAGGTTTGTGTTTCTATATTGACCCTATAGGTTTGTGTTGTTGTTATAATGAGTCTATAGGTTTGTGTTGTTGTTATAACGATCCTATAGGTTTGTGTTGTTGTTATATTGAGCCTATAGGTTTGTGTTGTTGTTCTATTGATCCTATAGGTTTGTGTTGTTGTTATAATGAGTCTATAGGTTTGTGTGTGGTTACATTGAGCCTATAGGTTTGTGTTGTTGTTATAATGAGTCTATAGGTTTGTGTAGTTGTTATAATGACTCTATAGGTTTGTGTTGTTGTTATATTGAGCCTATAGGTTTGTGTTGTTGTCATAATGACCCTATAGGTTTGTGTTGTTGTCATATTGAGGCTATAGGTTTGTGTTGTTCTATTGATCCTATATGTTTGTGTTGTTGTTATAATGAGCCTATAGGTTTGTGTTGTTGTTCTATTGAGCCTATAGGTTTGTGTTGTTGTTATCATGAGCCTATAGGTTTGTGTTGTTATTGAGCATATAGGTTTGTGTGTGGTGACATTGAGCCTATAGGTTTGTGTTGTTATTGAGCCTATAGGTTTGTGTTGTTGTTATAATGAGAATATAGGTTTGTGTTGCTATATTGAGCCTATAGGTTTGTGTTCTATTGATCCTATAGGTTTGTGTTGTTGTTCTATTGGTCCTATAGGTTTGTGGTGTTGTTGTATTGATCCTTTAGGTTTTTGTTGTTTTTATATTGAGTCTATAGGTTTGTGTTGTTTTTATAATGGGCCTATAGGTTTGTGTTGTTATTGAGGCTATAGGTTTGTGTTGTTGTTCGATTGAGCCTATAGGTTTGTGTTGTTGTTATAATGAGCCTATAGGTTTGTGTTGTTATTTAGCCTATAGGTTTGTGTTGTTGTTCTATTGATCCTATAGGTTTGTGTTGTTGTTCTATTGATCCTATTGGTTTGTGTTGTTGTTATAATGACTCTATAGGTTTGTGTTGTTGTTACACTGAGCCTATAGGTTTGTGTTGTTGTTATAATGAGCCTATAGGTTTTTGCTGTTGTTATAATGAGCCTATAGGTTTGTGCTGTTGTTCTATTGAGCCTATAGGTTTGTGTTGTTGTTATAATGAGCTTATCGGTTTGTGTTGTTATATTGAGCCTATAGGTTTGTGTTGTTGTCATAATGACCCTATAGGTTTTTGTTGTTGTTATATTGAGCCTATGGGTTTGTGTTGTTATTCTATTGAGAATATAGGTTTGTGTTGCTATATTCAGCCTATAGGTTTGTGTTGTTGTTACATTGAGCCCATAGGTTTGTGTTGTTGTTATAATGAGCCTATAGGTTTGTGTTGTTATTGAGCCTATAGGTTTGTGTGTGGTGACATTGAGCCTATAGGTTTGTCTTGTTGTTATAATGAGCCTATAGGTTTGTGTTGTTGTTACAATGAGAATATAGATTTGTGTTGCTATATTGAGCCCTAAAGGTTTGTGTTGTTGTTACATTGAGCCCATAGTTTTGTGTTGTTGTTATAATGACCCTATAGGTTTATGTTGTTGTTATAATGATCCTCTAGGTTTGTGTTGTTGTTATATTGAGCCTATAGGTTTGTGTTGTTGTTATAATGAGCCTATAGGAATGTGTTGTTGTTATAATGACTCTATAGGTTTGTGTTATTGTTATATTGAGCCTATAGGTTCGTGTTGTTGTCATATTGAGCCTATAGGTTTGTGTTGTTGTTCTATTGATCCTATAGGTTTGTGTTGTTGTTATAATGAGTGTATAGGTTTGTGTTGTTGTTATAATGAGTCTATAGGTGTGTGTGTTTGTCATATTGAGCCTATAGGTTTGTCTTCAATTGATCCTATAGGTTTGTGGTGTTGTTGTATTGATCCTATAGGTTTTTGTTGTTGTTATATTGAGTCTATAGGTTTGCGTTGTTGTTATAATGAGCCTATAGGTTTGTGTTGTTATTGAGGCTATAGGTTTGTGTTGTTGTTCTATTGAGCCTATAGGTTTGTGTTGTTGTTATAATGAGCCTATAGGTTTGTGTTGTTATTGAGCCTATAGGTTTGTGTTGTTATTGAGCCTATAGGTTTGTGTTGTTGTTATATTGAGTCTATAGGTTTGTGTTGTTGTTCTATTGATCCTATAAGTTTGTGTTGTTGTTATAATGAGCCTATAGGTTTGTGTTGTTATTTAGCCTATAGGTTTGTGTTGTTGTTATAATGACTCTATAGGTTTGTGTTGCTATATTGACCCTATAGGTTTGTGTTGTTGTTATAATGAGTCTATAGGTTTGTGTTGTTGTTATAACGATCCTATAGGTTTGTGTTGTTGTTATATTGAGCCTATAGGTTTGTGTTGTTATTGAGCATATAGGTTTGTGTGTGGTGACATTGAGCCTATAGGTTTGTGTTGTTATTGAGCCTATAGGTTTGTGTTGTTGTTATAATGAGCCTATAGGTTTGTGTTGTTATTTAGCCTATAGGTTTGTGTTGTTGTTCTATTGATCCTATAGGTTTGTGTTGTTGTTCTATTGATCCTATTGGTTTGTGTTGTTGTTATAATGACTCTATAGGTTTGTGTTGTTGTTACACTGAGCCTATAGGTTTGTGTTGTTGTTATAATGAGCCTATAGGTTTTTGCTGTTGTTATAATGAGCCTATAGGTTTGTGCTGTTGTTCTATTGAGCCTATAGGTTTGTGTTGTTGTTATAATGAGCTTATCGGTTTGTGTTGTTGTTATATTGAGCCTATAGGTTTGTGTTGTTGTCATAATGACCCTATAGGTTTTTGTTGTTGTTATATTGAGAATATAGGTTTGTGTTGCTATATTCAGCCTATAGGTTTGTGTTGTTGTTACATTGAGCCCATAGGTTTGTGTTGTTGTTATAATGAGCCTATAGGTTTGTGTTGTTATTGAGCCTATAGGTTTGTGTGTGGTGACATTGAGCCTATAGGTTTGTCTTGTTGTTATAATGAGCCTATAGGTTTGTGTTGTTGTTACAATGAGAATATAGATTTGTGTTGCTATATTGAGCCCTAAAGGTTTGTGTTGTTGTTACATTGAGCCCATAGTTTTGTGTTGTTGTTATAATGACCCTATAGGTTTATGTTGTTGTTATAATGATCCTCTAGGTTTGTGTTGTTGTTATATTGAGCCTATAGGTTTGTGTTGTTGTTATGAGCCTATAGGAATGTGTTGTTGTTATAATGACTCTATAGGTTTGTGTTATTGTTATATTGAGCCTATAGGTTTGTGTTGTTGTTCTATTGAGCCTATAGGTTTGTGTTGTTGTTATCATGAGCCTATAGGTTTGTGTTGTTATTGAGCATATAGGTTTGTGTGTGGTGACATTGAGCCTATAGGTTTGTGTTGTTATTGAGCCTATAGGTTTGTGTTGTTGTTATAATGAGAATATAGGTTTGTGTTGCTATATTGAGCCTATAGGTTTGTGTTCTATTGATCCTATAGGTTTGTGTTGTTGTTCTATTGGTCCTATAGGTTTGTGGTGTTGTTGTATTGATCCTTTAGGTTTTTGTTGTTTTTATATTGAGTCTATAGGTTTGTGTTGTTTTTATAATGGGCCTATAGGTTTGTGTTGTTATTGAGGCTATAGGTTTGTGTTGTTGTTCGATTGAGCCTATAGGTTTGTGTTGTTGTTATAATGAGCCTATAGGTTTGTGTTGTTATTTAGCCTATAGGTTTGTGTTGTTGTTCTATTGATCCTATAGGTTTGTGTTGTTGTTCTATTGATCCTATTGGTTTGTGTTGTTGTTATAATGACTCTATAGGTTTGTGTTGTTGTTACACTGAGCCTATAGGTTTGTGTTGTTGTTATAATGAGCCTATAGGTTTTTGCTGTTGTTATAATGAGCCTATAGGTTTGTGCTGTTGTTCTATTGAGCCTATAGGTTTGTGTTGTTGTTATAATGAGCTTATCGGTTTGTGTTGTTATATTGAGCCTATAGGTTTGTGTTGTTGTCATAATGACCCTATAGGTTTTTGTTGTTGTTATATTGAGCCTATGGGTTTGTGTTGTTATTCTATTGAGAATATAGGTTTGTGTTGCTATATTCAGCCTATAGGTTTGTGTTGTTGTTACATTGAGCCCATAGGTTTGTGTTGTTGTTATAATGAGCCTATAGGTTTGTGTTGTTATTGAGCCTATAGGTTTGTGTGTGGTGACATTGAGCCTATAGGTTTGTCTTGTTGTTATAATGAGCCTATAGGTTTGTGTTGTTGTTACAATGAGAATATAGATTTGTGTTGCTATATTGAGCCCTAAAGGTTTGTGTTGTTGTTACATTGAGCCCATAGTTTTGTGTTGTTGTTATAATGACCCTATAGGTTTATGTTGTTGTTATAATGATCCTCTAGGTTTGTGTTGTTGTTATATTGAGCCTATAGGTTTGTGTTGTTGTTATAATGAGCCTATAGGAATGTGTTGTTGTTATAATGACTCTATAGGTTTGTGTTATTGTTATATTGAGCCTATAGGTTTGTGTTGTTGTCATATTGAGCCTATAGGTTTGTGTTGTTGTTCTATTGATCCTATAGGTTTGTGTTGTTGTTATAATGAGTGTATAGGTTTGTGTTGTTGTTATAATGAGTCTATAGGTGTGTGTGTTTGTCATATTGAGCCTATAGGTTTGTCTTCAATTGATCCTATAGGTTTGTGGTGTTGTTGTATTGATCCTATAGGTTTTTGTTGTTGTTATATTGAGTCTATAGGTTTGCGTTGTTGTTATAATGAGCCTATAGGTTTGTGTTGTTATTGAGGCTATAGGTTTGTGTTGTTGTTCTATTGAGCCTATAGGTTTGTGTTGTTGTTATAATGAGCCTATAGGTTTGTGTTGTTATTGAGCCTATAGGTTTGTGTTGTTATTGAGCCTATAGGTTTGTGTTGTTATTGAGCCTATAGGTTTGTGTTGTTGTTCTATTGAGTCTATAGGTTTGTGTTGTTGTTCTATTGATCCTATAGGTTTGTGTTGTTGTTATAATGAGCCTATAGGTTTGTGTTGTTATTTAGCCTATAGGTTTGTGTTGTTGTTATAATGACTCTATAGGTTTGTGTTGCTATATTGACCCTATAGGTTTGTGTTGTTGTTATAATGAGTCTATAGGTTTGTGTTGTTGTTATAACGATCCTATAGGTTTGTGTTGTTGTTATATTGAGCCTATAGGTTTGTGTTGTTATTGAGCATATAGGTTTGTGTGTGGTGACATTGAGCCTATAGGTTTGTGTTGTTATTGAGCCTATAGGTTTGTGTTGTTGTTATAATGAGCCTATAGGTTTGTGTTGTTATTTAGCCTATAGGTTTTTGTTGTTGTTCTATTGATCCTATAGGTTTGTGTTGTTGTTCTATTGATCCTATTGGTTTGTGTTGTTGTTATAATGACTCTATAGGTTTGTGTTGTTGTTACACTGAGCCTATAGGTTTGTGTTGTTGTTATAATGAGCCTATAGGTTTTTGCTGTTGTTATAATGAGCCTATAGGTTTGTGCTGTTGTTCTATTGAGCCTATAGGTTTGTGTTGTTGTTACATTGAGCCCATAGGTTTGTGTTGTTGTTATAATGAGCCTATAGGTTTGTGTTGTTGTTACAATGAGAATATAGATTTGTGTTGCTATATTGAGCCCTAAAGGTTTGTGTTGTTGTTACATTGAGCCCATAGTTTTGTGTTGTTGTTATAATGACCCTATAGGTTTATGTTGTTGTTATAATGATCCTATAGGTTTATGTTGTTGTTATAATGATCCTCTAGGTTTGTGTTGTTGTTATATTGAGCCTATAGGTTTGTGTTGTTGTTATGAGCCTATAGGAATGTGTTGTTGTTATAATGACTCTATAGGTTTGTGTTATTGTTATATTGAGCCTATAGGTTTGTGTTGTCATATTGAGCCTATAGGTTTGTGTTGTTGTTCTATTGATCCTATAGGTTTGTGTTGTTGTTACACTGAGCCTATAGGTTTGTGTTGTTGTTATAATGAGCCTATAGGTTTTTGCTGTTGTTATAATGAGCCTATAGGTTTGTGCTGTTGCTATATTCAGCCTATAGGTTTGTGTTGTTGTTACATTGAGCCCATAGGTTTGTGTTGTTGTTATAATGAGCCTATAGGTTTGTGTTGTTGTTACAATGAGAATATAGATTTGTGTTGCTATATTGAGCCCTAAAGGTTTGTGTTGTTGTTACATTGAGCCCATAGTTTTGTGTTGTTGTTATAATGACCCTATAGGTTTATGTTGTTGTTATAATGATCCTATAGGTTTATGTTGTTGTTATAATGATCCTCTAGGTTTGTGTTGTTGTTATATTGAGCCTATAGGTTTGTGTTGTTGTTATGAGCCTATAGGAATGTGTTGTTGTTATAATGACTCTATAGGTTTGTGTTATTGTTATATTGAGCCTATAGGTTTGTGTTGTCATATTGAGCCTATAGGTTTGTGTTGTTGTTCTATTGATCCTATAGGTTTGTGTTGTTGTTATAATGAGTGTATAGGTTTGTGTTGTTGTTATAATGAGTCTATAGGTGTGTGTTGTTGTTATAATGAGTCTATAGGTGTGTGTGTTTGTCATATTGAGCCTATAGGTTTGTCTTCAATTGATCCTATAGGTTTGTGGTGTTGTTGTATTGATCCTATAGGTTTTTGTTGTTGTTATATTGAGTCTATAGGTTTGCGTTGTTGTTATAATGAGCCTATAGGTTTGTGTTGTTATTGAGGCTATAGGTTTGTGTTGTTGTTCTATTGAGCCTATAGGTTTGTGTTGTTGTTCTAGTGAGCCTATAGGTTTGTGTTGTTGTTATAATGAGCCTATAGGTTGTGTTGTTATTGAGCCTATAGGTTTGTGTTGTTATTGAGCCTATAGGTTTGTGTTGTTGTTATATTGAGTCTATAGGTTTGTGTTGTTGTTCTATTGATCCTATAGGTTTGTGTTGTTGTTATAATGAGCCTATAGGTTTGTGTTGTTATTTAGCCTATAGGTTTGTGTTGTTGTTATAATGACTCTATAGGTTTGTGTTGCTATATTGACCCTATAGGTTTGTGTTGTTGTTATAATGAGTCTATAGGTTTGTGTTGTTGTTATAACGATCCTATAGGTTTGTGTTGTTGTTATATTGAGCCTATAGGTTTGTGTTGTTGTTCTATTGATCCTATAGGTTTGTGTTGTTGTTATAATGAGTCTATAGGTTTGTGTGTGGTTACATTGAGCCTATAGGTTTGTGTTGTTGTTATAATGAGCCTATAGGTTTGTGTAGTTGTTATAATGACTCTATAGGTTTGTGTTGTTGTTACACTGAGCCTATAGGTTTGTGTTGTTGTTATAATGAGCCTATAGGTTTTTGCTGTTGTTATAATGAGCCTATAGGTTTGTGCTGTTGTTCTATTGAGCCTATAGGTTTGTGTTGTTGTTATAATGAGCTTATCGGTTTGTGTTGTTGTTATATTGAGCCTATAGGTTTGTGTTGTTGTCATAATGACCCTATAGGTTTTTGTTGTTGTTATATTGAGAATATAGGTTTGTGTTGCTATATTCAGCCTATAGGTTTGTGTTGTTGTTACATTGAGCCCATAGGTTTGTGTTGTTGTTATAATGAGCCTATAGGTTTGTGTTGTTATTGAGCCTATAGGTTTGTGTGTGGTGACATTGAGCCTATAGGTTTGTCTTGTTGTTATAATGAGCCTATAGGTTTGTGTTGTTTTTACAATTAGAATATAGATTTGTGTTGCTATATTGAGCCCTAAAGGTTTGTGTTGTTGTTACATTGAGCCCATAGTTTTGTGTTGTTGTTATAATGACCCTATAGGTTTATGTTGTTGTTATAATGATCCTCTAGGTTTGTGTTGTTGTTATATTGAGCCTATAGGTTTGTGTTGTTGTTATGAGCCTATAGGAATGTGTTGTTGTTATAATGACTCTATAGGTTTGTGTTATTGTTATATTGAGCCTATAGGTTTGTGTTGTTGTCATATTGAGCCTATAGGTTTGTGTTGTTGTTCTATTGATCCTATAGGTTTGTGCGGTTGTTATAATGAGTGTATAGGTTTGTGTTGTTGTTATAATGAGTCTATAGGTGTGTGTTGTTGTTATAATGAGTCTATAGGTGTGTGTGTTTGTCATATTGAGCCTATAGGTTTGTCTTCAATTGATCCTATAGGTTTGTGGTGTTGTTGTATTGATCCTATAGGTTTTTGTTGTTGTTATATTGAGTCTATAGGTTTGCGTTGTTGTTATAATGAGCCTATAGGTTTGTGTTGTTATTGAGGCTATAGGTTTGTGTTGTTGTTCTATTGAGCCTATAGGTTTGTGTTGTTGTTCTATTGAGCCTATAGGTTTGTGTTGTTGTTATAATGAGCCTATAGGTTTGTGTTGTTATTGAGCCTATAGGTTTGTGTTGTTATTGAGCCTATAGGTTTGTGTTGTTGTTATATTGAGTCTATAGGTTTGTGTTGTTGTTCTATTGATCCTATAGGTTTGTGTTGTTGTTATAATGAGCCTATAGGTTTGTGTTGTTATTTAGCCTATAGGTTTGTGTTGTTGTTATAATGACTCTATAGGTTTGTGTTGCTATATTGACCCTATAGGTTTGTGTTGTTGTTATAATGAGTCTATAGGTTTGTGTTGTTGTTATAACGATCCTATAGGTTTGTGTTGTTGTTATATTGAGCCTATAGGTTTGTGTTGTTGTTCTATTGATCCTATAGGTTTGTGTTGTTGTTATAATGAGTCTATAGGTTTGTGTGTGGTTACATTGAGCCTATAGGTTTGTGTTGTTGTTATAATGAGCCTATAGGTTTGTGTAGTTGTTATAATGACTCTATAGGTTTGTGTTGTTGTTATATTGAGCCTATAGGTTTGTGTTGTTGTCATAATGACCCTATAGGTTTGTGTTGTTGTCATATTGAGCCTATAGGTTTGTGTTGTTCTATTGATCCTATATGTTTGTGTTGTTGTTATAATGAGCCTATAGGTTTGTGTTGTTGTTCTATTGAGCCTATAGGTTTGTGTTGTTGTTATCATGAGCCTATAGGTTTGTGTTGTTATTGAGCATATAGGTTTGTGTGTGGTGACATTGAGCCTATAGGTTTGTGTTGTTATTGAGCCTATAGGTTTGTGTTGTTGTTATAATGACTCTATAGGTTTGTGTTGCTATATTGACCCTATAGGTTTGTGTTGTTGTTATAATGAGTCTATAGGTTTGTGTTGTTGTTATAACGATCCTATAGGTTTGTGTTGTTGTTATATTGAGCCTATAGGTTTGTGTTGTTGTTCTATTGAGCCTATAGGTTTGTCTTCAATTGATCCTATAGGTTTGTGGTGTTGTTGTATTGATCCTATAGGTTTTTGTTGTTGTTATATTGAGTCTATAGGTTTGCGTTGTTGTTATAATGAGCCTATAGGTTTGTGTTGTTATTGAGGCTATAGGTTTGTGTTGTTGTTCTATTGAGCCTATAGGTTTGTGTTGTTGTTCTATTGAGCCTATAGGTTTGTGTTGTTGTTATAATGAGCCTATAGGTTTGTGTTGTTATTGAGCCTATAGGTTTGTGTTGTTATTGAGCCTATAGGTTTGTGTTGTTGTTATATTGAGTCTATAGGTTTGTGTTGTTGTTCTATTGATCCTATAGGTTTGTGTTGTTGTTATAATGAGCCTATAGGTTTGTGTTGTTATTTAGCCTATAGGTTTGTGTTGTTGTTATAATGACTCTATAGGTTTGTGTTGCTATATTGACCCTATAGGTTTGTGTTGTTGTTATAATGAGTCTATAGGTTTGTGTTGTTGTTATAACGATCCTATAGGTTTGTGTTGTTGTTATATTGAGCCTATAGGTTTGTGTTGTTGTTCTATTGATCCTATAGGTTTGTGTTGTTGTTATAATGAGTCTATAGGTTTGTGTGTGGTTACATTGAGCCTATAGGTTTGTGTTGTTGTTATGAGCCTATAGGTTTGTGTAGTTGTTATAATGACTCTATAGGTTTGTGTTGTTGTTATATTGAGCCTATAGGTTTGTGTTGTTGTCATAATGACCCTATAGGTTTGTGTTGTTGTCATATTGAGCCTATAGGTTTGTGTTGTTCTATTGATCCTATATGTTTGTGTTGTTGTTATAATGAGCCTATAGGTTTGTGTTGTTGTTCTATTGAGCCTATAGGTTTGTGTTGTTGTTATCATGAGCCTATAGGTTTGTGTTGTTATTGAGCATATAGGTTTGTGTGTGGTGACATTGAGCCTATAGGTTTGTGTTGTTATTGAGCCTATAGGTTTGTGTTGTTGTTATAATGCGAATATAGGTTTGTGTTGCTATATTGAGCCTCTAGGTTTGTGTTCTATTGATCCTATAGGTTTGTGTTGTTGTTCTATTGGTCCTATAGGTTTGTGGTGTTGTTGTATTGATCCTTTAGGTTCTTGTTGTTTTTATATTGAGTCTATAGGTTTGTGTTGTTATTGAGGCTATAGGTTTGTGTTGTTGTTCGATTGAGCCTATAGGTTTGTGTTGTTGTTATAATGAGCCTATAGGTTTGTGTTGTTATTTAGCCTATAGGTTTGTGTTGTTGTTCTATTGATCCTATAGGTTTGTGTTGTTATTTAGCCTATAGGTTTGTGTTGTTGTTATAATGAGCCTATAGGTTTGTGTGTGGTGACATTGAGTCTATAGGTTTGTCTTGTTGTTATAATGAGCCTATAGGTTTGTGTTGTTGTTATAATGAGTCTATAGGTTTGTGTTGTTGTTACACTGAGCCTATAGGTTTGTGTTGTTGTTACACTGAGCCTATAGGTTTGTGTTGTTGTTATAATGAGCCTATAGGTTTGTGTTGTTATTGAGGCTATAGGTTTGTGTTGTTCTTGAGGCTATAGGTTTGTGTTGTTCTTGAGGCTATAGGTTTGTGTTGTTCTATTGAGCCTATAGGTTTCTGTTGTTGTTATAATGAGCCTATAGGTTTGTGTTGTTATTGAGCCTATAGGTTTGTGTTGTTATTGAGCCTATAGGTTTGTGTTGTTGTTCTATTGAGTCTATAGGTTTGTGTTGTTGTTCTATTGATCCTATAGGTTTGTGTTGTTGTTATAATGAGCCTATAGGTTTGTGTTGTTATTTAGCCTATAGGTTTGTGTTGTTGTTATAATGACTCTATAGGTTTGTGTTGCTATATTGACCCTATAGGTTTGTGTTGTTGTTATAATGAGTCTATAGGTTTGTGTTGTTGTTATAACGATCCTATAGGTTTGTGCTGTTGTTATATTGAGCCTATAGGTTTGTGCTGTTGTTATATTGAGCCTATAGGTTTGTGTTGTTGTTCTATTGATCCTATAGGTTTGTGTTGTTGTTATAATGAGTCTATAGGTTTGTGTGTGGTTACATTGAGCCTATAGGTTTGTGTTGTTGTTATAATGAGCCTATAGGTTTGTGTAGTTGTTATAATGACTCTAGAGGTTTGTGTTGTTATATTGAGCCTATAGGTTTGTGTTGTTGTCATAATGACCCTATAGGTTTGTGTTGTTGTCATAATGACCCTATAGGTTTGTGTTGTTGTCATATTGAGCCTATAGGTTTGTGTTGTTCTATTGATCCTATAGGTTTGTGTTGTTGTTATAATGAGCCTATAGGTTTGTGTTGTTGTTCTATTGAGCCTATAGGTTTGTGTTGTTGTTATCATGAGCCTATAGGTTTGTGTTGTTATTGAGCATATAGGTTTGTGTGTGGTGACATTGAGCCTATAGGTTTGTGTTGTTATTGAGCATATAGGTTTGTGTTTTTGTTATAATTAGAATATAGGTTTGTGTTGCTATATTGAGCCTATAGGTTTGTGTTCTATTGATCCTATAGGTTTGTGTTGTTGTTCTATTGGTCCTATAGGTTTGTGGTGTTGTTGTATTGATCCTATAGGTTTTTGTTGTTTTTATATTGAGTCTATAGGTTTGTGTTGTTGTTATAATGGGCCTATAGGTTTGTGTTGTTATTGAGCCTATAGGTTTGTGTGTGGTGACATTGAGCCTATAGGTTTGTCTTGTTGTTATAATGAGCCTATAGGTTTGTGTTGTTGTTATAATGAGTCTATAGGTTTGTGTTGTTGTTATAACGATCCTATAGGTTTGTGCTGTTGTTATATTGAGCCTATAGGTTTGTGCTGTTGTTATATTGAGCCTATAGGTTTGTGCTGTTGTTATATTGAGCCTATAGGTTTGTGTTGTTGTTATAATGAGTCTATAGGTTTGTGTGTGGTTACATTGAGCCTATAGGTTTGTGTTGTTGTTATAATGAGCCTATAGGTTTGTGTAGTTGTTATAATGACTCTATAGGTTTGTGTTGTTGTTATATTGAGCCTATAGGTTTGTGTTGTTGTCATAATGACCCTATAGGTTTGTGGTGTTGTCATATTGAGCCTATAGGTTTTTGTTGTTGTTCTATTGATCCTATTGGTTTGTGGTGTTGTTGTATTGATCCTATAGGTTTTTGTTGTTGTTATAATGAGCCTATAGGTTTGTGTTGTTATTGAGGCTATAGGTTTGTGTTGTTGTTCTATTGAGCCTATAGGTTTGTGTTGTTGTTCTATTGAGCCTAAAGGTTTGTGTTGTTGTTATAATGAGCCTATAGGTTTGTGTTGTTTTTGAGCCTATAGGTTTGTGCTGTTGTTATATTGAGCCTATAGGTTTGTGTTGTTGTTATATTGAGCCTATAGGTTTGTGTTGTTGTTCTATTGAGCCTATAGGTTTGTGTTGTTGTTCTATTGATCCTATAGGTTTGTGTTGTTGTTCTATTGATCCTATAGGTTTGTGTTGTTGTTATAATGAGTCTATAGGTTTGTGTGTGGTTACATTGAGCCTATAGGTTTGTGTTGTTGTTATAATGAGCCTATAGGTTTGTGTAGTTGTTATAATGACTCTATAGGTTTGTGTTGTTGTTATATTGAGCCTATAGGTTTGTGTTGTTGTCATAATGACCCTATAGGTTTGTGTTGTTGTCATATTGAGCCTATAGGTTTGTGTTGTTCTATTGATCCTATAGGTTTGTGTTGTTGTTATAATGAGCCTATAGGTTTGTGTTGTTGTTCTATTGAGCCTATAGGTTTGTGTTGTTGTTATCATGAGCCTATAGGTTTGTGTTGTTATTGAGCATATAGGTTTGTGTGTGATGACATTGAGCCTATAGGTTTGTGTTGTTGTTATAATGAGAATATAGGTTTGTGTTGCTATATTGAGCCTATAGGTTTGTGTTCTATTGATCCTATAGGTTTGTGTTGTTGTTCTATTGGTCCTATAGGTTTGTGGTGTTGTTGTATTGAGCCTATAGGTTTGTGTTGTTGTTATAATGAGTCTATAGGTTTGTGTTGTTGTTACACTGAGCCTATAGGTTTGTGTTGTTGTTATAATGAGCCTATAGGTTTGTGTTGTTATTGAGGCTATAGGTTTGTGTTGTTCTTGAGGCTATAGGTTTGTGTTGTTCTTGAGGCTATAGGTTTGTGTTGTTCTATTGAGCCTATAGGTTTGTGTTGTTGTTATAATGAGCCTATAGGTTTGTGTTGTTATTGAGCCTATAGGTTTGTGTTGTTGTTCTATTGAGTCTATAGGTTTGTGTTGTTGTTCTATTGATCCTATAGGTTTGTGTTGTTGTTATAATGAGCCTATAGGTTTGTGTTGTTATTTAGCCTATAGGTTTGTGTTGTTGTTATAATGACTCTATAGGTTTGTGTTGCTATATTGACCCTATAGGTTTGTGTTGCTATATTGACCCTATAGGTTTGTGTTGTTGTTATAATGAGTCTATAGGTTTGTGTTGTTGTTATAATGAGTCTATAGGTTTGTGTTGTTGTTATAACGATCCTATAGGTTTGTGCTGTTGTTATATTGAGCCTATAGGTTTGTGCTGTTGTTATATTGAGCCTATAGGTTTGTGCTGTTGTTATATTGAGCCTATAGGTTTGTGTTGTTCTATTGATCCTATAGGTTTGTGTTGTTGTTATAATGAGTCTATAGGTTTGTGTTGTTGTTATAATGAGCCTATAGGTTTGTGTAGTTGTTATAATGACTCTATAGGTTTGTGTTGTTATATTGAGCCTATAGGTTTGTGTTGTTGTCATAATGACCCTATAGGTTTGTGTTGTTGTCATAATGACCCTATAGGTTTGTGTTGTTGTCATATTGAGCCTATAGGTTTGTGTTGTTCTATTGATCCTATAGGTTTGTGTTGTTGTTATAATGAGCCTATAGGTTTGTGTTGTTGTTCTATTGAGCCTATAGATTTGTGTTGTTGTTATCATGAGCCTATAGGTTTGTGTTGTTATTGAGCATATAGGTTTGTGTGTGGTGACATTGAGCCTATAGGTTTGTGTTGTTATTGAGCCTATAGGTTTGTGTTTTTGTTATAATGAGAATATAGGTTTGTGTTGCTATATTGAGCCTATAGGTTTGTGTTCTATTGATCCTATAGGTTTGTGTTGTTGTTCTATTGGTCCTATAGGTTTGTGGTGTTGTTGTATTGATCCTATAGGTTTTTGTTGTTTTTATATTGAGTCTATAGGTTTGTGTTGTTGTTATAATGGGCCTATAGGTTTGTGTTGTTATTGAGCCTATAGGTTTGTGTGTGGTGACATTGAGCCTATAGGTTTGTCTTGTTGTTATAATGAGCCTATAGGTTTGTGTTGTTGTTATAATGAGAATATAGGTTTGTGTTGCTATATTGAGCCTATAGGTTTGTGTTGTTGTTACATTGAGCCCATAGTTTTGCATTGTTGTTCTATTGATCCTATAGGTTTGTGGTGTTGTCATATTGAGCCTATAGGTTTTTGTTGTTGTTCTATTGATCCTATTGGTTTGTGGTGTTGTTGTATTGATCCTATAGGTTTTTGTTGTTGTTATATTGAGTCTATAGGTTTGTGTTGTTGTTATAATGAGCCTATAGGTTTGTGTTGTTATTGAGGCTATAGGTTTGTGTTGCTATATTGACCCTATAGGTTTGTGTTGTTGTTATAATGAGTCTATAGGTTTGTGTTGTTGTTATAACGATCCTATAGGTTTGTGCTGTTGTTATATTGAGCCTATAGGTTTGTGCTGTTGTTATATTGAGCCTATAGGTTTGTGTTGTTGTTATAATGAGTCTATAGGTTTGTGTGTGGTTACATTGAGCCTATAGGTTTGTGTTGTTGTTATAATGAGCCTATAGGTTTGTGTAGTTGTTATAATGACTCTATAGGTTTGTGTTGTTGTTATATTGAGCCTATAGGTTTGTGTTGTTGTCATAATGACCCTATAGGTTTGTGGTGTTGTCATATTGAGCCTATAGGTTTTTGTTGTTGTTCTATTGATCCTATTGGTTTGTGGTGTTGTTGTATTGATCCTATAGGTTTTTGTTGTTGTTATATTGAGTCTATAGGTTTGTGTTGTTATAATGAGCCTATAGGTTTGTGTTGTTATTGAGGCTATAGGTTTGTGTTGTTGTTCTATTGAGCCTATAGGTTTGTGTTGTTGTTATAATGAGCCTATAGGTTTGTGTTGTTTTTGAGCCTATAGGTTTGTGTTGTTGTTATAATGAGTCTATAGGTTTGTGTGTGGTTACATTGAGCCTATAGGTTTGTGTTGTTGTTATAATGAGCCTATAGGTTTGTGTAGTTGTTATAATGACTCTATAGGTTTGTGTTGTTGTTATATTGAGCCTATAGGTTTGTGTTGTTGTCATAATGACCCTATAGGTTTGTGGTGTTGTCATATTGAGCCTATAGGTTTTTGTTGTTGTTCTATTGATCCTATTGGTTTGTGGTGTTGTTGTATTGATCCTATAGGTTTTTGTTGTTGTTATATTGAGTCTATAGGTTTGTGTTGTTATAATGAGCCTATAGGTTTGTGTTGTTATTGAGGCTATAGGTTTGTGTTGTTGTTCTATTGAGCCTATAGGTTTGTGTTGTTTTTGAGCCTAAAGGTTTGTGCTGTTGTTATATTGAGCCTATAGGTTTGTGCTGTTGTTATATTGAGCCTAAAGGTTTGTGTTGTTGTTCTATTGATCCTATAGGTTTGTGTTGTTGTTCTATTGATCCTATAGGTTTGTGTTGTTGTTATAATGAGTCTATAGGTTTGTGTGTGGTTACATTGAGCCTATAGGTTTGTGTTGTTGTTATAATGAGCCTATAGGTTTGTGTAGTTGTTATAATCACTCTATAGGTTTGTGTTGTTGTCATAATGACCCTATAGGTTTGTGTTGTTGTCATATTGAGCCTATAGGTTTGTGTTGTTCTATTGATCC
Source organism: Chaunax sp. Z400 (assembly GCA_037577475.1). Taxonomy (NCBI): domain Eukaryota; kingdom Metazoa; phylum Chordata; class Actinopteri; order Lophiiformes; family Chaunacidae; genus Chaunax; species Chaunax sp. Z400. The sequence goes on along the minus strand of JBAGJB010000184.1, from coordinate 278,710 downwards.
TATAGGTTTGTGTTGTTGTTATAATGAGCCTATAGGTTTGTGTTGTTGTTCTATTGAGCCTATAGGTTTGTGTTGTTGTTATCATGAGCCTATAGGTTTGTGTTGTTATTGAGCATATAGGTTTGTGTGTGGTGACATTGAGCCTATAGGTTTGTGTGTGGTGACATTGAGCCTATAGGTTTGTGTTGTTGTTATAATGAGAATATAGGTTTGTGTTGCTATATTGAGCCTATAGGTTTGTGTTCTATTGATCCTATAGGTTTGTGTTGTTGTTCTATTGGTCCTATAGGTTTGTGGTGTTGTTGTATTGATCCTATAGGTTTTTGTTGTTTTTATATTGAGTCTATAGGTTTGTGTTGTTGTTATAATGGGCCTATAGGTTTGTGTTGTTATTGAGCCTATAGGTTTGTGTGTGGTGACATTGAGCCTATAGGTTTGTCTTGTTGTTATAATGAGCCTATAGGTTTGTGTTGTTGTTATAATGAGAATATAGGTTTGTGTTGCTATATTGAGCCTATAGGTTTGTGTTGTTGTTACATTGAGCCCATAGTTTTGCGTTGTTGTTCTATTGATCCTATAGGTTTGCGGTGTTGTCATATTGAGCCTATAGGTTTTTGTTGTTGTTCTATTGATCCTATTGGTTTGTGGTGTTGTTGTATTGATCCTATAGGTTTTTGTTGTTGTTATATTGAGTCTATAGGTTTGTGTTGTTGTTATAATGAGCCTATAGGTTTGTGTTGTTGTTCTATTGAGCCTATAGGTTTGTGTTGTTGTTCTATTGAGCCTATAGGTTTGTGTTGTTGTTCTATTGAGCCTATAGGTTTGTGTTGTTGTTCTATTGAGCCTATAGGTTTGTGTTGTTGTTATAATGAGCCTATAGGTTTGTGTTGTTTTTGAGCCTATAGGTTTGTGTTGTTGTTATATTGAGCCTATAGGTTTGTGTGTGGTGACATTGAGCCTATAGGTTTGTCTTGTTGTTATAATGAGCCTATAGGTTTGTGTTGTTGTTATAATGAGTCTATAGGTTTATGTTGTTGTTACACTGAGCCTATAGGTTTGTGTTGTTGTTATAATGAGCCTATAGGTTTGTGCTGTTGTTCTATTGAGCCTATAGGTTTGTGTTGTTGTTATAATGAGCCCATAGGTTTGTGTGTGGTGACATTGAGCCTATAGGTTTGTCTTGTTGTTATAATGAGCCTTTAGGTTTGTGTTGTTGTTATAATGGGCCTATAGGTTTGTGTTGTTGTTATAATGGGCCTATAGGTTTGTGTTGTTGTTATAATGGGCCTATAGGTTTGTGTTGTTGTTCGATTGAGCCTATAGGTTTGTGTTGTTGTTATAATGAGCCTATAGGTTTGTGTTGTTATTGAGCCTATAGGTTTGTGTTGTTGTTATATTGAGCCTATAGGTTTGTGTTGTTGTTATATTGAGCCTATAGGTTTGTGTTGTTGTTATATTGAGCCTATAGGTTTGTGTGTGGTGACATTGAGCCTATAGGTTTGTCTTGTTGTTATAATGAGCCTATAGGTTTGTGTTGTTGTTATAATGAGTCTATAGGTTTGTGTTGTTGTTACACTGAGCCTATAGGTTTGTGTTGTTGTTATAATGAGCCTATAGGTTTGTGTTGTTGTTATAATGAGCCTATAGGTTTGTGTTGTCATTGAGTCTATAGGTTTGTGTTGTTGTTCTATTGATCCTATAGGTTTGTGTTGTTGTTATAATGAGCCTATAGGTTAGTGTTGTTATTTAGCCTATAGGTTTGTGTTGTTGTTATAATGACTCTATAGGTTTGTGTTGTTGTTATATTGACCCTATAGGTATTTGTTGTTGTTATAATGAGTCTATAGGTTTGTGTTGTTGTTATAACGATCCTATAGGTTTATGTGTTTGTCATATTGATCCTATAGGTTTGTGTTGTTGTTCTATTGATCCTATAGGTTTGTGTTGTTGTTCTATTGATCCTATAGGTTTGTGGTGTTGTCATATTGAGCCTATAGGTTTGTGTTGTTGTTCTATTGATCCTATTGGTTTGTGTTGTTGTTATAATGACTCTATAGGTTTGTGTTGTTGTTACACTGAGCCTATAGGTTTTTGCTGTTGTTATAATGAGCCTTTAGGTTTGTACTGTTGTTCTATTGAGCCTATAGGTTTGTGCTGTTGTTCTATTGAGCCTATAGGTTTGTGTTGTTGTTATAATGAGCTTATCGGTTTGTGTTGTTGTTATATTGAGCCTATAGGTTTGTGTTGTTGTCATAATGACCCTATAGGTTTTTGTTGTTGTTATATTGAGCCTATGGGTTTGTGTTGTTATTCTATTGAGAATATAGGTTTGTGTTGCTATATTCAGCCTATAGGTTTGTGTTGTTGTTACATTGAGCCCATAGGTTTGTGTTGTTGTTATAATGAGCCTATAGGTTTGTGTTGTTATTGAGCCTATAGGTTTGTGTGTGGTGACATTGAGCCTATAGGTTTGTCTTGTTGTTATAATGAGCCTATAGGTTTGTGTTGTTGTTATAATGAGAATATAGATTTGTGTTGCTATATTGAGCCCTAAAGGTTTGTGTTGTTACATTGAGCCCATAGTTTTGTGTTGTTGTTATAATGACCCTATAGGTTTATGTTGTTGTTATAATGATCCTCTAGGTTTGTGTTGTTGTTATATTGAGCCTATAGGTTTGTGTTGTTGTTCTATTGATCCTATAGGTTTGTGTTGTTGTTATAATGAGTCTATAGGTTTGTGTGTGGTTACATTGAGCCTATAGGTTTGTGTTGTTGTTATAATGAGCCTATAGGTTTGTGTAGTTGTTATAATGACTCTATAGGTTTGTGTTGTTGTTATAACGATCCTATAGGTTTATGTGTTTGTCATATTGAGCCTATAGGTTTGTGTTGTTGTTATAATGAGCTTATCGGTTTGTGTTGTTGTTATATTGAGCCTATAGGTTTGTGTTGTTGTCATAATGACCCTATAGGTTTTTGTTGTTGTTATATTGAGCCTATGGGTTTGTGTTGTTATTCTATTGAGAATATAGGTTTGTGTTGCTATATTCAGCCTATAGGTTTGTGTTGTTGTTACATTGAGCCCATAGGTTTGTGTTGTTGTTATAATGAGCCTATAGGTTTGTGTTGTTATTGAGCCTATAGGTTTGTGTGTGGTGACATTGAGCCTATAGGTTTGTCTTGTTGTTATAATGAGCCTATAGGTTTGTGTTGTTGTTATAATGAGAATATAGATTTGTGTTGCTATATTGAGCCCTAAAGGTTTGTGTTGTTACATTGAGCCCATAGTTTTGTGTTGTTGTTATAATGACCCTATAGGTTTATGTTGTTGTTATAATGATCCTCTAGGTTTGTGTTGTTGTTATATTGAGCCTATAGGTTTGTGTTGTTGTTATAATGAGCCTATAGGTTTGTGTTGTTATTGAGGCTATAGGTTTGTGTTGTTGTTCGATTGAGCCTATAGGTTTGTGTTGTTGTTCTAATGAGCCTATAGGTTTGTGTTGTTATTTAGCCTATAGGTTTGTGTTGTTGTTCTATTGATCCTATAGGTTTGTGTTGCTATATTGAGCCTATAGGTTTGTGTTCTATTGATCCTATAGGTTTGTGTTGTTGTTCTATTGGTCCATAGGTTTGTCTTGTTGTTATAATGAGCCTATAGGTTTGTGTTGTTGTTATAATGAGTCTATAGGTTTGTGTTGTTGTTACACTGAGCCTATAGGTTTGTGTTGTTGTTATAATGAGCCTATAGGTTTGTGTTGTTAATGAGGCTATAGGTTTGTGTTGTTCTTGAGGCTATAGGTCTGTGTTGTTCTTGAGGCTATAGGTTTGTGTTGTTCTATTGAGCCTATAGGTTTGTGTTGTTGTTATAATGAGCCTATAGGTTTGTGTTGTTATTGAGCCTATAGGTTTGTGTTGTTGTTCTATTGAGTCTATAGGTTTGTGTTGTTGTTCTATTGATCCTATAGGTTTGTGTTGTTGTTATATTGAGCCTATAGGTTTGTGTGTGGTGACATTGAGCCTATAGGTTTGTCTTGTTGTTATAATGAGCCTATAGGTTTGTGTTGTTGTTATAATGAGTCTATAGGTTTGTGTTGTTGTTACACTGAGCCTATAGGTTTGTGTTGTTGTTATAATGAGCCTATAGGTTTGTGTTGTTGTTATAATGAGCCTATAGGTTTGTGTTGTTATTGAGGCTATAGGTTTGTGTTGTTGTTCGATTGAGCCTATAGGTTTGTCTTGTTGTTATAATGAGCCTATAGGTTTGTGTTGTTGTTATAATGGGCCTATAGGTTTGTGTTGTTGTTATAATGGGCCTATAGGTTTGTGTTGTTGTTATAATGGGCCTATAGGTTTGTGTTGTTGTTCGATTGAGCCTATAGGTTTGTGTTGTTGTTATAATGAGCCTATAGGTTTGTGTTGTTATTGAGCCTATAGGTTTGTGTTGTTGTTATATTGAGCCTATAGGTTTGTGTTGTTGTTATATTGAGCCTATAGGTTTGTGTTGTTGTTATATTGAGCCTATAGGTTTGTGTGTGGTGACATTGAGCCTATAGGTTTGTCTTGTTGTTATAATGAGCCTATAGGTTTGTGTTGTTGTTACACTGAGCCTATAGGTTTGTGTTGTTGTTATAATGAGCCTATAGGTTTGTGTTGTTGTTATAATGAGCCTATAGGTTTGTGTTGTCATTGAGTCTATAGGTTTGTGTTGTTGTTCTATTGATCCTATAGGTTTGTGTTGTTGTTATAATGAGCCTATAGGTTAGTGTTGTTATTTAGCCTATAGGTTTGTGTTGTTGTTATAATGACTCTATAGGTTTGTGTTGTTGTTATATTGACCCTATAGGTATTTGTTGTTGTTATAATGAGTCTATAGGTTTGTGTTGTTGTTATAACGATCCTATAGGTTTATGTGTTTGTCATATTGATCCTATAGGTTTGTGTTGTTGTTCTATTGATCCTATAGGTTTGTGTTGTTGTTCTATTGATCCTATAGGTTTGTGGTGTTGTCATATTGAGCCTATAGGTTTGTGTTGTTGTTCTATTGATCCTATTGGTTTGTGTTGTTGTTATAATGACTCTATAGGTTTGTGTTGTTGTTACACTGAGCCTATAGGTTTTTGCTGTTGTTATAATGAGCCTTTAGGTTTGTACTGTTGTTCTATTGAGCCTATAGGTTTGTGCTGTTGTTCTATTGAGCCTATAGGTTTGTGTTGTTGTTATAATGAGCTTATCGGTTTGTGTTGTTGTTATATTGAGCCTATAGGTTTGTGTTGTTGTCATAATGACCCTATAGGTTTTTGTTGTTGTTATATTGAGCCTATGGGTTTGTGTTGTTATTCTATTGAGAATATAGGTTTGTGTTGCTATATTCAGCCTATAGGTTTGTGTTGTTGTTACATTGAGCCCATAGGTTTGTGTTGTTGTTATAATGAGCCTATAGGTTTGTGTTGTTATTGAGCCTATAGGTTTGTGTGTGGTGACATTGAGCCTATAGGTTTGTCTTGTTGTTATAATGAGCCTATAGGTTTGTGTTGTTGTTATAATGAGAATATAGATTTGTGTTGCTATATTGAGCCCTAAAGGTTTGTGTTGTTACATTGAGCCCATAGTTTTGTGTTGTTGTTATAATGACCCTATAGGTTTATGTTGTTGTTATAATGATCCTCTAGGTTTGTGTTGTTGTTATATTGAGCCTATAGGTTTGTGTTGTTGTTATAATGAGCCTATAGGTTTGTGTTGTTATTGAGGCTATAGGTTTGTGTTGTTGTTCGATTGAGCCTATAGGTTTGTGTTGTTGTTCTAATGAGCCTATAGGTTTGTGTTGTTATTTAGCCTATAGGTTTGTGTTGTTGTTCTATTGATCCTATAGGTTTGTGTTGCTATATTGAGCCTATAGGTTTGTGTTCTATTGATCCTATAGGTTTGTGTTGTTGTTCTATTGGTCCATAGGTTTGTCTTGTTGTTATAATGAGCCTATAGGTTTGTGTTGTTGTTATAATGAGTCTATAGGTTTGTGTTGTTGTTACACTGAGCCTATAGGTTTGTGTTGTTGTTATAATGAGCCTATAGGTTTGTGTTGTTATTGAGGCTATAGGTTTGTGTTGTTCTTGAGGCTATAGGTCTGTGTTGTTCTTGAGGCTATAGGTTTGTGTTGTTCTATTGAGCCTATAGGTTTGTGTTGTTGTTATAATGAGCCTATAGGTTTGTGTTGTTATTGAGCCTATAGGTTTGTGTTGTTGTTCTATTGAGTCTATAGGTTTGTGTTGTTGTTCTATTGATCCTATAGGTTTGTGTTGTTGTTATAATGAGCCTATAGGTTTGTGTTGTTATTTAGCCTATAGGTTTGTGTTGTTGTTATAATGACTCTATAGGTTTGTGTTGCTATATTGACCCTATAGGTGTGTGTTGTTGTTATAATGAGTCTATAGGTTTGTGTTGTTGTTATAACGATCCTATAGGTTTGTGCTGTTGTTATATTGAGCCTATAGGTTTGTGCTGTTGTTATATTGAGCCTATAGGTTTGTGTTGTTGTTCTATTGATCCTATAGGTTTGTGTTGTTGTTATAATGAGTCTATAGGTTTGTGTGTGGTTACATTGAGCCTATAGGTTTGTGTTGTTGTTATAATGAGCCTATAGGTTTGTGTAGTTGTTATAATGACTCTATAGGTTTGTGTTGTTATATTGAGCCTATAGGTTTGTGTTGTTGTCATAATGACCCTATAGGTTTGTGTTGTTGTCATATTGAGCCTATAGGTTTGTGTTGTTCTATTGATCCTATAGGTTTGTGTTGTTGTTATAATGAGCCTATAGGTTTGTGTTGTTGTTCTATTGAGCCTATAGGTTTGTGTTGTTGTTATCATGAGCCTATAGGTTTGTGTTGTTATTGAGCATATAGGTTTGTGTGTGGTGACATTGAGCCTATAGGTTTGTGTTGTTATTGAGCCTATAGGTTTGTGTTGTTGTTATAATGAGAATATAGGTTTGTGTTGCTATATTGAGCCTATAGGTTTGTGTTCTATTGATCCTATAGGTTTGTGTTGTTGTTCTATTGGTCCTATAGGTTTGTGGTGTTGTTGTATTGATCCTATAGGTTTTTGTTGTTTTTATATTGAGTCTATAGGTTTGTGTTGTTGTTATAATGGGCCTATAGGTTTGTGTTGTTATTGAGCCTATAGGTTTGTGTGTGGTGACATTGAGCCTATAGGTTTGTCTTGTTGTTATAATGAGCCTATAGGTTTGTGTTGTTGTTATAATGAGAATATAGGTTTGTGTTGCTATATTGAGCCTATAGGTTTGTGTTGTTGTTACATTGAGCCCATAGTTTTGCGTTGTTGTTCTATTGATCCTATAGGTTTGTGGTGTTGTCATATTGAGCCTATAGGTTTTTGTTGTTGTTCTATTGATCCTATTGGTTTGTGGTGTTGTTGTATTGATCCTATAGGTTTGTGTTGTTGTTATAATGAGCCTATAGGTTTGTGTTGTTATTGAGGCTATAGGTTTGTGTTGCTATATTGACCCTATAGGTTTGTGTTGTTGTTATAATGAGTCTATAGGTTTGTGTTGTTGTTATAACGATCCTATAGGTTTGTGCTGTTGTTATATTGAGCCTATAGGTTTGTGCTGTTGTTATATTGAGCCTATAGGTTTGTGTTGTTGTTATAATGAGTCTATAGGTTTGTGTGTGGTTACATTGAGCCTATAGGTTTGTGTTGTTGTTATAATGAGCCTATAGGTTTGTGTAGTTGTTATAATGACTCTATAGGTTTGTGTTGTTGTTATATTGAGCCTATAGGTTTGTGTTGTTGTCATAATGACCCTATAGGTTTGTGGTGTTGTCATATTGAGCCTATAGGTTTTTGTTGTTGTTCTATTGATCCTATTGGTTTGTGGTTTTGTTGTATTGATCCTATAGGTTTTTGTTGTTGTTATATTGAGTCTATAGGTTTGTGTTGTTATAATGAGCCTATAGGTTTGTGTTGTTATTGAGGCTATAGGTTTGTGTTGTTGTTCTATTGAGCCTATAGGTTTGTGTTGTTGTTATAATGAGCCTATAGGTTTGTGTTGTTTTTGAGCCTATAGGTTTATGTTGTTGTTATAATGAGTCTATAGGTTTGTGTGTGGTTACATTGAGCCTATAGGTTTGTGTTGTTGTTATAATGAGCCTATAGGTTTGTGTAGTTGTTATAATGACTCTATAGGTTTGTGTTGTTGTTATATTGAGCCTATAGGTTTGTGTTGTTGTCATAATGACCCTATAGGTTTGTGGTGTTGTCATATTGAGCCTATAGGTTTTTGTTGTTGTTCTATTGATCCTATTGGTTTGTGGTGTTGTTGTATTGATCCTATAGGTTTTTGTTGTTGTTATATTGAGTCTATAGGTTTGTGTTGTCATAATGAGCCTATAGGTTTGTGTTGTTATTGAGGCTATAGGTTTGTGTTGTTGTTCTATTGAGCCTATAGGTTTGTGTTGTTGTTATAATGAGCCTATAGGTTTGTGTTGTTTTTGAGCCTATAGGTTTGTGCTGTTGTTATATTGAGCCTATAGGTTTGTGCTGTTGTTATATTGAGCCTATAGGTTTGTGTTGTTGTTCTATTGATCCTATAGGTTTGTGTTGTTGTTCTATTGATCCTATAGGTTTGTGTTGTTGTTATATTGAGCCTATAGGTTTGTGTTGTTGTCATAATGACCCTATAGGTTTGTGTTGTTGTCATATTGAGCCTATAGGTTTGTGTTGTTCTATTGATCCTATAGGTTTGTGTTGTTGTTATAATGAGCCTATAGGTTTGTGTTGTTGTTCTATTGAGCCTATAGGTTTGTGTTGTTGTTATCATGAGCCTATAGGTTTGTGTTGTTATTGAGCATATAGGTTTGTGTGTGGTGACATTGAGCCTATAGGTTTGTGTTGTTATTGAGCCTATAGGTTTGTGTTGTTGTTATAATGAGAATATAGGTTTGTGTTGCTATATTGAGCCTATAGGTTTGTGTTCTATTGATCCTATAGGTTTGTGTTGTTGTTCTATTGGTCCTATAGGTTTGTGGTGTTGTTGTATTGATCCTATAGGTTTTTGTTGTTTTTATATTGAGTCTATAGGTTTGTGTTGTTGTTATAATGGGCCTATAGGTGTGTGTTGTTATTGAGCCTATAGGTTTGTGTGTGGTGACATTGAGCCTATAGGTTTGTCTTGTTGTTATAATGAGCCTATAGGTTTGTGTTGTTGTTATAATGAGAATATAGGTTTGTGTTGCTATATTGAGCCTATAGGTTTGTGTTGTTGTTACATTGAGCCCATAGTTTTGCGTTGTTGTTCTATTGATCCTATAGGTTTGTGGTGTTGTCATATTGAGCCTATAGGTTTTTGTTGTTGTTCTATTGATCCTATTGGTTTGTGGTGTTGTTGTATTGATCCTATAGGTTTTTGTTGTTGTTATATTGAGTCTATAGGTTTGTGTTGTTGTTATAATGAGCCTATAGGTTTGTGTTGTTGTTCTATTGAGCCTATAGGTTTGTGTTGTTGTTCTATTGAGCCTATAGGTTTGTGTTGTTGTTATAATGAGCCTATAGGTTTGTGTTGTTTTTGAGCCTATAGGTTTGTGTTGTTGTTATATTGAGCCTATAGGTTTGTGTGTGGTGACATTGAGCCTATAGGTTTGTCTTGTTGTTATAATGAGCCTATAGGTTTGTGTTGTTGTTATAATGAGTCTATAGGTTTATGTTGTTGTTACACTGAGCCTATAGGTTTGTGTTGTTGTTATAATGAGCCTATAGGTTTGTGCTGTTGTTCTATTGAGCCTATAGGTTTGTGCTGTTGTTATAATGAGCCTATAGGTTTGTGTGTGGTGACATTGAGCCTATAGGTTTGTCTTGTTGTTATAATGAGCCTATAGGTTTGTGTTGTTGTTATAATGGGCCTATAGGTTTGTGTTGTTGTTATAATGGGCCTATAGGTTTGTGTTGTTATTGAGGCTATAGGTTTGTGTTGTTGTTATAATGAGCCTATAGGTTTGTGTTGTTGTTATAATGAGTCTATAGGTTTGTGTTGTTGTTACACTGAGCCTATAGGTTTGTGTTGTTGTTATAATGAGCCTATAGGTTTGTGTTGTTATTGAGGCTATAGGTTTGTGTTGTTCTTGAGGCTATAGGTTTGTGTTGTTCTTGAGGCTATAGGTTTGTGTTGTTCTATTGAGCCTATAGGTTTGTGTTGTTGTTATAATGAGCCTATAGGTTTGTGTTGTTATTGAGCCTATAGGTTTGTGTTGTTCTATTGAGTCTATAGGTTTGTGTTGTTGTTCTATTGATCCTATAGGTTTGTGTTGTTGTTATAATGAGCCTATAGGTTTGTGTTGTTATTTAGCCTATAGGTTTGTGTTGTTGTTATAATGACTCTATAGGTTTGTGTTGCTATATTGACCCTATAGGTTTGTGTTGCTATATTGACCCTATAGGTTTGTGTTGTTGTTATAATGAGTCTATAGGTTTGTGTTGTTGTTATAACGATCCTATAGGTTTGTGCTGTTGTTATATTGAGCCTATAGGTTTGTGCTGTTGTTATATTGAGCCTATAGGTTTGTGTTGTTGTTCTATTGATCCTATAGGTTTGTGTTGTTGTTATAATGAGTCTATAGGTTTGTGTGTGGTTACATTGAGCCTATACGTTTGTGTTGTTGTTATAATGAGCCTATAGGTTTGTGTAGTTGTTATAATGACTCTATAGGTTTGTGTTGTTGTTATATTGAGCCTATAGGTTTGTGTTGTTGTTATATTGAGCCTATAGGTTTGTGTTGTTGTCATATTGAGCCTATAGGTTTGTGGTGTTGTTCTATTGATCCTATAGGTTTGTGTTGTTCTATTGATCCTATAGGTTTGTGTTGTTCTATTGATCCTATAGGTTTGTGTTGTTGTTATAATGAGCCTATAGGTTTGTGTTGTTGTTCTATTGAGCCTATAGGTTTGTGTTGTTGTTATCATGAGCCTATAGGTTTGTGTTGTTATTGAGCCTATAGGTTTGTGTTGTTGTTATAATGAGAATATAGGTTTGTGTTGTTGTTATAATGAGAATATAGGTTTGTGTTGCTATATTGAGCCTATAGGTTTGTGTTGTTGTTCTATTGGTCCTATAGGTTTGTGGTGTTGTTCTATTGGTCCTATAGGTTTGTGGTGTTGTTGTATTGATCCTATAGGTTTTTGTTGTTTTTATATTGAGTCTATAGGTTTGTGTTGTTGTTATAATGGGCCTATAGGTTTGTGTTGTTGTTATAATGGGCCTATAGGTTTGTGTTGTTATTGAGCCTATAGGTTTGTGTTGTTGTTATAATGAGCCTATAGGTTTGTGTTGTTTTTGAGCCTATAGGTTTGTGCTGTTGTTATATTGAGCCTATAGGTTTGTGCTGTTGTTATATTGAGCCTATAGGTTTGTGTTGTTGTTCTATTGATCCTATAGGTTTGTGTTGTTGTTCTATTGATCCTATAGGTTTGTGTTGTTGTTATATTGAGCCTATAGGTTTGTGTTGTTGTCATAATGACCCTATAGGTTTGTGTTGTTGTCATATTGAGCCTATAGGTTTGTGTTGTTCTATTGATCCTATAGGTTTGTGTTGTTGTTATAATGAGCCTATAGGTTTGTGTTGTTGTTCTATTGAGCCTATAGGTTTGTGTTGTTGTTATCATGAGCCTATAGGTTTGTGTTGTTATTGAGCATATAGGTTTGTGTGTGGTGACATTGAGCCTATAGGTTTGTGTTGTTATTGAGCCTATAGGTTTGTGTTGTTGTTATAATGAGAATATAGGTTTGTGTTGCTATATTGAGCCTATAGGTTTGTGTTCTATTGATCCTATAGGTTTGTGTTGTTGTTCTATTGGTCCTATAGGTTTGTGGTGTTGTTGTATTGATCCTATAGGTTTTTGTTGTTTTTATATTGAGTCTATAGGTTTGTGTTGTTGTTATAATGGGCCTATAGGTGTGTGTTGTTATTGAGCCTATAGGTTTGTGTGTGGTGACATTGAGCCTATAGGTTTGTCTTGTTGTTATAATGAGCCTATAGGTTTGTGTTGTTGTTATAATGAGAATATAGGTTTGTGTTGCTATATTGAGCCTATAGGTTTGTGTTGTTGTTACATTGAGCCCATAGTTTTGCGTTGTTGTTCTATTGATCCTATAGGTTTGTGGTGTTGTCATATTGAGCCTATAGGTTTTTGTTGTTGTTCTATTGATCCTATTGGTTTGTGGTGTTGTTGTATTGATCCTATAGGTTTTTGTTGTTGTTATATTGAGTCTATAGGTTTGTGTTGTTGTTATAATGAGCCTATAGGTTTGTGTTGTTGTTCTATTGAGCCTATAGGTTTGTGTTGTTGTTCTATTGAGCCTATAGGTTTGTGTTGTTGTTATAATGAGCCTATAGGTTTGTGTTGTTTTTGAGCCTATAGGTTTGTGTTGTTGTTATATTGAGCCTATAGGTTTGTGTGTGGTGACATTGAGCCTATAGGTTTGTCTTGTTGTTATAATGAGCCTATAGGTTTGTGTTGTTGTTATAATGAGTCTATAGGTTTATGTTGTTGTTACACTGAGCCTATAGGTTTGTGTTGTTGTTATAATGAGCCTATAGGTTTGTGCTGTTGTTCTATTGAGCCTATAGGTTTGTGCTGTTGTTATAATGAGCCTATAGGTTTGTGTGTGGTGACATTGAGCCTATAGGTTTGTCTTGTTGTTATAATGAGCCTATAGGTTTGTGTTGTTGTTATAATGGGCCTATAGGTTTGTGTTGTTGTTATAATGGGCCTATAGGTTTGTGTTGTTATTGAGGCTATAGGTTTGTGTTGTTGTTATAATGAGCCTATAGGTTTGTGTTGCTATATTGACCCTATAGGTGTGTGTTGTTGTTATAATGAGTCTATAGGTTTGTGTTGTTGTTATAACGATCCTATAGGTTTGTGCTGTTGTTATATTGAGCCTATAGGTTTGTGCTGTTGTTATATTGAGCCTATAGGTTTGTGTTGTTGTTCTATTGATCCTATAGGTTTGTGTTGTTGTTATAATGAGTCTATAGGTTTGTGTGTGGTTACATTGAGCCTATAGGTTTGTGTTGTTGTTATAATGAGCCTATAGGTTTGTGTAGTTGTTATAATGACTCTATAGGTTTGTGTTGTTATATTGAGCCTATAGGTTTGTGTTGTTGTCATAATGACCCTATAGGTTTGTGTTGTTGTCATATTGAGCCTATAGGTTTGTGTTGTTCTATTGATCCTATAGGTTTGTGTTGTTGTTATAATGAGCCTATAGGTTTGTGTTGTTGTTCTATTGAGCCTATAGGTTTGTGTTGTTGTTATCATGAGCCTATAGGTTTGTGTTGTTATTGAGCATATAGGTTTGTGTGTGGTGACATTGAGCCTATAGGTTTGTGTTGTTATTGAGCCTATAGGTTTGTGTTGTTGTTATAATGAGAATATAGGTTTGTGTTGCTATATTGAGCCTATAGGTTTGTGTTCTATTGATCCTATAGGTTTGTGTTGTTGTTCTATTGGTCCTATAGGTTTGTGGTGTTGTTGTATTGATCCTATAGGTTTTTGTTGTTTTTATATTGAGTCTATAGGTTTGTGTTGTTGTTATAATGGGCCTATAGGTGTGTGTTGTTATTGAGCCTATAGGTTTGTGTGTGGTGACATTGAGCCTATAGGTTTGTCTTGTTGTTATAATGAGCCTATAGGTTTGTGTTGTTGTTATAATGAGAATATAGGTTTGTGTTGCTATATTGAGCCTATAGGTTTGTGTTGTTGTTACATTGAGCCCATAGTTTTGCGTTGTTGTTCTATTGATCCTATAGGTTTGTGGTGTTGTCATATTGAGCCTATAGGTTTTTGTTGTTGTTCTATTGATCCTATTGGTTTGTGGTGTTGTTGTATTGATCCTATAGGTTTTTGTTGTTGTTATATTGAGTCTATAGGTTTGTGTTGTTGTTATAATGAGCCTATAGGTTTGTGTTGTTGTTCTATTGAGCCTATAGGTTTGTGTTGTTGTTCTATTGAGCCTATAGGTTTGTGTTGTTGTTATAATGAGCCTATAGGTTTGTGTTGTTTTTGAGCCTATAGGTTTGTGTTGTTGTTATATTGAGCCTATAGGTTTGTGTGTGGTGACATTGAGCCTATAGGTTTGTCTTGTTGTTATAATGAGCCTATAGGTTTGTGTTGTTGTTATAATGAGTCTATAGGTTTATGTTGTTGTTACACTGAGCCTATAGGTTTGTGTTGTTGTTATAATGAGCCTATAGGTTTGTGCTGTTGTTCTATTGAGCCTATAGGTTTGTGCTGTTGTTATAATGAGCCTATAGGTTTGTGTGTGGTGACATTGAGCCTATAGGTTTGTCTTGTTGTTATAATGAGCCTATAGGTTTGTGTTGTTGTTATAATGGGCCTATAGGTTTGTGTTGTTGTTATAATGGGCCTATAGGTTTGTGTTGTTATTGAGGCTATAGGTTTGTGTTGTTGTTATAATGAGCCTATAGGTTTGTGTTGCTATATTGACCCTATAGGTGTGTGTTGTTGTTATAATGAGTCTATAGGTTTGTGTTGTTGTTATAACGATCCTATAGGTTTGTGCTGTTGTTATATTGAGCCTATAGGTTTGTGCTGTTGTTATATTGAGCCTATAGGTTTGTGTTGTTGTTCTATTGATCCTATAGGTTTGTGTTGTTGTTATAATGAGTCTATAGGTTTGTGTGTGGTTACATTGAGCCTATAGGTTTGTGTTGTTGTTATAATGAGCCTATAGGTTTGTGTAGTTGTTATAATGACTCTATAGGTTTGTGTTGTTATATTGAGCCTATAGGTTTGTGTTGTTGTCATAATGACCCTATAGGTTTGTGTTGTTGTCATATTGAGCCTATAGGTTTGTGTTGTTCTATTGATCCTATAGGTTTGTGTTGTTGTTATAATGAGCCTATAGGTTTGTGTTGTTGTTCTATTGAGCCTATAGGTTTGTGTTGTTGTTATCATGAGCCTATAGGTTTGTGTTGTTATTGAGCATATAGGTTTGTGTGTGGTGACATTGAGCCTATAGGTTTGTGTTGTTATTGAGCCTATAGGTTTGTGTTGTTGTTATAATGAGAATATAGGTTTGTGTTGCTATATTGAGCCTATAGGTTTGTGTTCTATTGATCCTATAGGTTTGTGTTGTTGTTCTATTGGTCCTATAGGTTTGTGGTGTTGTTGTATTGATCCTATAGGTTTTTGTTGTTTTTATATTGAGTCTATAGGTTTGTGTTGTTGTTATAATGGGCCTATAGGTTTGTGTTGTTATTGAGCCTATAGGTTTGTGTGTGGTGACATTGAGCCTATAGGTTTGTCTTGTTGTTATAATGAGCCTATAGGTTTGTGTTGTTGTTATAATGAGAATATAGGTTTGTGTTGCTATATTGAGCCTATAGGTTTGTGTTGTTGTTACATTGAGCCCATAGTTTTGCGTTGTTGTTCTATTGATCCTATAGGTTTGTGGTGTTGTCATATTGAGCCTATAGGTTTTTGTTGTTGTTCTATTGATCCTATTGGTTTGTGGTGTTGTTGTATTGATCCTATAGGTTTGTGTTGTTGTTATAATGAGCCTATAGGTTTGTGTTGTTATTGAGGCTATAGGTTTGTGTTGCTATATTGACCCTATAGGTTTGTGTTGTTGTTATAATGAGTCTATAGGTTTGTGTTGTTGTTATAACGATCCTATAGGTTTGTGCTGTTGTTATATTGAGCCTATAGGTTTGTGCTGTTGTTATATTGAGCCTATAGGTTTGTGTTGTTGTTATAATGAGTCTATAGGTTTGTGTGTGGTTACATTGAGCCTATAGGTTTGTGTTGTTGTTATAATGAGCCTATAGGTTTGTGTAGTTGTTATAATGACTCTATAGGTTTGTGTTGTTGTTATATTGAGCCTATAGGTTTGTGTTGTTGTCATAATGACCCTATAGGTTTGTGGTGTTGTCATATTGAGCCTATAGGTTTTTGTTGTTGTTCTATTGATCCTATTGGTTTGTGGTTTTGTTGTATTGATCCTATAGGTTTTTGTTGTTGTTATATTGAGTCTATAGGTTTGTGTTGTTATAATGAGCCTATAGGTTTGTGTTGTTATTGAGGCTATAGGTTTGTGTTGTTGTTCTATTGAGCCTATAGGTTTGTGTTGTTGTTATAATGAGCCTATAGGTTTGTGTTGTTTTTGAGCCTATAGGTTTATGTTGTTGTTATAATGAGTCTATAGGTTTGTGTGTGGTTACATTGAGCCTATAGGTTTGTGTTGTTGTTATAATGAGCCTATAGGTTTGTGTAGTTGTTATAATGACTCTATAGGTTTGTGTTGTTGTTATATTGAGCCTATAGGTTTGTGTTGTTGTCATAATGACCCTATAGGTTTGTGGTGTTGTCATATTGAGCCTATAGGTTTTTGTTGTTGTTCTATTGATCCTATTGGTTTGTGGTGTTGTTGTATTGATCCTATAGGTTTTTGTTGTTGTTATATTGAGTCTATAGGTTTGTGTTGTCATAATGAGCCTATAGGTTTGTGTTGTTATTGAGGCTATAGGTTTGTGTTGTTGTTCTATTGAGCCTATAGGTTTGTGTTGTTGTTATAATGAGCCTATAGGTTTGTGTTGTTTTTGAGCCTATAGGTTTGTGCTGTTGTTATATTGAGCCTATAGGTTTGTGCTGTTGTTATATTGAGCCTATAGGTTTGTGTTGTTGTTCTATTGATCCTATAGGTTTGTGTTGTTGTTCTATTGATCCTATAGGTTTGTGTTGTTGTTATATTGAGCCTATAGGTTTGTGTTGTTGTCATAATGACCCTATAGGTTTGTGTTGTTGTCATATTGAGCCTATAGGTTTGTGTTGTTCTATTGATCCTATAGGTTTGTGTTGTTGTTATAATGAGCCTATAGGTTTGTGTTGTTGTTCTATTGAGCCTATAGGTTTGTGTTGTTGTTATCATGAGCCTATAGGTTTGTGTTGTTATTGAGCATATAGGTTTGTGTGTGGTGACATTGAGCCTATAGGTTTGTGTTGTTATTGAGCCTATAGGTTTGTGTTGTTGTTATAATGAGAATATAGGTTTGTGTTGCTATATTGAGCCTATAGGTTTGTGTTCTATTGATCCTATAGGTTTGTGTTGTTGTTCTATTGGTCCTATAGGTTTGTGGTGTTGTTGTATTGATCCTATAGGTTTTTGTTGTTTTTATATTGAGTCTATAGGTTTGTGTTGTTGTTATAATGGGCCTATAGGTGTGTGTTGTTATTGAGCCTATAGGTTTGTGTGTGGTGACATTGAGCCTATAGGTTTGTCTTGTTGTTATAATGAGCCTATAGGTTTGTGTTGTTGTTATAATGAGAATATAGGTTTGTGTTGCTATATTGAGCCTATAGGTTTGTGTTGTTGTTACATTGAGCCCATAGTTTTGCGTTGTTGTTCTATTGATCCTATAGGTTTGTGGTGTTGTCATATTGAGCCTATAGGTTTTTGTTGTTGTTCTATTGATCCTATTGGTTTGTGGTGTTGTTGTATTGATCCTATAGGTTTTTGTTGTTGTTATATTGAGTCTATAGGTTTGTGTTGTTGTTATAATGAGCCTATAGGTTTGTGTTGTTGTTCTATTGAGCCTATAGGTTTGTGTTGTTGTTCTATTGAGCCTATAGGTTTGTGTTGTTGTTATAATGAGCCTATAGGTTTGTGTTGTTTTTGAGCCTATAGGTTTGTGTTGTTGTTATATTGAGCCTATAGGTTTGTGTGTGGTGACATTGAGCCTATAGGTTTGTCTTGTTGTTATAATGAGCCTATAGGTTTGTGTTGTTGTTATAATGAGTCTATAGGTTTATGTTGTTGTTACACTGAGCCTATAGGTTTGTGTTGTTGTTATAATGAGCCTATAGGTTTGTGCTGTTGTTCTATTGAGCCTATAGGTTTGTGCTGTTGTTATAATGAGCCTATAGGTTTGTGTGTGGTGACATTGAGCCTATAGGTTTGTCTTGTTGTTATAATGAGCCTATAGGTTTGTGTTGTTGTTATAATGGGCCTATAGGTTTGTGTTGTTGTTATAATGGGCCTATAGGTTTGTGTTGTTATTGAGGCTATAGGTTTGTGTTGTTGTTATAATGAGCCTATAGGTTTGTGTTGTTGTTATAATGAGTCTATAGGTTTGTGTTGTTGTTACACTGAGCCTATAGGTTTGTGTTGTTGTTATAATGAGCCTATAGGTTTGTGTTGTTATTGAGGCTATAGGTTTGTGTTGTTCTTGAGGCTATAGGTTTGTGTTGTTCTTGAGGCTATAGGTTTGTGTTGTTCTATTGAGCCTATAGGTTTGTGTTGTTGTTATAATGAGCCTATAGGTTTGTGTTGTTATTGAGCCTATAGGTTTGTGTTGTTCTATTGAGTCTATAGGTTTGTGTTGTTGTTCTATTGATCCTATAGGTTTGTGTTGTTGTTATAATGAGCCTATAGGTTTGTGTTGTTATTTAGCCTATAGGTTTGTGTTGTTGTTATAATGACTCTATAGGTTTGTGTTGCTATATTGACCCTATAGGTTTGTGTTGCTATATTGACCCTATAGGTTTGTGTTGTTGTTATAATGAGTCTATAGGTTTGTGTTGTTGTTATAACGATCCTATAGGTTTGTGCTGTTGTTATATTGAGCCTATAGGTTTGTGCTGTTGTTATATTGAGCCTATAGGTTTGTGTTGTTGTTCTATTGATCCTATAGGTTTGTGTTGTTGTTATAATGAGTCTATAGGTTTGTGTGTGGTTACATTGAGCCTATACGTTTGTGTTGTTGTTATAATGAGCCTATAGGTTTGTGTAGTTGTTATAATGACTCTATAGGTTTGTGTTGTTGTTATATTGAGCCTATAGGTTTGTGTTGTTGTTATATTGAGCCTATAGGTTTGTGTTGTTGTCATATTGAGCCTATAGGTTTGTGGTGTTGTTCTATTGATCCTATAGGTTTGTGTTGTTCTATTGATCCTATAGGTTTGTGTTGTTCTATTGATCCTATAGGTTTGTGTTGTTGTTATAATGAGCCTATAGGTTTGTGTTGTTGTTCTATTGAGCCTATAGGTTTGTGTTGTTGTTATCATGAGCCTATAGGTTTGTGTTGTTATTGAGCCTATAGGTTTGTGTTGTTGTTATAATGAGAATATAGGTTTGTGTTGTTGTTATAATGAGAATATAGGTTTGTGTTGCTATATTGAGCCTATAGGTTTGTGTTGTTGTTCTATTGGTCCTATAGGTTTGTGGTGTTGTTCTATTGGTCCTATAGGTTTGTGGTGTTGTTGTATTGATCCTATAGGTTTTTGTTGTTTTTATATTGAGTCTATAGGTTTGTGTTGTTGTTATAATGGGCCTATAGGTTTGTGTTGTTGTTATAATGGGCCTATAGGTTTGTGTTGTTATTGAGCCTATAGGTTTGTGTTGTTGTTATAATGAGCCTATAGGTTTGTGTTGTTTTTGAGCCTATAGGTTTGTGCTGTTGTTATATTGAGCCTATAGGTTTGTGCTGTTGTTATATTGAGCCTATAGGTTTGTGTTGTTGTTCTATTGATCCTATAGGTTTGTGTTGTTGTTCTATTGATCCTATAGGTTTGTGTTGTTGTTATATTGAGCCTATAGGTTTGTGTTGTTGTCATAATGACCCTATAGGTTTGTGTTGTTGTCATATTGAGCCTATAGGTTTGTGTTGTTCTATTGATCCTATAGGTTTGTGTTGTTGTTATAATGAGCCTATAGGTTTGTGTTGTTGTTCTATTGAGCCTATAGGTTTGTGTTGTTGTTATCATGAGCCTATAGGTTTGTGTTGTTATTGAGCATATAGGTTTGTGTGTGGTGACATTGAGCCTATAGGTTTGTGTTGTTATTGAGCCTATAGGTTTGTGTTGTTGTTATAATGAGAATATAGGTTTGTGTTGCTATATTGAGCCTATAGGTTTGTGTTCTATTGATCCTATAGGTTTGTGTTGTTGTTCTATTGGTCCTATAGGTTTGTGGTGTTGTTGTATTGATCCTATAGGTTTTTGTTGTTTTTATATTGAGTCTATAGGTTTGTGTTGTTGTTATAATGGGCCTATAGGTGTGTGTTGTTATTGAGCCTATAGGTTTGTGTGTGGTGACATTGAGCCTATAGGTTTGTCTTGTTGTTATAATGAGCCTATAGGTTTGTGTTGTTGTTATAATGAGAATATAGGTTTGTGTTGCTATATTGAGCCTATAGGTTTGTGTTGTTGTTACATTGAGCCCATAGTTTTGCGTTGTTGTTCTATTGATCCTATAGGTTTGTGGTGTTGTCATATTGAGCCTATAGGTTTTTGTTGTTGTTCTATTGATCCTATTGGTTTGTGGTGTTGTTGTATTGATCCTATAGGTTTTTGTTGTTGTTATATTGAGTCTATAGGTTTGTGTTGTTGTTATAA
Source organism: Chaunax sp. Z400 (assembly GCA_037577475.1). Classification (NCBI taxonomy): domain Eukaryota; kingdom Metazoa; phylum Chordata; class Actinopteri; order Lophiiformes; family Chaunacidae; genus Chaunax; species Chaunax sp. Z400. Next base: position 258,289 of record JBAGJB010000184.1, on the reverse strand, counting down.
TGAGCCTATAGGTTTGTGTTGTTGTTCTATTGAGCCTATAGGTTTGTGTTGTTGTTCTATTGAGCCTATAGGTTTGTGTTGTTGTTATAATGAGCCTATAGGTTTGTGTTGTTTTTGAGCCTATAGGTTTGTGTTGTTGTTATATTGAGCCTATAGGTTTGTGTGTGGTGACATTGAGCCTATAGGTTTGTCTTGTTGTTATAATGAGCCTATAGGTTTGTGTTGTTGTTATAATGAGTCTATAGGTTTATGTTGTTGTTACACTGAGCCTATAGGTTTGTGTTGTTGTTATAATGAGCCTATAGGTTTGTGCTGTTGTTCTATTGAGCCTATAGGTTTGTGCTGTTGTTATAATGAGCCTATAGGTTTGTGTGTGGTGACATTGAGCCTATAGGTTTGTCTTGTTGTTATAATGAGCCTATAGGTTTGTGTTGTTGTTATAATGGGCCTATAGGTTTGTGTTGTTGTTATAATGGGCCTATAGGTTTGTGTTGTTATTGAGGCTATAGGTTTGTGTTGTTGTTATAATGAGCCTATAGGTTTGTGTTGTTGTTATAATGAGTCTATAGGTTTGTGTTGTTGTTACACTGAGCCTATAGGTTTGTGTTGTTGTTATAATGAGCCTATAGGTTTGTGTTGTTATTGAGGCTATAGGTTTGTGTTGTTCTTGAGGCTATAGGTTTGTGTTGTTCTTGAGGCTATAGGTTTGTGTTGTTCTATTGAGCCTATAGGTTTGTGTTGTTGTTATAATGAGCCTATAGGTTTGTGTTGTTATTGAGCCTATAGGTTTGTGTTGTTCTATTGAGTCTATAGGTTTGTGTTGTTGTTCTATTGATCCTATAGGTTTGTGTTGTTGTTATAATGAGCCTATAGGTTTGTGTTGTTATTTAGCCTATAGGTTTGTGTTGTTGTTATAATGACTCTATAGGTTTGTGTTGCTATATTGACCCTATAGGTTTGTGTTGCTATATTGACCCTATAGGTTTGTGTTGTTGTTATAATGAGTCTATAGGTTTGTGTTGTTGTTATAACGATCCTATAGGTTTGTGCTGTTGTTATATTGAGCCTATAGGTTTGTGCTGTTGTTATATTGAGCCTATAGGTTTGTGTTGTTGTTCTATTGATCCTATAGGTTTGTGTTGTTGTTATAATGAGTCTATAGGTTTGTGTGTGGTTACATTGAGCCTATACGTTTGTGTTGTTGTTATAATGAGCCTATAGGTTTGTGTAGTTGTTATAATGACTCTATAGGTTTGTGTTGTTGTTATATTGAGCCTATAGGTTTGTGTTGTTGTTATATTGAGCCTATAGGTTTGTGTTGTTGTCATATTGAGCCTATAGGTTTGTGGTGTTGTTCTATTGATCCTATAGGTTTGTGTTGTTCTATTGATCCTATAGGTTTGTGTTGTTCTATTGATCCTATAGGTTTGTGTTGTTGTTATAATGAGCCTATAGGTTTGTGTTGTTGTTCTATTGAGCCTATAGGTTTGTGTTGTTGTTATCATGAGCCTATAGGTTTGTGTTGTTATTGAGCCTATAGGTTTGTGTTGTTGTTATAATGAGAATATAGGTTTGTGTTGTTGTTATAATGAGAATATAGGTTTGTGTTGCTATATTGAGCCTATAGGTTTGTGTTGTTGTTCTATTGGTCCTATAGGTTTGTGGTGTTGTTCTATTGGTCCTATAGGTTTGTGGTGTTGTTGTATTGATCCTATAGGTTTTTGTTGTTTTTATATTGAGTCTATAGGTTTGTGTTGTTGTTATAATGGGCCTATAGGTTTGTGTTGTTGTTATAATGGGCCTATAGGTTTGTGTTGTTATTGAGCCTATAGGTTTGTGTGTGGTGACATTGAGCCTATAGGTTTGTCTTGTTATAATGAGCCTATAGGTTTGTGTTGTTGTTATAATGAGAATATAGATTTGTGTTGTTGTTACATTGAGCCTATAGGTTTGTGTTGTTGTTACATTGAGCCCATAGTTTTGCGTTGTTGTTCTATTGATCCTATAGGTTTGTGGTGTTGTCATATTGAGCCTATAGGTTTGTGGTGTTGTCATATTGAGCCTATAGGTTTTTGTTGTTGTTATATTGAGTCTATAGGTTTGTGTTGTTGTTATAATGAGCCTATAGGTTTGTGTTGTTATTGAGGCTATAGGTTTGTGTTGTTGTTCTATTGAGCCTATAGGTTTGTGTTGTTGTTATAATGAGCCTATAGGTTTGTGTTGTTTTTGAGCCTATAGGTTTGTGTTGTTGTTATATTGAGCCAATAGGTTTGTGTGTGGTGACATTGAGCCTATAGGTTTGTCTTGTTGTTATAATGAGCCTATAGGTTTGTGTTGTTGTTATAATGAGTCTATAGGTTTATGTTGTTGTTACACTGAGCCTATAGGTTTGTCTTGTTGTTATAATGAGCCTATAGGTTTGTGTTGTTGTTATAATGAGAATATAGATTTGTGTTGCTATATTGAGCCCTAAAGGTTTGTGTTGTTACATTGAGCCCATAGTTTTGTGTTGTTGTTATAATGACCCTATAGGTTTATGTTGTTGTTATAATGATCCTCTAGGTTTGTGTTGTTGTTATATTGAGCCTATAGGTTTGTGTTGTTGTTATAATGAGCCTATAGGTTTGTGTTGTTATTGAGGCTATAGGTTTGTGTTGTTGTTCGATTGAGCCTATAGGTTTGTGTTGTTGTTCTAATGAGCCTATAGGTTTGTGTTGTTATTTAGCCTATAGGTTTGTGTTGTTGTTCTATTGATCCTATAGGTTTGTGTTGCTATATTGAGCCTATAGGTTTGTGTTCTATTGATCCTATAGGTTTGTGTTGTTGTTCTATTGGTCCATAGGTTTGTCTTGTTGTTATAATGAGCCTATAGGTTTGTGTTGTTGTTATAATGAGTCTATAGGTTTGTGTTGTTGTTACACTGAGCCTATAGGTTTGTGTTGTTGTTATAATGAGCCTATAGGTTTGTGTTGTTATTGAGGCTATAGGTTTGTGTTGTTCTTGAGGCTATAGGTCTGTGTTGTTCTTGAGGCTATAGGTTTGTGTTGTTCTATTGAGCCTATAGGTTTGTGTTGTTGTTATAATGAGCCTATAGGTTTGTGTTGTTATTGAGCCTATAGGTTTGTGTTGTTGTTCTATTGAGTCTATAGGTTTGTGTTGTTGTTCTATTGATCCTATAGGTTTGTGTTGTTGTTATAATGAGCCTATAGGTTTGTGTTGTTATTTAGCCTATAGGTTTGTGTTGTTGTTATAATGACTCTATAGGTTTGTGTTGCTATATTGACCCTATAGGTGTGTGTTGTTGTTATAATGAGTCTATAGGTTTGTGTTGTTGTTATAACGATCCTATAGGTTTGTGCTGTTGTTATATTGAGCCTATAGGTTTGTGCTGTTGTTATATTGAGCCTATAGGTTTGTGTTGTTGTTCTATTGATCCTATAGGTTTGTGTTGTTGTTATAATGAGTCTATAGGTTTGTGTGTGGTTACATTGAGCCTATAGGTTTGTGTTGTTGTTATAATGAGCCTATAGGTTTGTGTAGTTGTTATAATGACTCTATAGGTTTGTGTTGTTATATTGAGCCTATAGGTTTGTGTTGTTGTCATAATGACCCTATAGGTTTGTGTTGTTGTCATATTGAGCCTATAGGTTTGTGTTGTTCTATTGATCCTATAGGTTTGTGTTGTTGTTATAATGAGCCTATAGGTTTGTGTTGTTGTTCTATTGAGCCTATAGGTTTGTGTTGTTGTTATCATGAGCCTATAGGTTTGTGTTGTTATTGAGCATATAGGTTTGTGTGTGGTGACATTGAGCCTATAGGTTTGTGTTGTTATTGAGCCTATAGGTTTGTGTTGTTGTTATAATGAGAATATAGGTTTGTGTTGCTATATTGAGCCTATAGGTTTGTGTTCTATTGATCCTATAGGTTTGTGTTGTTGTTCTATTGGTCCTATAGGTTTGTGGTGTTGTTGTATTGATCCTATAGGTTTTTGTTGTTTTTATATTGAGTCTATAGGTTTGTGTTGTTGTTATAATGGGCCTATAGGTTTGTGTTGTTGTTATAATGGGCCTATAGGTTTGTGTTGTTATTGAGCCTATAGGTTTGTGTGTGGTGACATTGAGCCTATAGGTTTGTCTTGTTATAATGAGCCTATAGGTTTGTGTTGTTGTTATAATGAGAATATAGATTTGTGTTGTTGTTACATTGAGCCTATAGGTTTGTGTTGTTGTTACATTGAGCCCATAGTTTTGCGTTGTTGTTCTATTGATCCTATAGGTTTGTGGTGTTGTCATATTGAGCCTATAGGTTTGTGGTGTTGTCATATTGAGCCTATAGGTTTTTGTTGTTGTTATATTGAGTCTATAGGTTTGTGTTGTTGTTATAATGAGCCTATAGGTTTGTGTTGTTATTGAGGCTATAGGTTTGTGTTGTTGTTCTATTGAGCCTATAGGTTTGTGTTGTTGTTATAATGAGCCTATAGGTTTGTGTTGTTTTTGAGCCTATAGGTTTGTGTTGTTGTTATATTGAGCCTATAGGTTTGTGTGTGGTGACATTGAGCCTATAGGTTTGTCTTGTTGTTATAATGAGCCTATAGGTTTGTGTTGTTGTTATAATGAGTCTATAGGTTTATGTTGTTGTTACACTGAGCCTATAGGTTTGTCTTGTTGTTATAATGAGCCTATAGGTTTGTGTTGTTGTTATAATGAGAATATAGATTTGTGTTGCTATATTGAGCCCTAAAGGTTTGTGTTGTTACATTGAGCCCATAGTTTTGTGTTGTTGTTATAATGACCCTATAGGTTTATGTTGTTGTTATAATGATCCTCTAGGTTTGTGTTGTTGTTATATTGAGCCTATAGGTTTGTGTTGTTGTTATAATGAGCCTATAGGTTTGTGTTGTTATTGAGGCTATAGGTTTGTGTTGTTGTTCGATTGAGCCTATAGGTTTGTGTTGTTGTTCTAATGAGCCTATAGGTTTGTGTTGTTATTTAGCCTATAGGTTTGTGTTGTTGTTCTATTGATCCTATAGGTTTGTGTTGCTATATTGAGCCTATAGGTTTGTGTTCTATTGATCCTATAGGTTTGTGTTGTTGTTCTATTGGTCCATAGGTTTGTCTTGTTGTTATAATGAGCCTATAGGTTTGTGTTGTTGTTATAATGAGTCTATAGGTTTGTGTTGTTGTTACACTGAGCCTATAGGTTTGTGTTGTTGTTATAATGAGCCTATAGGTTTGTGTTGTTATTGAGGCTATAGGTTTGTGTTGTTCTTGAGGCTATAGGTCTGTGTTGTTCTTGAGGCTATAGGTTTGTGTTGTTCTATTGAGCCTATAGGTTTGTGTTGTTGTTATAATGAGCCTATAGGTTTGTGTTGTTATTGAGCCTATAGGTTTGTGTTGTTGTTCTATTGAGTCTATAGGTTTGTGTTGTTGTTCTATTGATCCTATAGGTTTGTGTTGTTGTTATAATGAGCCTATAGGTTTGTGTTGTTATTTAGCCTATAGGTTTGTGTTGTTGTTATAATGACTCTATAGGTTTGTGTTGCTATATTGACCCTATAGGTGTGTGTTGTTGTTATAATGAGTCTATAGGTTTGTGTTGTTGTTATAACGATCCTATAGGTTTGTGCTGTTGTTATATTGAGCCTATAGGTTTGTGCTGTTGTTATATTGAGCCTATAGGTTTGTGTTGTTGTTCTATTGATCCTATAGGTTTGTGTTGTTGTTATAATGAGTCTATAGGTTTGTGTGTGGTTACATTGAGCCTATAGGTTTGTGTTGTTGTTATAATGAGCCTATAGGTTTGTGTAGTTGTTATAATGACTCTATAGGTTTGTGTTGTTATATTGAGCCTATAGGTTTGTGTTGTTGTCATAATGACCCTATAGGTTTGTGTTGTTGTCATATTGAGCCTATAGGTTTGTGTTGTTCTATTGATCCTATAGGTTTGTGTTGTTGTTATAATGAGCCTATAGGTTTGTGTTGTTGTTCTATTGAGCCTATAGGTTTGTGTTGTTGTTATCATGAGCCTATAGGTTTGTGTTGTTATTGAGCATATAGGTTTGTGTGTGGTGACATTGAGCCTATAGGTTTGTGTTGTTATTGAGCCTATAGGTTTGTGTTGTTGTTATAATGAGAATATAGGTTTGTGTTGCTATATTGAGCCTATAGGTTTGTGTTCTATTGATCCTATAGGTTTGTGTTGTTGTTCTATTGGTCCTATAGGTTTGTGGTGTTGTTGTATTGATCCTATAGGTTTTTGTTGTTTTTATATTGAGTCTATAGGTTTGTGTTGTTGTTATAATGGGCCTATAGGTTTGTGTTGTTATTGAGCCTATAGGTTTGTGTGTGGTGACATTGAGCCTATAGGTTTGTCTTGTTGTTATAATGAGCCTATAGGTTTGTGTTGTTGTTATAATGAGAATATAGGTTTGTGTTGCTATATTGAGCCTATAGGTTTGTGTTGTTGTTACATTGAGCCCATAGTTTTGCGTTGTTGTTCTATTGATCCTATAGGTTTGTGGTGTTGTCATATTGAGCCTATAGGTTTTTGTTGTTGTTCTATTGATCCTATTGGTTTGTGGTGTTGTTGTATTGATCCTATAGGTTTGTGTTGTTGTTATAATGAGCCTATAGGTTTGTGTTGTTATTGAGGCTATAGGTTTGTGTTGCTATATTGACCCTATAGGTTTGTGTTGTTGTTATAATGAGTCTATAGGTTTGTGTTGTTGTTATAACGATCCTATAGGTTTGTGCTGTTGTTATATTGAGCCTATAGGTTTGTGCTGTTGTTATATTGAGCCTATAGGTTTGTGTTGTTGTTATAATGAGTCTATAGGTTTGTGTGTGGTTACATTGAGCCTATAGGTTTGTGTTGTTGTTATAATGAGCCTATAGGTTTGTGTAGTTGTTATAATGACTCTATAGGTTTGTGTTGTTGTTATATTGAGCCTATAGGTTTGTGTTGTTGTCATAATGACCCTATAGGTTTGTGGTGTTGTCATATTGAGCCTATAGGTTTTTGTTGTTGTTCTATTGATCCTATTGGTTTGTGGTTTTGTTGTATTGATCCTATAGGTTTTTGTTGTTGTTATATTGAGTCTATAGGTTTGTGTTGTTATAATGAGCCTATAGGTTTGTGTTGTTATTGAGGCTATAGGTTTGTGTTGTTGTTCTATTGAGCCTATAGGTTTGTGTTGTTGTTATAATGAGCCTATAGGTTTGTGTTGTTTTTGAGCCTATAGGTTTATGTTGTTGTTATAATGAGTCTATAGGTTTGTGTGTGGTTACATTGAGCCTATAGGTTTGTGTTGTTGTTATAATGAGCCTATAGGTTTGTGTTGTTTTTGAGCCTATAGGTTTGTGTTGTTGTTATATTGAGCCTATAGGTTTGTGTGTGGTGACATTGAGCCTATAGGTTTGTCTTGTTGTTATAATGAGCCTATAGGTTTGTGTTGTTGTTATAATGAGTCTATAGGTTTATGTTGTTGTTACACTGAGCCTATAGGTTTGTCTTGTTGTTATAATGAGCCTATAGGTTTGTGTTGTTGTTATAATGAGAATATAGATTTGTGTTGCTATATTGAGCCCTAAAGGTTTGTGTTGTTACATTGAGCCCATAGTTTTGTGTTGTTGTTATAATGACCCTATAGGTTTATGTTGTTGTTATAATGATCCTCTAGGTTTGTGTTGTTGTTATATTGAGCCTATAGGTTTGTGTTGTTGTTATAATGAGCCTATAGGTTTGTGTTGTTATTGAGGCTATAGGTTTGTGTTGTTGTTCGATTGAGCCTATAGGTTTGTGTTGTTGTTCTAATGAGCCTATAGGTTTGTGTTGTTATTTAGCCTATAGGTTTGTGTTGTTGTTCTATTGATCCTATAGGTTTGTGTTGCTATATTGAGCCTATAGGTTTGTGTTCTATTGATCCTATAGGTTTGTGTTGTTGTTCTATTGGTCCATAGGTTTGTCTTGTTGTTATAATGAGCCTATAGGTTTGTGTTGTTGTTATAATGAGTCTATAGGTTTGTGTTGTTGTTACACTGAGCCTATAGGTTTGTGTTGTTGTTATAATGAGCCTATAGGTTTGTGTTGTTATTGAGGCTATAGGTTTGTGTTGTTCTTGAGGCTATAGGTCTGTGTTGTTCTTGAGGCTATAGGTTTGTGTTGTTCTATTGAGCCTATAGGTTTGTGTTGTTGTTATAATGAGCCTATAGGTTTGTGTTGTTATTGAGCCTATAGGTTTGTGTTGTTGTTCTATTGAGTCTATAGGTTTGTGTTGTTGTTCTATTGATCCTATAGGTTTGTGTTGTTGTTATAATGAGCCTATAGGTTTGTGTTGTTATTTAGCCTATAGGTTTGTGTTGTTGTTATAATGACTCTATAGGTTTGTGTTGCTATATTGACCCTATAGGTGTGTGTTGTTGTTATAATGAGTCTATAGGTTTGTGTTGTTGTTATAACGATCCTATAGGTTTGTGCTGTTGTTATATTGAGCCTATAGGTTTGTGCTGTTGTTATATTGAGCCTATAGGTTTGTGTTGTTGTTCTATTGATCCTATAGGTTTGTGTTGTTGTTATAATGAGTCTATAGGTTTGTGTGTGGTTACATTGAGCCTATAGGTTTGTGTTGTTGTTATAATGAGCCTATAGGTTTGTGTAGTTGTTATAATGACTCTATAGGTTTGTGTTGTTATATTGAGCCTATAGGTTTGTGTTGTTGTCATAATGACCCTATAGGTTTGTGTTGTTGTCATATTGAGCCTATAGGTTTGTGTTGTTCTATTGATCCTATAGGTTTGTGTTGTTGTTATAATGAGCCTATAGGTTTGTGTTGTTGTTCTATTGAGCCTATAGGTTTGTGTTGTTGTTATCATGAGCCTATAGGTTTGTGTTGTTATTGAGCATATAGGTTTGTGTGTGGTGACATTGAGCCTATAGGTTTGTGTTGTTATTGAGCCTATAGGTTTGTGTTGTTGTTATAATGAGAATATAGGTTTGTGTTGCTATATTGAGCCTATAGGTTTGTGTTCTATTGATCCTATAGGTTTGTGTTGTTGTTCTATTGGTCCTATAGGTTTGTGGTGTTGTTGTATTGATCCTATAGGTTTTTGTTGTTTTTATATTGAGTCTATAGGTTTGTGTTGTTGTTATAATGGGCCTATAGGTTTGTGTTGTTATTGAGCCTATAGGTTTGTGTGTGGTGACATTGAGCCTATAGGTTTGTCTTGTTGTTATAATGAGAATATAGGTTTGTGTTGCTATATTGAGCCTATAGGTTTGTGTTGTTGTTACATTGAGCCCATAGTTTTGCGTTGTTGTTCTATTGATCCTATAGGTTTGTGGTGTTGTCATATTGAGCCTATAGGTTTTTGTTGTTGTTCTATTGATCCTATTGGTTTGTGGTGTTGTTGTATTGATCCTATAGGTTTGTGTTGTTGTTATAATGAGCCTATAGGTTTGTGTTGTTATTGAGGCTATAGGTTTGTGTTGCTATATTGACCCTATAGGTTTGTGTTGTTGTTATAATGAGTCTATAGGTTTGTGTTGTTGTTATAACGATCCTATAGGTTTGTGCTGTTGTTATATTGAGCCTATAGGTTTGTGCTGTTGTTATATTGAGCCTATAGGTTTGTGTTGTTGTTATAATGAGTCTATAGGTTTGTGTGTGGTTACATTGAGCCTATAGGTTTGTGTTGTTGTTATAATGAGCCTATAGGTTTGTGTAGTTGTTATAATGACTCTATAGGTTTGTGTTGTTGTTATATTGAGCCTATAGGTTTGTGTTGTTGTCATAATGACCCTATAGGTTTGTGGTGTTGTCATATTGAGCCTATAGGTTTTTGTTGTTGTTCTATTGATCCTATTGGTTTGTGGTTTTGTTGTATTGATCCTATAGGTTTTTGTTGTTGTTATATTGAGTCTATAGGTTTGTGTTGTTATAATGAGCCTATAGGTTTGTGTTGTTATTGAGGCTATAGGTTTGTGTTGTTGTTCTATTGAGCCTATAGGTTTGTGTTGTTGTTATAATGAGCCTATAGGTTTGTGTTGTTGTTCTATTGAGCCTATAGGTTTGTGTTGTTGTTATCATGAGCCTATAGGTTTGTGTTGTTATTGAGCATATAGGTTTGTGTGTGGTGACATTGAGCCTATAGGTTTGTGTTGTTATTGAGCCTATAGGTTTGTGTTGTTGTTATAATGAGAATATAGGTTTGTGTTGCTATATTGAGCCTATAGGTTTGTGTTCTATTGATCCTATAGGTTTGTGTTGTTGTTCTATTGGTCCTATAGGTTTGTGGTGTTGTTGTATTGATCCTATAGGTTTTTGTTGTTTTTATATTGAGTCTATAGGTTTGTGTTGTTGTTATAATGGGCCTATAGGTGTGTGTTGTTATTGAGCCTATAGGTTTGTGTGTGGTGACATTGAGCCTATAGGTTTGTCTTGTTGTTATAATGAGCCTATAGGTTTGTGTTGTTGTTATAATGAGAATATAGGTTTGTGTTGCTATATTGAGCCTATAGGTTTGTGTTGTTGTTACATTGAGCCCATAGTTTTGCGTTGTTGTTCTATTGATCCTATAGGTTTGTGGTGTTGTCATATTGAGCCTATAGGTTTTTGTTGTTGTTCTATTGATCCTATTGGTTTGTGGTGTTGTTGTATTGATCCTATAGGTTTTTGTTGTTGTTATATTGAGTCTATAGGTTTGTGTTGTTGTTATAATGAGCCTATAGGTTTGTGTTGTTGTTCTATTGAGCCTATAGGTTTGTGTTGTTGTTCTATTGAGCCTATAGGTTTGTGTTGTTGTTATAATGAGCCTATAGGTTTGTGTTGTTTTTGAGCCTATAGGTTTGTGTTGTTGTTATATTGAGCCTATAGGTTTGTGTGTGGTGACATTGAGCCTATAGGTTTGTCTTGTTGTTATAATGAGCCTATAGGTTTGTGTTGTTGTTATAATGAGTCTATAGGTTTATGTTGTTGTTACACTGAGCCTATAGGTTTGTGTTGTTGTTATAATGAGCCTATAGGTTTGTGCTGTTGTTATAATGAGCCTATAGGTTTGTGCTGTTGTTCTATTGAGCCTATAGGTTTGTGCTGTTGTTATAATGAGCCTATAGGTTTGTGTGTGGTGACATTGAGCCTATAGGTTTGTCTTGTTGTTATAATGAGCCTATAGGTTTGTGTTGTTGTTATAATGGGCCTATAGGTTTGTGTTGTTGTTATAATGGGCCTATAGGTTTGTGTTGTTATTGAGGCTATAGGTTTGTGTTGTTGTTATAATGAGCCTATAGGTTTGTGTTGTTGTTATAATGAGTCTATAGGTTTGTGTTGTTGTTACACTGAGCCTATAGGTTTGTGTTGTTGTTATAATGAGCCTATAGGTTTGTGTTGTTATTGAGGCTATAGGTTTGTGTTGTTCTTGAGGCTATAGGTTTGTGTTGTTCTTGAGGCTATAGGTTTGTGTTGTTCTATTGAGCCTATAGGTTTGTGTTGTTGTTATAATGAGCCTATAGGTTTGTGTTGTTATTGAGCCTATAGGTTTGTGTTGTTCTATTGAGTCTATAGGTTTGTGTTGTTGTTCTATTGATCCTATAGGTTTGTGTTGTTGTTATAATGAGCCTATAGGTTTGTGTTGTTATTTAGCCTATAGGTTTGTGTTGTTGTTATAATGACTCTATAGGTTTGTGTTGCTATATTGACCCTATAGGTTTGTGTTGCTATATTGACCCTATAGGTTTGTGTTGTTGTTATAATGAGTCTATAGGTTTGTGTTGTTGTTATAACGATCCTATAGGTTTGTGCTGTTGTTATATTGAGCCTATAGGTTTGTGCTGTTGTTATATTGAGCCTATAGGTTTGTGTTGTTGTTCTATTGATCCTATAGGTTTGTGTTGTTGTTATAATGAGTCTATAGGTTTGTGTGTGGTTACATTGAGCCTATACGTTTGTGTTGTTGTTATAATGAGCCTATAGGTTTGTGTAGTTGTTATAATGACTCTATAGGTTTGTGTTGTTGTTATATTGAGCCTATAGGTTTGTGTTGTTGTTATATTGAGCCTATAGGTTTGTGTTGTTGTCATATTGAGCCTATAGGTTTGTGGTGTTGTTCTATTGATCCTATAGGTTTGTGTTGTTCTATTGATCCTATAGGTTTGTGTTGTTCTATTGATCCTATAGGTTTGTGTTGTTGTTATAATGAGCCTATAGGTTTGTGTTGTTGTTCTATTGAGCCTATAGGTTTGTGTTGTTGTTATCATGAGCCTATAGGTTTGTGTTGTTATTGAGCCTATAGGTTTGTGTTGTTGTTATAATGAGAATATAGGTTTGTGTTGTTGTTATAATGAGAATATAGGTTTGTGTTGCTATATTGAGCCTATAGGTTTGTGTTGTTGTTCTATTGGTCCTATAGGTTTGTGGTGTTGTTCTATTGGTCCTATAGGTTTGTGGTGTTGTTGTATTGATCCTATAGGTTTTTGTTGTTTTTATATTGAGTCTATAGGTTTGTGTTGTTGTTATAATGGGCCTATAGGTTTGTGTTGTTGTTATAATGGGCCTATAGGTTTGTGTTGTTATTGAGCCTATAGGTTTGTGTTGTTGTTATAATGAGCCTATAGGTTTGTGTTGTTTTTGAGCCTATAGGTTTGTGCTGTTGTTATATTGAGCCTATAGGTTTGTGCTGTTGTTATATTGAGCCTATAGGTTTGTGTTGTTGTTCTATTGATCCTATAGGTTTGTGTTGTTGTTCTATTGATCCTATAGGTTTGTGTTGTTGTTATATTGAGCCTATAGGTTTGTGTTGTTGTCATAATGACCCTATAGGTTTGTGTTGTTGTCATATTGAGCCTATAGGTTTGTGTTGTTCTATTGATCCTATAGGTTTGTGTTGTTGTTATAATGAGCCTATAGGTTTGTGTTGTTGTTCTATTGAGCCTATAGGTTTGTGTTGTTGTTATCATGAGCCTATAGGTTTGTGTTGTTATTGAGCATATAGGTTTGTGTGTGGTGACATTGAGCCTATAGGTTTGTGTTTTTTATTGAGCCTATAGGTTTGTGTTGTTGTTATAATGAGAATATAGGTTTGTGTTGCTATATTGAGCCTATAGGTTTGTGTTCTATTGATCCTATAGGTTTGTGTTGTTGTTCTATTGGTCCTATAGGTTTGTGGTGTTGTTGTATTGATCCTATAGGTTTTTGTTGTTTTTATATTGAGTCTATAGGTTTGTGTTGTTGTTATAATGGGCCTATAGGTGTGTGTTGTTATTGAGCCTATAGGTTTGTGTGTGGTGACATTGAGCCTATAGGTTTGTCTTGTTGTTATAATGAGCCTATAGGTTTGTGTTGTTGTTATAATGAGAATATAGGTTTGTGTTGCTATATTGAGCCTATAGGTTTGTGTTGTTGTTACATTGAGCCCATAGTTTTGCGTTGTTGTTCTATTGATCCTATAGGTTTGTGGTGTTGTCATATTGAGCCTATAGGTTTTTGTTGTTGTTCTATTGATCCTATTGGTTTGTGGTGTTGTTGTATTGATCCTATAGGTTTGTGTTGTTGTTATAATGAGCCTATAGGTTTGTGTTGTTGTTCTATTGAGCCTATAGGTTTGTGTTGTTGTTCTATTGAGCCTATAGGTTTGTGTTGTTGTTATAATGAGCCTATAGGTTTGTGTTGTTTTTGAGCCTATAGGTTTGTGTTGTTGTTATATTGAGCCTATAGGTTTGTGTGTGGTGACATTGAGCCTATAGGTTTGTCTTGTTGTTATAATGAGCCTATAGGTTTGTGTTGTTGTTATAATGAGTCTATAGGTTTATGTTGTTGTTACACTGAGCCTATAGGTTTGTGTTGTTGTTATAATGAGCCTATAGGTTTGTGCTGTTGTTCTATTGAGCCTATAGGTTTGTGCTGTTGTTATAATGAGCCTATAGGTTTGTGTGTGGTGACATTGAGCCTATAGGTTTGTCTTGTTGTTATAATGAGCCTATAGGTTTGTGTTGTTGTTATAATGGGCCTATAGGTTTGTGTTGTTGTTATAATGGGCCTATAGGTTTGTGTTGTTATTGAGGCTATAGGTTTGTGTTGTTGTTATAATGAGCCTATAGGTTTGTGTTGTTGTTATAATGAGTCTATAGGTTTGTGTTGTTGTTACACTGAGCCTATAGGTTTGTGTTGTTGTTACACTGAGCCTATAGGTTTGTGTTGTTGTTATAATGAGCCTATAGGTTTGTGTTGTTATTGAGGCTATAGGTTTGTGTTGTTCTTGAGGCTATAGGTTTGTGTTGTTCTTGAGGCTATAGGTTTGTGTTGTTCTATTGAGCCTATAGGTTTGTGTTGTTGTTATAATGAGCCTATAGGTTTGTGTTGTTATAATGAGCCTATAGGTTTGTGTTGTTCTATTGAGTCTATAGGTTTGTGTTGTTGTTCTATTGATCCTATAGGTTTGTGTTGTTGTTATAATGAGCCTATAGGTTTGTGTTGTTATTTAGCCTATAGGTTTGTGTTGTTGTTATAATGACTCTATAGGTTTGTGTTGCTATATTGACCCTATAGGTTTGTGTTGCTATATTGACCCTATAGGTTTGTGTTGCTATATTGACCCTATAGGTTTGTGTTGTTGTTATAACGAGTCTATAGGTTTGTGTTGTTGTTATAACGATCCTATAGGTTTGTGCTGTTGTTATATTGAGCCTATAGGTTTGTGCTGTTGTTATATTGAGCCTATAGGTTTGTGTTGTTGTTCTATTGATCCTATAGGTTTGTGTTGTTGTTATAATGAGTCTATAGGTTTGTGTGTGGTTACATTGAGCCTATACGTTTGTGTTGTTGTTATAATGAGCCTATAGGTTTGTGTAGTTGTTATAATGACTCTATAGGTTTGTGTTGTTGTTATATTGAGCCTATAGGTTTGTGTTGTTGTTATATTGAGCCTATAGGTTTGTGTTGTTGTCATATTGAGCCTATAGGTTTGTGGTGTTGTTCTATTGATCCTATAGGTTTGTGTTGTTCTATTGATCCTATAGGTTTGTGTTGTTCTATTGATCCTATAGGTTTGTGTTGTTGTTATAATGAGCCTATAGGTTTGTGTTGTTGTTCTATTGAGCCTATAGGTTTGTGTTGTTGTTATCATGAGCCTATAGGTTTGTGTTGTTATTGAGCCTATAGGTTTGTGTTGTTGTTATAATGAGAATATAGGTTTGTGTTGTTGTTATAATGAGAATATAGGTTTGTGTTGCTATATTGAGCCTATAGGTTTGTGTTGTTGTTCTATTGGTCCTATAGGTTTGTGGTGTTGTTCTATTGGTCCTATAGGTTTGTGGTGTTGTTGTATTGATCCTATAGGTTTTTGTTGTTTTTATATTGAGTCTATAGGTTTGTGTTGTTGTTATAATGGGCCTATAGGTTTGTGTTGTTGTTATAATGGGCCTATAGGTTTGTGTTGTTATTGAGCCTATAGGTTTGTGTGTGGTGACATTGAGCCTATAGGTTTGTGTTGTTGTTATAATGAGCCTATAGGTTTGTGTTGTTGTTATAATGAGAATATAGATTTGTGTTGTTGTTACATTGAGCCTATAGGTTTGTGTTGTTGTTACATTGAGCCCATAGTTTTGCGTTGTTGTTCTATTGATCCTATAGGTTTGTGGTGTTGTCATATTGAGCCTATAGGTTTGTGGTGTTGTCATATTGAGCCTATAGGTTTTTGTTGTTGTTATATTGAGTCCATAGGTTTGTGTTGTTGTTATAATGAGCCTATAGGTTTGTGTTGTTATTGAGGCTATAGGTTTGTGTTGTTGTTCTATTGAGCCTATAGGTTTGTGTTGTTGTTATAATGAGCCTATAGGTTTGTGTTGTTTTTGAGCCTATAGGTTTGTGTTGTTGTTATATTGAGCCTATAGGTTTGTGTGTGGTGACATTGAGCCTATAGGTTTGTCTTGTTGTTATAATGAGCCTATAGGTTTGTGTTGTTGTTATAATGAGTCTATAGGTTTATGTTGTTGTTACACTGAGCCTATAGGTTTGTGTTGTTGTTATAATGAGCCTATAGGTTTGTGCTGTTGTTCTATTGAGCCTAGAGGTTTGTGTTGTTGTTATAATGAGCCTATAGGTTTGTGTGTGGTGACATTGAGCCTATAGGTTTGTCTTGTTGTTATAATGAGCCTATAGGTTTGTGTTGTTGTTATAATGAGTCTATAGGTTTATGTTGTTGTTACACTGAGCCTATAGGTTTGTGTTGTTGTTATAATGAGCCTATAGGTTTGTGCTGTTGTTCTATTGAGCCTATAGGTTTGTGTTGTTGTTATAATGAGCTTATCGGTTTGTGTTGTTGTTATATTGAGCCTATAGGTTTGTGTTGTTGTCATAATGACCCTATAGGTTTGTGTTGTTGTTATATTGAGCCTATAGGTTTGTGTTGTTGTTCTATTGAGAATATAGGTGTGTGTTGCTATATTCAGCCTATAGGTTTGTGTTGTTGTTCTATTGAGCCTATAGGTTTGTGTTGTTGTTATCATGAGCCTATAGGTTTGTGTTGTTATTGAGCATATAGGTTTGTGTGTGGTGACATTGAGCCTATAGGTTTGTGTTGTTATTGAGCCTATAGCTTTGTGTTGTTGTTATAATGAGAATATAGGTTTGTGTTGCTATATTGAGCCTATAGGTTTGTGTTCTATTGATCCTATAGGTTTGTGTTGTTGTTCTATTGGTCCTATAGGTTTGTGGTGTTGTTGTATTGATCCTATAGGTTTTTGTTGTTTTTATATTGAGTCTATAGGTTTGTGTTGTTGTTATAATGGGCCTATAGGTTTGTGTTGTTATTGAGGCTATAGGTTTGTGTTGTTGTTCGATTGAGCCTATAGGTTTGTGTTGTTGTTATAATGAGCCTATAGGTTTGTGTTGTTATTGAGCCTATAGGTTTGTGTTGTTGTTATATTGAGCCTATAGGTTTGTGTGTGGTGACATTGAGCCTATAGGTTTGTCTTGTTGTTATAATGAGCCTATAGGTTTGTGTTGTTGTTATAATGAGTCTATAGGTTTGTGTTGTTGTTACACTGAGCCTATAGGTTTGTGTTGTTGTTATAATGAGCCTATAGGTTTGTGTTGTTATTGAGGCTATAGGTTTGTGTTGTTCTATTGAGCCTATAGGTTTGTGTTGTTGTTATAATGAGCCTATAGGTTTGTGTTGTTATTGAGCCTATAGGTTTGTGTTGTTGTTCTATTGAGTCTATAGGTTTGTGTTGTTGTTCTATTGATCCTATAGGTTTGTTTGTTGTTATAATGAGCCTATAGGTTAGTGTTGTTATTTAGCCTATAGGTTTGTGTTGTTGTTATAATGACTCTATAGGTTTGTGTTGTTGTTATATTGACCCTATAGGTATTTGTTGTTGTTATAATGAGTCTATAGGTTTGTGTTGTTGTTATAACGATCCTATAGGTTTATGTGTTTGTCATATCGATCCTATAGGTTTGTGTTGTTGTTCTATTGATCCTATAGGTTTGTGTTGTTGTTCTATTGATCCTATAGGTTTGTGGTGTTGTCATGTTGAGCCTATAGGTTTGTGTTGTTGTTCTATTGATCCTATTGGTTTGTGTTGTTGTTATAATGACTCTATAGGTTTGTGTTGTTGTTACACTGAGCCTATAGGTTTTTGCTGTTGTTATAATGAGCCTTTAGGTTTGTGCTGTTGTTCTATTGAGCCTATAGGTTTGTGCTGTTGTTCAATTGAGCCTATAGGTTTGTGTTGTTGTTATAATGAGCTTATCGGTTTATGTTGTTGTTATATTGAGCCTATAGGTTTGTGTTGTTGTCATAATGACCCTATAGGTTTTTGTTGTTGTTATATTGAGCCTATGGGTTTGTGTTGTTATTCTATTGAGAATATAGGTTTGTGTTGCTATATTCAGCCTATAGGTTTGTGTTGTTGTTACATTGAGCCCATAGGTTTGTGTTGTTGTTATAATGAGCCTATAGGTTTGTGTTGTTATTGAGCCTATAGGTTTGTGTGTGGTGACATTGAGCCTATAGGTTTGTCTTGTTGTTATAATGAGCCTATAGGTTTGTGTTTTTGTTATAATGAGAATATAGATTTGTGTTGCTATATTGAGCCCAAAAGGTTTGTGTTGTTACATTGAGCCCATAGTTTTGTGTTGTTGTTATAATGACCCTATAGGTTTATGTTGTTGTTATAATGATCCTCTAGGTTTGTGTTGTTGTTATATTGAGCCTATAGGTTTGTGTTGTTGTTATAATGAGCCTATAGGAATGTGTTGTTGTTATAATGACTCTATAGGTTTGTGTTATTGTTATATTGAGCCTATAGGTTTGTGTTGTTGTCATATTGAGCCTATAGGTTTGTGTTGTTGTTATAATGAGTGTATAGGTTTGTGTTGTTGTTATAATGAGTCTATAGGTTTATGTGTTTGTCATATTGAGCCTATAGGTTTGTGTTCAATTGATCCTATAGGTTTGTGGTGTTGTTGTATTGATCCTATAGTTTTTTGTTGTTGTTATATTGAGTCTATAGGTTTGCGTTGTTGTTATAATGAGCCTATAGGTTTGTGTTGTTATTGAGGCTATAGGTTTGTGTTGTTGTTCTATTGAGCCTATAGGTTTGTGTTGTTGTTATAATGAGCCTATAGGTTTGTGTTGTTATTGAGCCTATAGGTTTGTGTTGTTATTGAGCCTATAGGTTTGTGTTGTTATTGAGCCTATAGGTTTGTGTTGTTATTGAGCCTATAGGTTTGTGTTGTTGTTCTATTGAGTCTATAGGTTTGTGTTGTTGTTCTATTGAGCCTATAGGTTTGTGTTGTTGTTATATTGAGTCTATAGGTTTGTGTTGTTGTTCTATTGATCCTATAGGTTTGTGTTGTTGTTATAATGAGCCTATAGGTTTGTGTTGTTATTTAGCCTATAGGTTTGTGTTGTTGTTATAATGACTCTATAGGTTTGTGTTGCTATATTGACCCTATAGGTTTGTGTTGTTGTTATAACGAGTCTATAGGTTTGTGTTGTTGTTATAACGATCCTATAGGTTTGTGTTGTTGTTATATTGAGCCTATAGGTTTGTGTTGTTGTTCTATTGATCCTATAGGTTTGTGTTGTTGTTATAATGAGTCTATAGGTTTGTGTGTGGTTACATTGAGCCTATAGGTTTGTGTTGTTGTTATAATGAGCCTATAGGTTTGTGTAGTTGTTATAATGACTCTATAGGTTTGTGTTGTTGTTATATTGAGCCTATAGGTTTGTGTTGTTGTCATAATGACCCTATAGGTTTGTGTTGTTGTCATATTGAGCCTATAGGTTTGTGTTGTTCTATTGATCCTATATGTTTGTGTTGTTGTTATAATGAGCCTATAGGTTTGTGTTGTTGTTATATTGAGCCTATAGGTTTGTGTTGTTGTTATAATGAGCCTATAGGAATGTGTTGTTGTTATAATGAGCCTATAGGAATGTGTTGTTGTTATAATGACTCTATAGGTTTGTGTTATTGTTATATTGAGCCTATAGGTTTGTGTTGTTGTCATATTGAGCCTATAGGTTTGTGTTGTTGTTCTATTGATCCTATAGGTTTGTGTTGTTGTTATAATGAGTGTATAGGTTTGTGTTGTTGTTATAATGAGTGTATAGGTTTGTGTTGTTGTTATAATGAGTCTATAGGTTTATGTGTTTGTCATATTGAGCCTATAGGTTTGTGTTCAATTGATCCTATAGGTTTGTGGTGTTGTTGTATTGATCCTATAGTTTTTTGTTGTTGTTATATTGAGTCTATAGGTTTGCGTTGTTGTTATAATGAGCCTATAGGTTTGTGTTGTTATTGAGGCTATAGGTTTGTGTTGTTGTTCTATTGAGCCTATAGGTTTGTGTTGTTGTTATAATGAGCCTATAGGTTTGTGTTGTTATTGAGCCTATAGGTTTGTGTTGTTATTGAGCCTATAGGTTTGTGTTGTTATTGAGCCTATAGGTTTGTGTTGTTATTGAGCCTATAGGTTTGTGTTGTTATTGAGCCTATAGGTTTGTGTTGTTGTTATATTGAGTCTATAGGTTTGTGTTGTTGTTCTATTGAGCCTATAGGTTTGTGTTGTTGTTCTATTGAGTCTATAGGTTTGTGTTGTTGTTCTATTGATCCTATAGGTTTGTGTTGTTGTTATCATGAGCCTATAGGTTTGTGTTGTTATTTAGCCTATAGGTTTGTGTTGTTGTTATAACGACTCTATAGGTTTGTGTTGCTATATTGACCCTATAGGTTTGTGTTGTTGTTATAATGAGTCTATAGGTTTGTGTTGTTGTTATAACGATCCTATAGGTTTGTGTTGTTATATTGAGCCTATAGGTTTGTGTTGTTGTTCTATTGATCCTATAGGTTTGTGTTGTTGTTATAATGAGCCTATAGGTTTGTGTGTGGTTACATTGAGCCTATAGGTTTGTGTTGTTGTTATAATGAGCCTATAGGTTTGTGTAGTTGTTATAATGACTCTATAGGTTTGTGTTGTTGTTATATTGAGCCTATAGGTTTGTGTTGTTCTATTGATCCTATAGGTTTGTGTTGTTGTTATAATGAGCCTATAGGTTTGTGTTGTTCTTGAGGCTATAGGTTTGTGTTGTTCTTGAGGCTATAGGTTTGTGTTGTTCTTGAGGCTATAGGTTTGTGTTGTTCTATTGAGCCTATAGGTTTGTGTTGTTGTTATAATGAGCCTATAGGTTTGTGTTGTTATTGAGCCTATAGGTTTGTGTTGTTCTATTGAGTCTATAGGTTTGTGTTGTTGTTCTATTGATCCTATAGGTTTGTGTTGTTGTTATAATGAGCCTATAGGTTTGTGTTGTTATTTAGCCTATAGGTTTGTGTTGTTGTTATAATGACTCTATAGGTTTGTGTTGCTATATTGACCCTATAGGTTTGTGTTGCTATATTGACCCTATAGGTTTGTGTTGTTGTTATAATGAGTCTATAGGTTTGTGTTGTTGTTATAACGATCCTATAGGTTTGTGCTGTTGTTATATTGAGCCTATAGGTTTGTGCTGTTGTTATATTGAGCCTATAGGTTTGTGTTGTTGTTCTATTGATCCTATAGGTTTGTGTTGTTGTTATAATGAGTCTATAGGTTTGTGTGTGGTTACATTGAGCCTATACGTTTGTGTTGTTGTTATAATGAGCCTATAGGTTTGTGTAGTTGTTATAATGACTCTATAGGTTTGTGTTGTTGTTATATTGAGCCTATAGGTTTGTGTTGTTGTCATATTGAGCCTATAGGTTTGTGTTGTTGTCATATTGAGCCTATAGGTTTGTGTTGTTCTATTGATCCTATAGGTTTGTGTTGTTGTTATAATGAGCCTATAGGTTTGTGTTGTTGTTCTATTGAGCCTATAGGTTTGTGTTGTTGTTATCATGAGCCTATAGGTTTGTGTTGTTATTGAGCCTATAGGTTTGTGTTGTTGTTATAATGAGAATATAGGTTTGTGTTGTTGTTATAATGAGAATATAGGTTTGTGTTGCTATATTGAGCCTATAGGTTTGTGTTATTGTTCTATTGGTCCTATAGGTTTGTGGTGTTGTTCTATTGGTCCTATAGGTTTGTGGTGTTGTTGTATTGATCCTATAGGTTTTTGTTGTTTTTATATTGAGTCTATAGGTTTGTGTTGTTGTTATAATGGGCCTATAGGTTTGTGTTGTTGTTATAATGGGCCTATAGGTTTGTGTTGTTATTGAGCCTATAGGTTTGTGTGTGGTGACATTGAGCCTATAGGTTTGTCTTGTTATAATGAGCCTATAGGTTTGTGTTGTTGTTATAATGAGAATATTGATTTGTGTTGTTGTTACATTGAGCCTATAGGTTTGTGTTGTTGTTACATTGAGCCCATAGTTTTGCGTTGTTGTTCTATTGATCCTATAGGTTTGTGGTGTTGTCATATTGAGCCTATAGGTTTGTGGTGTTGTCATATTGAGCCTATAGGTTTTTGTTGTTGTTATATTGAGTCTATAGGTTTGTGTTGTTGTTATAATGAGCCTATAGGTTTGTGTTGTTATTGAGGCTATAGGTTTGTGTTGTTGTTCTATTGAGCCTATAGGTTTGTGTTGTTGTTATAATGAGCCTATAGGTTTGTGTTGTTTTTGAGCCTATAGGTTTGTGTTGTTGTTATATTGAGCCTATAGGTTTGTGTGTGGTGACATTGAGCCTATAGGTTTGTGTTGTTGTTATAATGAGCCTATAGGTTTGTGTTGTTGTTATAATGAGTCTATAGGTTTATGTTGTTGTTACACTGAGCCTATAGGTTTGTGTTGTTGTTATAATGAGCCTATAGGTTTGTGCTGTTGTTCTATTGAGCCTAGAGGTTTGTGTTGTTGTTATAATGAGCCTATAGGTTTGTGTGTGGTGACATTGAGCCTATAGGTTTGTCTTGTTGTTATAATGAGCCTATAGGTTTGTGTTGTTGTTATAATGAGTCTATAGGTTTATGTTGTTGTTACACTGAGCCTATAGGTTTGTGTTGTTGTTATAATGAGCCTATAGGTTTGTGCTGTTGTTCTATTGAGCCTATAGGTTTGTGTTGTTGTTATAATGAGCTTATCGGTTTGTGTTGTTGTTATATTGAGCCTATAGGTTTGTGTTGTTGTCATAATGACCCTATAGGTTTGTGTTGTTGTTATATTGAGCCTATAGGTTTGTGTTGTTGTTCTATTGAGAATATAGGTGTGTGTTGCTATATTCAGCCTATAGGTTTGTGTTGTTGTTCTATTGAGCCTATAGGTTTGTGTTGTTGTTATCATGAGCCTATAGGTTTGTGTTGTTATTGAGCATATAGGTTTGTGTGTGGTGACATTGAGCCTATAGGTTTGTGTTGTTATTGAGCCTATAGCTTTGTGTTGTTGTTATAATGAGAATATAGGTTTGTGTTGCTATATTGAGCCTATAGGTTTGTGTTCTATTGATCCTATAGGTTTGTGTTGTTGTTCTATTGGTCCTATAGGTTTGTGGTGTTGTTGTATTGATCCTATAGGTTTTTGTTGTTTTTATATTGAGTCTATAGGTTTGTGTTGTTGTTATAATGGGCCTATAGGTTTGTGTTGTTATTGAGGCTATAGGTTTGTGTTGTTGTTCGATTGAGCCTATAGGTTTGTGTTGTTGTTATAATGAGCCTATAGGTTTGTGTTGTTATTGAGCCTATAGGTTTGTGTTGTTGTTATATTGAGCCTATAGGTTTGTGTGTGGTGACATTGAGCCTATAGGTTTGTCATGTTGTTATAATGAGCCTATAGGTTTGTGTTGTTGTTATAATGAGTCTATAGGTTTGTGTTGTTGTTACACTGAGCCTATAGGTTTGTGTTGTTGTTATAATGAGCCTATAGGTTTGTGTTGTTATTGAGGCTATAGGTTTGTGTTGTTCTATTGAGCCTATAGGTTTGTGTTGTTGTTATAATGAGCCTATAGGTTTGTGTTGTTATTGAGCCTATAGGTTTGTGTTGTTATTGAGCCTATAGGTTTGTGTTGTTGTTCTATTGAGTCTATAGGTTTGTGTTGTTGTTCTATTGATCCTATAGGTTTGTGTTGTTGTTATAATGAGCCTATAGGTTAGTGTTGTTATTTAGCCTATAGGTTTGTGTTGTTGTTATAATGACTCTATAGGTTTGTGTTGTTGTTATATTGACCCTATAGGTTTGTGTTGTTGTTATAATGAGTCTATAGGTTTGTGTTGTTGTTATAACGATCCTATAGGTTTATGTGTTTGTCATATTGATCCTATAAGGTTTGTGTTGTTGTTCTATTGATCCTATAGGTTTGTGTTGTTGTTCTATTGATCCTATAGGTTTGTGGTGTTGTCATATTGAGCCTATAGGTTTGTGTTGTTGTTCTATTGATCCTATTGGTTTGTGTTGTTGTTATAATGACTCTATAGGTTTGTGTTGTTGTTACACTGAGCCTATAGGTTTGTGTTGTTGTTATAATGAGCCTATAGGTTTTTGCTGTTGTTATAATGAGCCTATAGGTTTGTGCTGTTGTTCTATTGAGCCTATAGGTTTGTGTTGTTGTTATAATGAGCTTATCGGTTTGTGTTGTTGTTATATTGAGCCTATAGGTTTGTGTTGTTGTCATAATGACCCTATAGGTTTTTGTTGTTGTTATATTGAGCCTATGGGTTTGTGTTGTTATTCTATTGAGAATATAGGTTTGTGTTGCTATATTCAGCCTATAGGTTTGTGTTGTTGTTACATTGAGCCCATAGGTTTGTGTTGTTGTTATAATGAGTGTATAGGTTTGTGTTGTTGTTATAATGAGTGTATAGGTTTGTGTTGTTGTTATAATGAGTCTATAGGTTTGTGTGTTTGTCATATTGAGCCTATAGGTTTGTTTTGTTGTCATATTGAGCCTATAGGTTTGTGTTGTTGTTATAATGAGTGTATAGGTTTGTGTTGTTGTTATAATGAGTGTATAGGTTTGTGTTGTTGTTATAATGAGTCTATAGGTTTGTGTGTTTGTCATATTGAGCCTATAGGTTTGTGTTCTATTGATCCTATAGGTTTGTGGTGTTGTTGTATTGATCCTATAGGTTTTTGTTGTTGTTATATTGAGTCTATAGGTTTGCGTTGTTGTTATAATGAGCCTATAGGTTTGTGTTGTTATTGAGGCTATTGGTTTGTGTTGTTGTTCTATTGAGCCTATAGGTTTGTGTTGTTGTTATAATGAGCCTATAGGTTTGTGTTGTTATTGAGCCTATAGGTTTGTGTTGTTGTTATATTGAGTCTATAGGTTTGTGTTGTTGTTCTATTGATCCTATAGGTTTGTGTTGTTGTTATAATGAGCCTATAGGTTTGTGTTGTTATTTAGCCTATAGGTTTGTGTTGTTGTTATAATGACTCTATAGGTTTGTGTTGCTATATTGACCCTATAGGTTTGTGTTGTTGTTATGAGTCTATAGGTTTGTGTTGTTGTTATAACGATCCTATAGGTTTATGTGTTTGTCATATTGAGCCTATAGGTTTGTGTTGTTGTTATAATGAGTCTATAGGTTTGTGTTGTTGTTCTAATGAGTCTATAGGTTTTATGTTTTTGTCATATTGAGCCCATAGGTTTGTGTTGTTGTTACATTGAGCCCATAGGTTTGTGTTGTTGTTATAATGACCCTATAGGTTTATGTTGTTGTTATAATGAGAATATAGATTTGTGTTGCTATATTGAGCCCTAAAGGTTTGTGTTGTTGTTACATTGAGCCCATAGTTTTGTGTTGTTGTTATAATGACCCTATAGGTTTAGGTTGTTGTTATAATGATCCTCTAGGTTTGTGTTGTTGTTATATTGAGCCTATAGGTTTGTGTTGTTGTTATAATGAGCCTATAGGAAAGTGTTGTTGTTATAATGACTCTATAGGTTTGTGTTATTGTTATATTGAGCCTATAGGTTTGTGTTATTGTCATATTGAGCCTATAGGTTTGTGTTGTTGTTCTATTGATCCTATAGGTTTGTGTTGTTGTTATAATGAGTGTATAGGTTTGTGTTGTTGTTATAATGAGTGTATAGGTTTGTGTTGTTGTTATAATGAGTCTATAGGTTTGTGTTGTTGTTATAATGAGTCTATAGGTTTGTGTTGTTGTTATAATGAGTCTATAGGTTTGTGTGTTTGTCATATTGAGCCTATAGGTTTGTTTTGTTGTCATATTGAGCCTATAGGTTTGTGTTGTTGTTATAATGAGTGTATAGGTTTGTGTTGTTGTTATAATGAGTGTATAGGTTTGTGTTGTTGTTATAATGAGTCTATAGGTTTGTGTGATTGTCATATTGAGCCTATAGGTTTGTGTTCTATTGATCCTATAGGTTTGTGGTGTTGTTGTATTGATCCTATAGGTTTTTGTTGTTGTTATATTGAGTCTATAGGTTTGCGTTGTTGTTATAATGAGCCTATAGGTTTGTGTTGTTATTGAGGCTATTGGTTTGTGTTGTTGTTCTATTGAGCCTATAGGTTTGTGTTGTTGTTATAATGAGCCTATAGGTTTGTGTTGTTATTGAGCCTATAGGTTTGTGTTGTTGTTATATTGAGTCTATAGGTTTGTGTTGTTGTTCTATTGATCCTATAGGTTTGTGTTGTTGTTATAATGAGCCTATAGGTTTGTGTTGTTATTTAGCCTATAGGTTTGTGTTGTTGTTATAATGACTCTATAGGTTTGTGTTGCTATATTGACCCTATAGGTTTGTGTTGTTGTTATGAGTCTATAGGTTTGTGTTGTTGTTATAACGATCCTATAGGTTTATGTGTTTGTCATATTGAGCCTATAGGTTTGTGTTGTTGTTATAATGAGTCTATAGGTTTGTGTTGTTGTTCTAATGAGTCTATAGGTTTTATGTTTTTGTCATATTGAGCCCATAGGTTTGTGTTGTTGTTACATTGAGCCCATAGGTTTGTGTTGTTGTTATAATGACCCTATAGGTTTATGTTGTTGTTATAATGATCCTCTAGGTTTGTGTTGTTGTTATAATGACTCTATAGGTTTTCTGTTGCTATATTGACCCTATAGGTTTGTGTTGTTGTTATAATGAGTCTATAGGTTTGTGTTGTTGTTATAATGAGTCTATAGGTTTGTGTTGTTGTTATAACGATCCTATAGGTTTGTGTTGTTGTTATATTGAGCCTATAGGTTTGTGTTGTTGTTCTATTGATCCTATAGGTTTGTGTTGTTGTTATAATGAGTCTATAGGTTTGTGTGTGGTTACATTGAGCCTATAGGTTTGTGTTGTTGTTATAATGAGCCTATAGGTTTGTGTAGTTGTTATAATGACTCTATAGGTTTGTGATGTTGTTATATTGAGCCTATAGGTTTGTGTTGTTGTCATAATGACCCTATAGGTTTGTGTTGTTGTCATATTGAGCCTATAGGTTTGTGTTGTTGTTACATTGAGCCCATAGGTTTGTGTTGTTGTTATAATGACCCTATAGGTTTATGTTGTTGTTATAATGATCCTCTAGGTTTGTGTTGTTGTTATAATGACTCTATAGGTTTGTGTTGCTATATTGACCCTATAGGTTTGTGTTGTTGTTATAATGGGTCTATAGGTTTGTGTTGTTGTTATAATGAGTCTATAGGTTTGTGTTGTTGTTATAATGAGCCTATAGGTTTTTGCTGTTGTTATAATGAGCCTATAGGTTTGTGCTGTTGTTCTATTGAGCCTATAGGTTTGTGTTGTTGTTATAATGAGCTTATCGGTTTGTGTTGTTGTTATATTGAGCCTATAGGTTTGTGTTGTTGTCATAATGACCCTATAGGTTTTTGTTGTTGTTATATTGAGCCTATGGGTTTGTGTTGTTATTCTATTGAGAATATAGGTTTGTGTTGCTATATTCAGCCTATAGGTTTGTGTTGTTGTTACATTGAGCCCATAGGTTTGTGTTGTTGTTATAATGAGCCTATAGGTTTGTGTTGTTATTGAGCCTATAGGTTTGTGTGTGGTGACATTGAGCCTATAGGTTTGTCTTGTTGTTATAATGAGCCTATAGGTTTGTGTTGTTGTTATAATGAGAATATAGATTTGTGTTGCTATATTGAGCCCTAAAGGTTTGTGTTGTTGTTACATTGAGCCCATAGTTTTGTGTTGTTGTTATAATGACCCTATAGGTTTAGGTTGTTGTTATAATGATCCTCTAGGTTTGTGTTGTTGTTATATTGAGCCTATAGGTTTGTGTTGTTGTTATAATGAGCCTATAGGAAAGTGTTGTTGTTATAATGACTCTATAGGTTTGTGTTATTGTTATATTGAGCCTATAGGTTTGTGTTATTGTCATATTGAGCCTATAGGTTTGTGTTGTTGTTCTATTGATCCTATAGGTTTGTGTTGTTGTTATAATGAGTGTATAGGTTTGTGTTGTTGTTATAATGAGTGTATAGGTTTGTGTTGTTGTTATAATGAGTCTATAGGTTTGTGTTGTTGTTATAATGAGTCTATAGGTTTGTGTTGTTGTTATAATGAGTCTATAGGTTTGTGTGTTTGTCATATTGAGCCTATAGGTTTGTTTTGTTGTCATATTGAGCCTATAGGTTTGTGTTGTTGTTATAATGAGTGTATAGGTTTGTGTTGTTGTTATAATGAGTGTATAGGTTTGTGTTGTTGTTATAATGAGTCTATAGGTTTGTGTGTTTGTCATATTGAGCCTATAGGTTTGTGTTCTATTGATCCTATAGGTTTGTGGTGTTGTTGTATTGATCCTATAGGTTTTTGTTGTTGTTATATTGAGTCTATAGGTTTGCGTTGTTGTTATAATGAGCCTATAGGTTTGTGTTGTTATTGAGGCTATTGGTTTGTGTTGTTGTTCTATTGAGCCTATAGGTTTGTGTTGTTGTTATAATGAGCCTATAGGTTTGTGTTGTTATTGAGCCTATAGGTTTGTGTTGTTGTTATATTGAGTCTATAGGTTTGTGTTGTTGTTCTATTGATCCTATAGGTTTGTGTTGTTGTTATAATGAGCCTATAGGTTTGTGTTGTTATTTAGCCTATAGGTTTGTGTTGTTGTTATAATGACTCTATAGGTTTGTGTTGCTATATTGACCCTATAGGTTTGTGTTGTTGTTATGAGTCTATAGGTTTGTGTTGTTGTTATAACGATCCTATAGGTTTATGTGTTTGTCATATTGAGCCTATAGGTTTGTGTTGTTGTTATAATGAGTCTATAGGTTTGTGTTGTTGTTCTAATGAGTCTATAGGTTTTATGTTTTTGTCATATTGAGCCCATAGGTTTGTGTTGTTGTTACATTGAGCCCATAGGTTTGTGTTGTTGTTATAATGACCCTATAGGTTTATGTTGTTGTTATAATGATCCTCTAGGTTTGTGTTGTTGTTATAATGACTCTATAGGTTTGTGTTGCTATATTGACCCTATAGGTTTGTGTTGTTGTTATAATGAGTCTATAGGTTTGTGTTGTTGTTATAATGAGTCTATAGGTTTGTGTTGTTGTTATAACGATCCTATAGGTTTGTGTTGTTGTTATATTGAGCCTATAGGTTTGTGTTGTTGTTCTATTGATCCTATAGGTTTGTGTTGTTGTTATAATGAGTCTATAGGTTTGTGTGTGGTTACATTGAGCCTATAGGTTTGTGTTGTTGTTATAATGAGCCTATAGGTTTGTGTAGTTGTTATAATGACTCTATAGGTTTGTGATGTTGTTATATTGAGCCTATAGGTTTGTGTTGTTGTCATAATGACCCTATAGGTTTGTGTTGTTGTCATATTGAGCCTATAGGTTTGTGTTGTTGTTATAATGAGCCTATAGGTTTGTGTTGTTATTTAGCCTATAGGTTTGTGTTGTTGTTATAATGACTCTATAGGTTTGTGTTGCTATATTGACCCTATAGGTTTGTGTTGTTGTTATGAGTCTATAGGTTTGTGTTGTTGTTATAACGATCCTATAGGTTTATGTGTTTGTCATATTGAGCCTATAGGTTTGTGTTGTTGTTATAATGAGTCTATAGGTTTGTGTTGTTGTTCTAATGAGTCTATAGGTTTTATGTTTTTGTCATATTGAGCCCATAGGTTTGTGTTGTTGTTACATTGAGCCCATAGGTTTGTGTTGTTGTTATAATGACCCTATAGGTTTATGTTGTTGTTATAATGATCCTCTAGGTTTGTGTTGTTGTTATAATGACTCTATAGGTTTGTGTTGCTATATTGACCCTATAGGTTTGTGTTGTTGTTATAATGAGTCTATAGGTTTGTGTTGTTGTTATAATGAGTCTATAGGTTTGTGTTGTTGTTATAATGAGCCTATAGGTTTTTGCTGTTGTTATAATGAGCCTATAGGTTTGTGCTGTTGTTCTATTGAGCCTATAGGTTTGTGTTGTTGTTATAATGAGCTTATCGGTTTGTGTTGTTGTTATATTGAGCCTATAGGTTTGTGTTGTTGTCATAATGACCCTATAGGTTTTTGTTGTTGTTATATTGAGCCTATGGGTTTGTGTTGTTATTCTATTGAGAATATAGGTTTGTGTTGCTATATTCAGCCTATAGGTTTGTGTTGTTGTTACATTGAGCCCATAGGTTTGTGTTGTTGTTATAATGAGCCTATAGGTTTGTGTTGTTATTGAGCCTATAGGTTTGTGTGTGGTGACATTGAGCCTATAGGTTTGTCTTGTTGTTATAATGAGCCTATAGGTTTGTGTTGTTGTTATAATGAGAATATAGATTTGTGTTGCTATATTGAGCCCTAAAGGTTTGTGTTGTTGTTACATTGAGCCCATAGTTTTGTGTTGTTGTTATAATGACCCTATAGGTTTAGGTTGTTGTTATAATGATCCTCTAGGTTTGTGTTGTTGTTATATTGAGCCTATAGGTTTGTGTTGTTGTTATAATGAGCCTATAGGAAAGTGTTGTTGTTATAATGACTCTATAGGTTTGTGTTATTGTTATATTGAGCCTATAGGTTTGTGTTGTTGTCATATTGAGCCTATAGGTTTGTGTTGTTGTTCTATTGATCCTATAGGTTTGTGTTGTTGTTATAATGAGTGTATAGGTTTGTGTTGTTGTTATAATGAGTGTATAGGTTTGTGTTGTTGTTATAATGAGTCTATAGGTTTGTGTGTTTGTCATATTGAGCCTATAGGTTTGTTTTGTTGTCATATTGAGCCTATAGGTTTGTGTTGTTGTTATAATGAGTGTATAGGTTTGTGTTGTTGTTATAATGAGTGTATAGGTTTGTGTTGTTGTTATAATGAGTCTATAGGTTTGTTTGTTTGTCATATTGAGCCTATAGGTTTGTGTTCTATTGATCCTATAGGTTTGTGGTGTTGTTGTATTGATCCTATAGGTTTTTGTTGTTGTTATATTGAGTCTATAGGTTTGCGTTGTTGTTATAATGAGCCTATAGGTTTGTGTTGTTATTGAGGCTATTGGTTTGTGTTGTTGTTCTATTGAGCCTATAGGTTTGTGTTGTTGTTATAATGAGCCTATAGGTTTGTGTTGTTATTGAGCCTATAGGTTTGTGTTGTTGTTATATTGAGTCTATAGGTTTGTGTTGTTGTTCTATTGATCCTATAGGTTTGTGTTGTTGTTATAATGAGCCTATAGGTTTGTGTTGTTATTTAGCCTATAGGTTTGTGTTGTTGTTATAATGACTCTATAGGTTTGTGTTGCTATATTGACCCTATAGGTTTGTGTTGTTGTTATGAGTCTATAGGTTTGTGTTGTTGTTATAACGATCCTATAGGTTTATGTGTTTGTCATATTGAGCCTATAGGTTTGTGTTGTTGTTCTATTGATCCTATAGGTTTGTGTTGTTGTTATAATGAGTGTATAGGTTTGTGTTGTTGTTATAATGAGTGTATAGGTTTGTGTTGTTGTTATAATGAGTCTATAGGTTTGTGTTGTTGTTATAATGAGTCTATAGGTTTGTGTTGTTGTTATAATGAGTCTATAGGTTTGTGTGTTTGTCATATTGAGCCTATAGGTTTGTTTTGTTGTCATATTGAGCCTATAGGTTTGTGTTGTTGTTATAATGAGTGTATAGGTTTGTGTTGTTGTTATAATGAGTGTATAGGTTTGTGTTGTTGTTATAATGAGTCTATAGGTTTGTGTGTTTGTCATATTGAGCCTATAGGTTTGTGTTCTATTGATCCTATAGGTTTGTGGTGTTGTTGTATTGATCCTATAGGTTTTTGTTGTTGTTATATTGAGTCTATAGGTTTGCGTTGTTGTTATAATGAGCCTATAGGTTTGTGTTGTTATTGAGGCTATTGGTTTGTGTTGTTGTTCTATTGAGCCTATAGGTTTGTGTTGTTGTTATAATGAGCCTATAGGTTTGTGTTGTTATTGAGCCTATAGGTTTGTGTTGTTGTTATATTGAGTCTATAGGTTTGTGTTGTTGTTCTATTGATCCTATAGGTTTGTGTTGTTGTTATAATGAGCCTATAGGTTTGTGTTGTTATTTAGCCTATAGGTTTGTGTTGTTGTTATAATGACTCTATAGGTTTGTGTTGCTATATTGACCCTATAGGTTTGTGTTGTTGTTATGAGTCTATAGGTTTGTGTTGTTGTTATAACGATCCTATAGGTTTATGTGTTTGTCATATTGAGCCTATAGGTTTGTGTTGTTGTTATAATGAGTCTATAGGTTTGTGTTGTTGTTCTAATGAGTCTATAGGTTTTATGTTTTTGTCATATTGAGCCCATAGGTTTGTGTTGTTGTTACATTGAGCCCATAGGTTTGTGTTGTTGTTATAATGACCCTATAGGTTTATGTTGTTGTTATAATGATCCTCTAGGTTTGTGTTGTTGTTATAATGACTCTATAGGTTTGTGTTGCTATATTGACCCTATAGGTTTGTGTTGTTGTTATAATGAGTCTATAGGTTTGTGTTGTTGTTATAATGAGTCTATAGGTTTGTGTTGTTGTTATAACGATCCTATAGGTTTGTGTTGTTGTTATATTGAGCCTATAGGTTTGTGTTGTTGTTCTATTGATCCTATAGGTTTGTGTTGTTGTTATAATGAGTCTATAGGTTTGTGTGTGGTTACATTGAGCCTATAGGTTTGTGTTGTTGTTATAATGAGCCTATAGGTTTGTGTAGTTGTTATAATGACTCTATAGGTTTGTGATGTTGTTATATTGAGCCTATAGGTTTGTGTTGTTGTCATAATGACCCTATAGGTTTGTGTTGTTGTCATATTGAGCCTATAGGTTTGTGTTGTTGTTATAATGAGCCTATAGGTTTGTGTTGTTATTTAGCCTATAGGTTTGTGTTGTTGTTATAATGACTCTATAGGTTTGTGTTGCTATATTGACCCTATAGGTTTGTGTTGTTGTTATGAGTCTATAGGTTTGTGTTGTTGTTATAACGATCCTATAGGTTTATGTGTTTGTCATATTGAGCCTATAGGTTTGTGTTGTTGTTATAATGAGTCTATAGGTTTGTGTTGTTGTTCTAACGAGTCTATAGGTTTTATGTTTTTGTCATATTGAGCCCATAGGTTTGTGTTGTTGTTACATTGAGCCCATAGGTTTGTGTTGTTGTTATAATGACCCTATAGGTTTATGTTGTTGTTATAATGATCCTCTAGGTTTGTGTTGTTGTTATAATGACTCTATAGGTTTGTGTTGCTATATTGACCCTATAGGTTTGTGTTGTTGTTATAATGAGTCTATAGGTTTGTGTTGTTGTTATAATGAGTCTATAGGTTTGTGTTGTTGTTATAATGAGCCTATAGGTTTTTGCTGTTGTTATAATGAGCCTATAGGTTTGTGCTGTTGTTCTATTGAGCCTATAGGTTTGTGTTGTTATAATGAGCTTATCGGTTTGTGTTGTTGTTATATTGAGCCTATAGGTTTGTGTTGTTGTCATAATGACCCTATAGGTTTTTGTTGTTGTTATATTGAGCCTATGGGTTTGTGTTGTTATTCTATTGAGAATATAGGTTTGTGTTGCTATATTCAGCCTATAGGTTTGTGTTGTTGTTACATTGAGCCCATAGGTTTGTGTTGTTGTTATAATGAGCCTATAGGTTTGTGTTGTTATTGAGCCTATAGGTTTGTGTGTGGTGACATTGAGCCTATAGGTTTGTCTTGTTGTTATAATGAGCCTATAGGTTTGTGTTGTTGTTATAATGAGAATATAGATTTGTGTTGCTATATTGAGCCCTAAAGGTTTGTGTTGTTGTTACATTGAGCCCATAGTTTTGTGTTGTTGTTATAATGACCCTATAGGTTTAGGTTGTTGTTATAATGATCCTCTAGGTTTGTGTTGTTGTTATATTGAGCCTATAGGTTTGTGTTGTTGTTATAATGAGCCTATAGGAAAGTGTTGTTGTTATAATGACTCTATAGGTTTGTGTTATTGTTATATTGAGCCTATAGGTTTGTGTTGTTGTCATATTGAGCCTATAGGTTTGTGTTGTTGTTCTATTGATCCTATAGGTTTGTGTTGTTGTTATAATGAGTGTATAGGTTTGTGTTGTTGTTATAATGAGTGTATAGGTTTGTGTTGTTGTTATAATGAGTCTATAGGTTTGTGTGTTTGTCATATTGAGCCTATAGGTTTGTTTTGTTGTCATATTGAGCCTATAGGTTTGTGTTGTTGTTATAATGAGTGTATAGGTTTGTGTTGTTGTTATAATGAGTGTATAGGTTTGTGTTGTTGTTATAATGAGTCTATAGGTTTGTGTGTTTGTCATATTGAGCCTATAGGTTTGTGTTCTATTGATCCTATAGGTTTGTGGTGTTGTTGTATTGATCCTATAGGTTTTTGTTGTTGTTATATTGAGTCTATAGGTTTGCGTTGTTGTTATAATGAGCCTATAGGTTTGTGTTGTTATTGAGGCTATTGGTTTGTGTTGTTGTTCTATTGAGCCTATAGGTTTGTGTTGTTGTTATAATGAGCCTATAGGTTTGTGTTGTTATTGAGCCTATAGGTTTGTGTTGTTGTTATATTGAGTCTATAGGTTTGTGTTGTTGTTCTATTGATCCTATAGGTTTGTGTTGTTGTTATAATGAGCCTATAGGTTTGTGTTGTTATTTAGCCTATAGGTTTGTGTTGTTGTTATAATGACTCTATAGGTTTGTGTTGCTATATTGACCCTATAGGTTTGTGTTGTTGTTATGAGTCTATAGGTTTGTGTTGTTGTTATAACGATCCTATAGGTTTATGTGTTTGTCATATTGAGCCTATAGGTTTGTGTTGTTGTTATAATGACCCTATAGGTTTGTGTTGTTGTCATATTGAGCCTATAGGTTTGTGTTGTTGTTATAATGAGCCTATAGGTTTGTGTTGTTATTTAGCCTATAGGTTTGTGTTGTTGTTATAATGACTCTATAGGTTTGTGTTGCTATATTGACCCTATAGGTTTGTGTTGTTGTTATGAGTCTATAGGTTTGTGTTGTTGTTATAACGATCCTATAGGTTTATGTGTTTGTCATATTGAGCCTATAGGTTTGTGTTGTTGTTATAATGAGTCTATAGGTTTGTGTTGTTGTTCTAACGAGTCTATAGGTTTTATGTTTTTGTCATATTGAGCCCATAGGTTTGTGTTGTTGTTACATTGAGCCCATAGGTTTGTGTTGTTGTTATAATGACCCTATAGGTTTATGTTGTTGTTATAATGATCCTCTAGGTTTGTGTTGTTGTTATAATGACTCTATAGGTTTGTGTTGCTATATTGACCCTATAGGTTTGTGTTGTTGTTATAATGAGTCTATAGGTTTGTGTTGTTGTTATAATGAGTCTATAGGTTTGTGTTGTTGTTATAATGAGCCTATAGGTTTTTGCTGTTGTTATAATGAGCCTATAGGTTTGTGCTGTTGTTCTATTGAGCCTATAGGTTTGTGTTGTTATAATGAGCTTATCGGTTTGTGTTGTTGTTATATTGAGCCTATAGGTTTGTGTTGTTGTCATAATGACCCTATAGGTTTTTGTTGTTGTTATATTGAGCCTATGGGTTTGTGTTGTTATTCTATTGAGAATATAGGTTTGTGTTGCTATATTCAGCCTATAGGTTTGTGTTGTTGTTACATTGAGCCCATAGGTTTGTGTTGTTGTTATAATGAGCCTATAGGTTTGTGTTGTTATTGAGCCTATAGGTTTGTGTGTGGTGACATTGAGCCTATAGGTTTGTCTTGTTGTTATAATGAGCCTATAGGTTTGTGTTGTTGTTATAATGAGAATATAGATTTGTGTTGCTATATTGAGCCCTAAAGGTTTGTGTTGTTGTTACATTGAGCCCATAGTTTTGTGTTGTTGTTATAATGACCCTATAGGTTTAGGTTGTTGTTATAATGATCCTCTAGGTTTGTGTTGTTGTTATATTGAGCCTATAGGTTTGTGTTGTTGTTATAATGAGCCTATAGGAAAGTGTTGTTGTTATAATGACTCTATAGGTTTGTGTTATTGTTATATTGAGCCTATAGGTTTGTGTTGTTGTCATATTGAGCCTATAGGTTTGTGTTGTTGTTCTATTGATCCTATAGGTTTGTGTTGTTGTTATAATGAGTGTATAGGTTTGTGTTGTTGTTATAATGAGTGTATAGGTTTGTGTTGTTGTTATAATGAGTCTATAGGTTTGTGTGTTTGTCATATTGAGCCTATAGGTTTGTTTTGTTGTCATATTGAGCCTATAGGTTTGTGTTGTTGTTATAATGAGTGTATAGGTTTGTGTTGTTGTTATAATGAGTGTATAGGTTTGTGTTGTTGTTATAATGAGTCTATAGGTTTGTGTGTTTGTCATATTGAGCCTATAGGTTTGTGTTCTATTGATCCTATAGGTTTGTGGTGTTGTTGTATTGATCCTATAGGTTTTTGTTGTTGTTATATTGAGTCTATAGGTTTGCGTTGTTGTTATAATGAGCCTATAGGTTTGTGTTGTTATTGAGGCTATTGGTTTGTGTTGTTGTTCTATTGAGCCTATAGGTTTGTGTTGTTGTTATAATGAGCCTATAGGTTTGTGTTGTTATTGAGCCTATAGGTTTGTGTTGTTGTTATATTGAGTCTATAGGTTTGTGTTGTTGTTCTATTGATCCTATAGGTTTGTGTTGTTGTTATAATGAGCCTATAGGTTTGTGTTGTTATTTAGCCTATAGGTTTGTGTTGTTGTTATAATGACTCTATAGGTTTGTGTTGCTATATTGACCCTATAGGTTTGTGTTGTTGTTATGAGTCTATAGGTTTGTGTTGTTGTTATAACGATCCTATAGGTTTATGTGTTTGTCATATTGAGCCTATAGGTTTGTGTTGTTGTTATAATGACCCTATAGGTTTGTGTTGTTGTCATATTGAGCCTATAGGTTTGTGTTGTTGTTATAATGAGCCTATAGGTTTGTGTTGTTATTTAGCCTATAGGTTTGTGTTGTTGTTATAATGACCCTATAGGTTTGTGTTGTTGTTATAATGACTCTATAGGTTTGTGTTGCTATATTGACCCTATAGGTTTGTGTTGTTGTTATAACGATCCTATAGGTTTGTGTTGTTGTTATAACGATCCTATAGGTTTATGTGTTTGTCATATTGAGCCTATAGGTTTGTGTTGTTGTTATAATGAGCCCATAGGTTTGTGTTGTTGTTACATTGAGCCCATAGGTTTGTGTTGTTGTTATAATGACCCTATAGGTTTATGTTGTTGTTATAATGATCCTCTAGGTTTGTGTTGTTGTTATAATGACTCTATAGGTTTGTGTTGCTATATTGACCCTATAGGTTTGTGTTGTTGTTATAATGAGTCTATAGGTTTGTGTTGTTGTTATAATGAGTCTATAGGTTTGTGTTGTTGTTATAATGAGCCTATAGGTTTTTGCTGTTGTTATAATGAGCCTATAGGTTTGTGCTGTTGTTCTATTGAGCCTATAGGTTTGTGTTGTTATAATGAGCTTATCGGTTTGTGTTGTTGTTATATTGAGCCTATAGGTTTGTGTTGTTGTCATAATGACCCTATAGGTTTTTGTTGTTGTTATATTGAGCCTATGGGTTTGTGTTGTTATTCTATTGAGAATATAGGTTTGTGTTGCTATATTCAGCCTATAGGTTTGTGTTGTTGTTACATTGAGCCCATAGGTTTGTGTTGTTGTTATAATGAGCCTATAGGTTTGTGTTGTTATTGAGCCTATAGGTTTGTGTGTGGTGACATTGAGCCTATAGGTTTGTCTTGTTGTTATAATGAGCCTATAGGTTTGTGTTGTTGTTATAATGAGAATATAGATTTGTGTTGCTATATTGAGCCCTAAAGGTTTGTGTTGTTGTTACATTGAGCCCATAGTTTTGTGTTGTTGTTATAATGACCCTATAGGTTTAGGTTGTTGTTATAATGATCCTCTAGGTTTGTGTTGTTGTTATATTGAGCCTATAGGTTTGTGTTGTTGTTATAATGAGCCTATAGGAAAGTGTTGTTGTTATAATGACTCTATAGGTTTGTGTTATTGTTATATTGAGCCTATAGGTTTGTGTTGTTGTCATATTGAGCCTATAGGTTTGTGTTGTTGTTCTATTGATCCTATAGGTTTGTGTTGTTGTTATAATGAGTGTATAGGTTTGTGTTGTTGTTATAATGAGTGTATAGGTTTGTGTTGTTGTTATAATGAGTCTATAGGTTTGTGTGTTTGTCATATTGAGCCTATAGGTTTGTTTTGTTGTCATATTGAGCCTATAGGTTTGTGTTGTTGTTATAATGAGTGTATAGGTTTGTGTTGTTGTTATAATGAGTGTATAGGTTTGTGTTGTTGTTATAATGAGTCTATAGGTTTGTGTGTTTGTCATATTGAGCCTATAGGTTTGTGTTCTATTGATCCTATAGGTTTGTGGTGTTGTTGTATTGAGCCTATAGGTTTGTGGTGTTGTTATATTGAGTCTATAGGTTTGCGTTGTTGTTATAATGAGCCTATAGGTTTGTGTTGTTATTGAGGCTATTGGTTTGTGTTGTTGTTCTATTGAGCCTATAGGTTTGTGTTGTTGTTATAATGAGCCTATAGGTTTGTGTTGTTATTGAGCCTATAGGTTTGTGTTGTTGTTATATTGAGTCTATAGGTTTGTGTTGTTGTTCTATTGATCCTATAGGTTTGTGTTGTTGTTATAATGAGCCTATAGGTTTGTGTTGTTATTTAGCCTATAGGTTTGTGTTGTTGTTATAATGACTCTATAGGTTTGTGTTGCTATATTGACCCTATAGGTTTGTGTTGTTGTTATGAGTCTATAGGTTTGTGTTGTTGTTATAACGATCCTATAGGTTTATGTGTTTGTCATATTGAGCCTATAGGTTTGTGTTGTTGTTATAATGAGTCTATAGGTTTGTGTTGTTGTTCTAATGAGTCTATAGGTTTTATGTTTTTGTCATATTGAGCCCATAGGTTTGTGTTGTTGTTACATTGAGCCCATAGGTTTGTGTTGTTGTTATAATGACCCTATAGGTTTATGTTGTTGTTATAATGATCCTCTAGGTTTGTGTTGTTGTTATAATGACTCTATAGGTTTGTGTTGCTATATTGACCCTATAGGTTTGTGTTGTTGTTATAATGAGTCTATAGGTTTGTGTTGTTGTTATAATGAGTCTATAGGTTTGTGTTGTTGTTATAACGATCCTATAGGTTTGTGTTGTTGTTATATTGAGCCTATAGGTTTGTGTTGTTGTTCTATTGATCCTATAGGTTTGTGTTGTTGTTATAATGAGTCTATAGGTTTGTGTGTGGTTACATTGAGCCTATAGGTTTGTGTTGTTGTTATAATGAGCCTATAGGTTTGTGTAGTTGTTATAATGACTCTATAGGTTTGTGATGTTGTTATATTGAGCCTATAGGTTTGTGTTGTTGTCATAATGACCCTATAGGTTTGTGTTGTTGTCATATTGAGCCTATAGGTTTGTGTTGTTCTATTGATCCTATAGGTTTGTGTTGTTGTTATAATGAGCCTATAGGTTTGTGCTGTTGTTCTATTGAGCCTATAGGTTTGTGTTGTTGTTATCATGAGCCAATAGGTTTGTGTTGTTATTGAGCATATAGGTTTGTGTGTGGTGACATTGAGCCTATAGGTTTGTGTTGTTATTGAGCCTATAGGTTTGTGTTGTTGTTATAATGAGAATATAGGTTTGTGTTGCTATATTGAGCCTATAGGTTTGTGTTCTATTGATCCTATAGGTTTGTGTTGTTCTATTGGTCCTATAGGTTTGTGGTGTTGTTGTATTGATCCTATAGGTTTTTGTTGTTTTTATATTGAGTCTATAGGTTTGTGTTGTTGTTATAATGGGCCTATAGGTTTGTGTTGTTATTGAGGCTATAGGTTTGTGTTGTTGTTATAATGAGCCTATAGGTTTGTGTTGTTGTTATAATGAGCCTATAGGTTTGTGTTATTGAGCCTATAGGTTTGTGTTGTTGTTATATTGAGCCTATAGGTTTGTGTGTGGTGACATTGAGCCTATAGGTTTGTCTTGTTGTTATAATGAGCCTATAGGTTTGTGTTGTTGTTATAATGAGTCTATAGGTTTGTGTTGTTGTTACACTGAGCCTATAGGTTTGTGTTGTTATTGAGGCTATAGGTTTGTGTTGTTCTATTGAGCCTATAGGTTTGTGTTGTTGTTATAATGAGCCTATAGGTTTGTGTTGTTATTGAGCCTATAGGTTTGTGTTGTTGTTCTATTGAGTCTATAGGTTTGTGTTGTTGTTCTATTGATCCTATAGGTTTGTGTTGTTGTTATAATGAGCCTATAGGTTTGTGTTGTTATTTAGCCTATAGGTTTGTGTTGTTGTTATAATGAGCCTATAGGTTTGTGTGTGGTGACATTGAGCCTATAGGTTTGTCTTGTTGTTATAATGAGCCTATAGGTTTGTGTTGTTGTTATAATGAGTCTATAGGTTTGTGTTGTTGTTACACTGAGCCTATAGGTTTGTGTTGTTGTTATAATGAGCCTATAGGTTTGTGTTGTTATTTAGCCTATAGGTTTGTGTTGTTGTTCTATTGATCCTATAGGTTTGTGTTGTTATTTAGCCTATAGGTTTGTGTTGTTGTTATAATGAGCCTATAGGTTTGTGTGTGGTGACGTTGAGCCTATAGGTTTGTCTTGTTGTTATAATGAGTCTATAGGTTTGTGTTGTTGTTATAATGAGTCTATAGGTTTGTGTTGTTGTTACACTGAGCCTATAGGTTTGTGTTGTTATTGAGGCTATAGGTTTGTGTTGTTCTTGAGGCTATAGGTTTGTGTTGTTCTTGAGGCTATAGGTTTGTGTTGTTCTATTGAGCCTATAGGTTTGTGTTGTTGTTATAATGAGCCTATAGGTTTGTGTTGTTATTGAGCCTATAGGTTTGTGTTGTTGTTCTATTGAGTCTATAGGTTTGTGTTGTTGTTCTATTGATCCTATAGGTTTGTGTTGTTGTTATAATGAGCCTATAGGTTTGTGGTTATTTAGCCTATAGGTTTGTGTTGTTGTTATAATGACTCTATAGGTTTGTGTTGCTATATTGACCCTATAGGTTTGTGTTGTTGTTATAATGACTCTATAGGTTTGTGTTGCTATATTGACCCTATAGGTTTGTGTTGTTGTTATAATGAGTCTATAGGTTTGTGTTGTTGTTATAACGATCCTATAGGTTTGTGCTGTTGTTCTATTGATCCTATAGGTTTGTGTTGTTGTTCTATTGATCCTATAGGTTTGTGTTGTTGTTATAATGAGCCTATAGGTTTGTGTTGTTATTGAGCCTATAGGTTTGTGTTGTTGTTCTATTGAGTCTATAGGTTTGTGTTGTTGTTCTATTGATCCTATAGGTTTGTGTTGTTGTTATAATGAGCCTATAGGTTTGTGTTGTTATTTAGCCTATAGGTTTGTGTTGTTGTTATAATGAGCCTATAGGTTTGTGTGTGGTGACATTGAGCCTATAGGTTTGTCTTGTTGTTATAATGAGCCTATAGGTTTGTGTTGTTGTTATAATGAGTCTATAGGTTTGTGTTGTTGTTACACTGAGCCTATAGGTTTGTGTTGCTGTTATAATGAGCCTATAGGTTTGTGTTGTTATTTAGCCTATAGGTTTGTGTTGTTGTTCTATTGATCCTATAGGTTTGTGTTGTTATTTAGCCTATAGGTTTGTGTTGTTGTTATAATGAGCCTATAGGTTTGTGTGTGGTGACGTTGAGCCTATAGGTTTGTCTTGTTGTTATAATGAGTCTATAGGTTTGTGTTGTTGTTATAATGAGTCTATAGGTTTGTGTTGTTGTTACACTGAGCCTATAGGTTTGTGTTGTTATTGAGGCTATAGGTTTGTGTTGTTCTTGAGGCTATAGGTTTGTGTTGTTCTTGAGGCTATAGGTTTGTGTTGTTCTATTGAGCCTATAGGTTTGTGTTGTTGTTATAATGAGCCTATAGGTTTGTGTTGTTATTGAGCCTATAGGTTTGTGTTGTTGTTCTATTGAGTCTATAGGTTTGTGTTGTTGTTCTATTGATCCTATAGGTTTGTGTTGTTGTTATAATGAGCCTATAGGTTTGTGGTTATTTAGCCTATAGGTTTGTGTTGTTGTTATAATGACTCTATAGGTTTGTGTTGCTATATTGACCCTATAGGTTTGTGTTGTTGTTATAATGACTCTATAGGTTTGTGTTGTTGTTATAATGACTCTATAGGTTTGTGTTGCTATATTGACCCTATAGGTTTGTGTTGTTGTTATAATGAGTCTATAGGTTTGTGTTGTTGTTATAACGATCCTATAGGTTTGTGCTGTTGTTATATTGAGCCTATAGGTTTGTGCTGTTGTTATATTGAGCCTATAGGTTTGTGTTGTTGTTCTATTGATCCTATAGGTTTGTGTTGTTGTTCTATTGATCCTATAGGTTTGTGTTGTTGTTATAATGAGTCTATAGGTTTGTGTGTGGTTACATTGAGCCTATAGGTTTGTGTTGTTGTTATAATGAGCCTATAGGTTTGTGTTGTTGTTATATTGAGCCTATAGGTTTGTGTTGTTGTCATAATGACCCTATAGGTTTGTGTTGTTGTCATATTGAGCCTATAGGTTTGTGTTGTTCTATTGATCCTATAGGTTTGTGTTGTTGTTATAATGAGCCTATAGGTTTGTGTTGTTGTTCTATTGAGCCTATAGGTTTGTGTTGTTGTTATCATGAGCCTATAGGTTTGTGTTGTTATTGAGCATATAGGTTTGTGTGTGGTGACATTGAGCCTATAGGTTTGTGTTGTTATTGAGCCTATAGGTTTGTGTTGTTGTTATAATGAGAATATAGGTTTGTGTTGCTATATTGAGCCTATAGGTTTGTGTTGTTGTTACATTGAGCCCATAGTTTTGCGTTGTTGTTCTATTGATCCTATAGGTTTGTGGTGTTGTTATAATGAGCCTATAGGTTTGTGTTGTTATTGAGGCTATAGGTTTGTGTTGTTGTTCTATTGAGCCTATAGGTTTGTGTTGTTGTTATAATGAGCCTATAGGTTTGTGTTGTTTTTGAGCCTATAGGTTTGTGTTGTTGTTATATTGAGCCTATAGGTTTGTGTGTGGTGACATTGAGCCTATAGGTTTGTCTTGTTGTTATAATGAGCCTATAGGTTTGTGTTGTTGTTATAATGAGTCTATAGGTTTGTGTTGTTGTTACACTGAGCCTATAGGTTTGTGTTGTTGTTATAATGAGCCTATAGGTTTGTGTTGTTATTTAGCCTATAGGTTTGTGTTGTTGTTCTATTGATCCTATAGGTTTGTGTTGTTATTTAGCCTATAGGTTTGTGTTGTTGTTATAATGAGCCTATAGGTTTGTGTGTGGTGACGTTGAGCCTATAGGTTTGTCTTGTTGTTATAATGAGTCTATAGGTTTGTGTTGTTGTTATAATGAGTCTATAGGTTTGTGTTGTTGTTACACTGAGCCTATAGGTTTGTGTTGTTATTGAGGCTATAGGTTTGTGTTGTTCTTGAGGCTATAGGTTTGTGTTGTTCTTGAGGCTATAGGTTTGTGTTGTTCTATTGAGCCTATAGGTTTGTGTTGTTGTTATAATGAGCCTATAGGTTTGTGTTGTTATTGAGCCTATAGGTTTGTGTTGTTGTTCTATTGAGTCTATAGGTTTGTGTTGTTGTTCTATTGATCCTATAGGTTTGTGTTGTTGTTATAATGAGCCTATAGGTTTGTGGTTATTTAGCCTATAGGTTTGTGTTGTTGTTATAATGACTCTATAGGTTTGTGTTGCTATATTGACCCTATAGGTTTGTGTTGTTGTTATAATGACTCTATAGGTTTGTGTTCCTATATTGACCCTATAGGTTTGTGTTGTTGTTATAATGAGTCTATAGGTTTGTGTTGTTGTTATAACGATCCTATAGGTTTGTGCTGTTGTTCTATTGATCCTATAGGTTTGTGTTGTTGTTCTATTGATCCTATAGGTTTGTGTTGTTGTTATAATGAGCCTATAGGTTTGTGTTGTTATTGAGCCTATAGGTTTGTGTTGTTGTTCTATTGAGTCTATAGGTTTGTGTTGTTGTTCTATTGATCCTATAGGTTTGTGTTGTTGTTATAATGAGCCTATAGGTTTGTGTTGTT
The DNA here is from genome assembly GCA_037577475.1 of Chaunax sp. Z400. Lineage (NCBI taxonomy): Eukaryota > Metazoa > Chordata > Actinopteri > Lophiiformes > Chaunacidae > Chaunax > Chaunax sp. Z400. The sequence goes on along the minus strand of JBAGJB010000184.1, from coordinate 214,360 downwards.
ATTTAGCCTATAGGTTTGTGTTGTTGTTATAATGAGCCTATAGGTTTGTGTGTGGTGACATTGAGCCTATAGGTTTGTCTTGTTGTTATAATGAGCCTATAGGTTTGTGTTGTTGTTATAATGAGTCTATAGGTTTGTGTTGTTGTTACACTGAGCCTATAGGTTTGTGTTGCTGTTATAATGAGCCTATAGGTTTGTGTTGTTATTTAGCCTATAGGTTTGTGTTGTTGTTCTATTGATCCTATAGGTTTGTGTTGTTATTTAGCCTATAGGTTTGTGTTGTTGTTATAATGAGCCTATAGGTTTGTGTGTGGTGACGTTGAGCCTATAGGTTTGTCTTGTTGTTATAATGAGTCTATAGGTTTGTGTTGTTGTTATAATGAGTCTATAGGTTTGTGTTGTTGTTACACTGAGCCTATAGGTTTGTGTTGTTATTGAGGCTATAGGTTTGTGTTGTTCTTGAGGCTATAGGTTTGTGTTGTTCTTGAGGCTATAGGTTTGTGTTGTTCTATTGAGCCTATAGGTTTGTGTTGTTGTTATAATGAGCCTATAGGTTTGTGTTGTTATTGAGCCTATAGGTTTGTGTTGTTGTTCTATTGAGTCTATAGGTTTGTGTTGTTGTTCTATTGATCCTATAGGTTTGTGTTGTTGTTATAATGAGCCTATAGGTTTGTGGTTATTTAGCCTATAGGTTTGTGTTGTTGTTATAATGACTCTATAGGTTTGTGTTGCTATATTGACCCTATAGGTTTGTGTTGTTGTTATAATGACTCTATAGGTTTGTGTTGTTGTTATAATGACTCTATAGGTTTGTGTTGCTATATTGACCCTATAGGTTTGTGTTGTTGTTATAATGAGTCTATAGGTTTGTGTTGTTGTTATAACGATCCTATAGGTTTGTGCTGTTGTTATATTGAGCCTATAGGTTTGTGCTGTTGTTATATTGAGCCTATAGGTTTGTGTTGTTGTTCTATTGATCCTATAGGTTTGTGTTGTTGTTCTATTGATCCTATAGGTTTGTGTTGTTGTTATAATGAGTCTATAGGTTTGTGTGTGGTTACATTGAGCCTATAGGTTTGTGTTGTTGTTATAATGAGCCTATAGGTTTGTGTTGTTGTTATATTGAGCCTATAGGTTTGTGTTGTTGTCATAATGACCCTATAGGTTTGTGTTGTTGTCATATTGAGCCTATAGGTTTGTGTTGTTCTATTGATCCTATAGGTTTGTGTTGTTGTTATAATGAGCCTATAGGTTTGTGTTGTTGTTCTATTGAGCCTATAGGTTTGTGTTGTTGTTATCATGAGCCTATAGGTTTGTGTTGTTATTGAGCATATAGGTTTGTGTGTGGTGACATTGAGCCTATAGGTTTGTGTTGCTATATTGAGCCTATAGGTTTGTGTTGTTGTTATAATGAGAATATAGGTTTGTGTTGCTATATTGAGCCTATAGGTTTGTGTTGTTGTTACATTGAGCCCATAGTTTTGCGTTGTTGTTCTATTGATCCTATAGGTTTGTGGTGTTGTTATAATGAGCCTATAGGTTTGTGTTGTTATTGAGGCTATAGGTTTGTGTTGTTGTTCTATTGAGCCTATAGGTTTGTGTTGTTGTTATAATGAGCCTATAGGTTTGTGTTGTTTTTGAGCCTATAGGTTTGTGTTGTTGTTATATTGAGCCGATAGGTTTGTGTGTGGTGACATTGAGCCTATAGGTTTGTCTTGTTGTTATAATGAGCCTATAGGTTTGTGTTGTTGTTATAATGAGTCTATAGGTTTGTGTTGTTGTTACACTGAGCCTATAGGTTTGTGTTGTTGTTATAATGAGCCTATAGGTTTGTGTTGTTATTTAGCCTATAGGTTTGTGTTGTTGTTCTATTGATCCTATAGGTTTGTGTTGTTATTTAGCCTATAGGTTTGTGTTGTTGTTATAATGAGCCTATAGGTTTGTGTGTGGTGACGTTGAGCCTATAGGTTTGTCTTGTTGTTATAATGAGTCTATAGGTTTGTGTTGTTGTTATAATGAGTCTATAGGTTTGTGTTGTTGTTACACTGAGCCTATAGGTTTGTGTTGTTATTGAGGCTATAGGTTTGTGTTGTTCTTGAGGCTATAGGTTTGTGTTGTTCTTGAGGCTATAGGTTTGTGTTGTTCTATTGAGCCTATAGGTTTGTGTTGTTGTTATAATGAGCCTATAGGTTTGTGTTGTTATTGAGCCTATAGGTTTGTGTTGTTGTTCTATTGAGTCTATAGGTTTGTGTTGTTGTTCTATTGATCCTATAGGTTTGTGTTGTTGTTATAATGAGCCTATAGGTTTGTGGTTATTTAGCCTATAGGTTTGTGTTGTTGTTATAATGACTCTATAGGTTTGTGTTGCTATATTGACCCTATAGGTTTGTGTTGTTGTTATAATGACTCTATAGGTTTGTGTTGCTATATTGACCCTATAGGTTTGTGTTGTTGTTATAATGAGTCTATAGGTTTGTGTTGTTGTTATAACGATCCTATAGGTTTGTGCTGTTGTTCTATTGATCCTATAGGTTTGTGTTGTTGTTCTATTGATCCTATAGGTTTGTGTTGTTGTTATAATGAGCCTATAGGTTTGTGTTGTTATTGAGCCTATAGGTTTGTGTTGTTGTTCTATTGAGTCTATAGGTTTGTGTTGTTGTTCTATTGATGCTATAGGTTTGTGTTGTTGTTATAATGAGCCTATAGGTTTGTGTTGTTATTTAGCCTATATGTTTGTGTTGTTGTTATAATGAGCCTATAGGTTTGTGTGTGGTGACATTGAGCCTATAGGTTTGTCTTGTTGTTATAATGAGCCTATAGGTTTGTGTTGTTGTTATAATGAGTCTATAGGTTTGTGTTGTTGTTACACTGAGCCTATAGGTTTGTGTTGCTGTTATAATGAGCCTATAGGTTTGTGTTGTTATTTAGCCTATAGGTTTGTGTTGTTGTTCTATTGATCCTATAGGTTTGTGTTGTTATTTAGCCTATAGGTTTGTGTTGTTGTTATAATGAGCCTATAGGTTTGTGTGTGGTGACGTTGAGCCTATAGGTTTGTCTTGTTGTTATAATGAGTCTATAGGTTTGTGTTGTTGTTATAATGAGTCTATAGGTTTGTGTTGTTGTTACACTGAGCCTATAGGTTTGTGTTGTTATTGAGGCTATAGGTTTGTGTTGTTCTTGAGGCTATAGGTTTGTGTTGTTCTTGAGGCTATAGGTTTGTGTTGTTCTATTGAGCCTATAGGTTTGTGTTGTTGTTATAATGAGCCTATAGGTTTGTGTTGTTATTGAGCCTATAGGTTTGTGTTGTTGTTCTATTGAGTCTATAGGTTTGTGTTGTTGTTCTATTGATCCTATAGGTTTGTGTTGTTGTTATAATGAGCCTATAGGTTTGTGGTTATTTAGCCTATAGGTTTGTGTTGTTGTTATAATGACTCTATAGGTTTGTGTTGCTATATTGACCCTATAGGTTTGTGTTGTTGTTATAATGACTCTATAGGTTTGTGTTGTTGTTATAATGACTCTATAGGTTTGTGTTGCTATATTGACCCTATAGGTTTGTGTTGTTGTTATAATGAGTCTATAGGTTTGTGTTGTTGTTATAACGATCCTATAGGTTTGTGCTGTTGTTATATTGAGCCTATAGGTTTGTGCTGTTGTTATATTGAGCCTATAGGTTTGTGTTGTTGTTCTATTGATCCTATAGGTTTGTGTTGTTGTTCTATTGATCCTATAGGTTTGTGTTGTTGTTATAATGAGTCTATAGGTTTGTGTGTGGTTACATTGAGCCTATAGGTTTGTGTTGTTGTTATAATGAGCCTATAGGTTTGTGTTGTTGTTATATTGAGCCTATAGGTTTGTGTTGTTGTCATAATGACCCTATAGGTTTGTGTTGTTGTCATATTGAGCCTATAGGTTTGTGTTGTTCTATTGATCCTATAGGTTTGTGTTGTTGTTATAATGAGCCTATAGGTTTGTGTTGTTGTTCTATTGAGCCTATAGGTTTGTGTTGTTGTTATCATGAGCCTATAGGTTTGTGTTGTTATTGAGCATATAGGTTTGTGTGTGGTGACATTGAGCCTATAGGTTTGTGTTGTTATTGAGCCTATAGGTTTGTGTTGTTGTTATAATGAGAATATAGGTTTGTGTTGCTATATTGAGCCTATAGGTTTGTGTTGTTGTTACATTGAGCCCATAGTTTTGCGTTGTTGTTCTATTGATCCTATAGGTTTGTGGTGTTGTTATAATGAGCCTATAGGTTTGTGTTGTTATTGAGGCTATAGGTTTGTGTTGTTGTTCTATTGAGCCTATAGGTTTGTGTTGTTGTTATAATGAGCCTATAGGTTTGTGTTGTTTTTGAGCCTATAGGTTTGTGTTGTTGTTATATTGAGCCTATAGGTTTGTGTGTGGTGACATTGAGCCAATAGGTTTGTCTTGTTGTTATAATGAGCCTATAGGTTTGTGTTGTTGTTATAATGAGTCTATAGGTTTATGTTGTTGTTACACTGAGCCTATAGGTTTGTGTTGTTGTTATAATGAGTCTATAGGTTTGTGTTGTTGTTACACTGAGCCTATAGGTTTGTGTTGTTGTTATAATGAGCCTATAGGTTTATGTTGTTATTTAGCCTATAGGTTTGTGTTGTTGTTCTATTGATACTATAGGTTTGTGTTGTTATTTAGCCTATAGGTTTGTGTTGTTGTTATAATGAGCCTATAGGTTTGTGTGTGGTGACATTGATCCTATAGGTTTGTGTTGTTATTTAGCCTATAGGTTTGTGTTGTTGTTATAATGAGCCTATAGGTTTGTGTGTGGTGACATTGAGCCTATAGGTTTGTGTTGTTGTTACACTGAGCCTATAGGTTTGTGTTGTTCTTGAGGCTATAGGTTTGTGTTGTTCTTGAGGCTATAGGTTTGTGTTGTTCTTGAGGCTATAGGTTTGTGTTGTTCTATTGAGCCTATAGGTTTGTGTTGTTGTTATAATGAGCCTATAGGTTTGTGTTATTGAGCCTATAGGTTTGTGTTGTTGTTCTATTGAGTCTATAGGTTTGTGTTGTTGTTCTATTGATCCTATAGGTTTGTGTTGTTGTTATAATGAGCCTATAGGTTTGTGTTGTTATTTAGCCTATAGGTTTGTGTTGTTGTTATAATGACTCTATAGGTTTGTGTTGCTATATTGACCCTATAGGTTTGTGTTGTTGTTATAATGAGTCTATAGGTTTGTGCTGTTGTTATATTGAGCCTATAGGTTTGTGCTGTTGTTATATTGAGCCTATAGGTTTGTGTTGTTGTTCTATTGATCCTATAGGTTTGTGTTGTTGTTCTATTGATCCTATAGGTTTGTGTTGTTGTTCTATTGATCCTATAGGTTTGTGTTGTTGTTATAATGAGTCTATAGGTTTGTGTGTGGTTACATTGAGCCTATAGGTTTGTGTTGTTGTTATAATGAGCCTATAGGTTTGTGTTGTTGTTATATTGAGCCTATAGGTTTGTGTTGTTGTCATAATGACCCTATAGGTTTGTGTTGTTGTCATAATGACCCTATAGGTTTGTGTTGTTGTCATATTGAGCCTATAGGTTTGTGTTGTTCTATTGATCCTATAGGTTTGTGTTGTTGTTATAATGAGCCTATAGGTTTGTGTTGTTGTTCTATTGAGCCTATAGGTTTGTGTTGTTGTTATCATGAGCCTATAGGTTTGTGTTGTTATTGAGCATATAGGTTTGTGTGTGGTGACATTGAGCCTATAGGTTTGTGTTGTTATTGAGCCTATAGGTTTGTGTTGTTGTTATAATGAGAATATAGGTTTGTGTTGCTATATTGAGCCTATAGGTTTGTGTTGTTGTTACATTGAGCCCATAGTTTTGCGTTGTTGTTCTATTGATCCTATAGGTTTGTGGTGTTGTTATAATGAGCCTATAGGTTTGTGTTGTTATTGAGGCTATAGGTTTGTGTTGTTGTTCTATTGAGCCTATAGGTTTGTGTTGTTGTTATAATGAGCCTATAGGTTTGTGTTGTTTTTGAGCCTATAGGTTTGTGTTGTTGTTATATTGAGCCTATAGGTTTGTGTGTGGTGACATTGAGCCTATAGGTTTGTCTTGTTGTTATAATGAGCCTATAGGTTTGTGTTGTTGTTATAATGAGTCTATAGGTTTATGTTGTTGTTACACTGAGCCTATAGGTTTGTGTTGTTGTTATAATGAGTCTATAGGTTTGTGTTGTTGTTACACTGAGCCTATAGGTTTGTGTTGTTGTTATAATGAGCCTATAGGTTTATGTTGTTATTTAGCCTATAGGTTTGTGTTGTTGTTCTATTGATCCTATAGGTTTGTGTTGTTATTTAGCCTATAGGTTTGTGTTGTTGTTATAATGAGCCTATAGGTTTGTGTGTGGTGACATTGATCCTATAGGTTTGTGTTGTTATTTAGCCTATAGGTTTGTGTTGTTGTTATAATGAGCCTATAGGTTTGTGTGTGGTGACATTGAGCCTATAGGTTTGTGTTGTTGTTACACTGAGCCTATAGGTTTGTGTTGTTATTGAGGCTATAGGTTTGTGTTGTTCTTGAGGCTATAGGTTTGTGTTGTTCTTGAGGCTATAGGTTTGTGTTGTTCTATTGAGCCTATAGGTTTGTGTTGTTGTTATAATGAGCCTATAGGTTTGTGTTATTGAGCCTATAGGTTTGTGTTGTTGTTCTATTGAGTCTATAGGTTTGTGTTGTTGTTCTATTGATCCTATAGGTTTGTGTTGTTGTTATAATGAGCCTATAGGTTTGTGTTGTTATTTAGCCTATAGGTTTGTGTTGTTGTTATAATGACTCTATAGGTTTGTGTTGCTATATTGACCCTATAGGTTTGTGTTGTTGTTATAATGAGTCTATAGGTTTGTGTTGTTGTTATAACGATCCTATAGGTTTGTGCTGTTGTTATATTGAGCCTATAGGTTTGTGCTGTTGTTATATTGAGCCTATAGGTTTGTGTTGTTGTTCTATTGATCCTATAGGTTTGTGTTGTTGTTATAATGAGTCTATAGGTTTGTGTGTGGTTACATTGAGCCTATAGGTTTGTGTTGTTGTTATAATGAGCCTATAGGTTTGTGTTGTTGTTATATTGAGCCTATAGGTTTGTGTTGTTGTCATAATGACCCTATAGGTTTGTGTTGTTGTCATATTGAGCCGATAGGTTTGTGTTGTTCTATTGATCCGATAGGTTTGTGTTGTTCTATTGATCCTATAGGTTTGTGTTGTTCTATTGATCCTATAGGTTTGTGTTGTTGTTATAATGAGCCTATAGGTTTGTGTTGTTGTTCTATTGAGCCTATAGGTTTGTGTTGTTGTTATCATGAGCCTATAGGTTTGTGTTGTTATTGAGCATATAGGTTTGTGTGTGGTGACATTGAGCCTATAGGTTTGTGTTGTTATTGAGCCTATAGGTTTGTGTTGTTGTTATAATGAGAATATAGGTTTGTGTTGCTATATTGAGCCTATAGGTTTGTGTTCTATTGATCCTATAGGTTTGTGTTGTTGTTCTATTGGTCCTATAGGTTTGTGGTGTTGTTGTATTGATCCTATAGGTTTTTGTTGTTTTTATATTGAGTCTATAGGTTTGTGTTGTTGTTATAATGGGCCTATAGGTTTGTGTTGTTATTGAGCCTATAGGTTTGTGTGTGGTGACATTGAGCCTATAGGTTTGTCTTGTTGTTATAATGAGCCTATAGGTTTGTGTTGTTGTTATAATGAGAATATAGGTTTGTGTTGCTATATTGAGCCTATAGGTTTGTGTTGTTGTTACATTGAGCCCATAGTTTTGCGTTGTTGTTATAATGACCCTATAGGTTTATGTTGTTGTTATAATGATCCTCTAGGTTTGTGTTGTTGTTATATTGAGCCTATAGGTTTGTGTTGTTGTTATAATGAGCCTATAGGTTTGTGTTGTTTTTGAGCCTATAGGTTTGTGTTGTTGTTATATTGAGCCTATAGGTTTGTGTGTGGTGACATTGAGCCTATAGGTTTGTCTTGTTGTTATAATGAGCCTATAGGTTTGTGTTGTTGTTATAATGAGTCTATAGGTTTATGTTGTTGTTACACTGAGCCTATAGGTTTGTGTTGTTGTTATAATGAGCCTATAGGTTTGTGCTGTTGTTCTATTGAGCCTATAGGTTTGTGTTGTTGTTATAATGAGCCTATAGGTTTGTGTGTGGTGACATTGAGCCTATAGGTTTGTCTTGTTGTTATAATGAGCCTATAGGTTTGTGTTGTTGTTATAATGAGTCTATAGGTTTATGTTGTTGTTACACTGAGCCTATAGGTTTGTGTTGTTGTTATAATGAGCCTATAGGTTTGTGCTGTTGTTCTATTGAGCCTATAGGTTTGTGTTGTTGTTATAATGAGCTTATCGGTTTGTGTTGTTGTTATATTGAGCCTATAGGTTTGTGTTGTTGTCATAATGACCCTATAGGTTTGTGTTGTTGTTATATTGAGCCTATAGGTTTGTGTTGTTGTTCTATTGAGAATATAGGTGTGTGTTGCTATATTCAGCCTATAGGTTTGTGTTGTTGTTCTATTGAGCCTATAGGTTTGTGTTGTTGTTATAATGAGCTTATCGGTTTGTGTTGTTGTTATATTGAGCCTATAGGTTTGTGTTGTTGTCATAATGACCCTATAGGTTTGTGTTGTTGTTATATTGAGCCTATAGGTTTGTGTTGTTGTTCTATTGAGAATATAGGTGTGTGTTGCTATATTCAGCCTATAGGTTTGTGTTGTTGTTCTATTGAGCCTATAGGTTTGTGTTGTTGTTATCATGAGCCTATAGGTTTGTGGTGTTATTGAGCATATAGGTTTGTGTGTGGTGACATTGAGCCTATAGGTTTGTGTTGTTATTGAGCCTATAGGTTTGTGTTGTTGTTATAATGAGAATATAGGTTTGTGTTGCTATATTGAGCCTATAGGTTTGTGTTCTATTGATCCTATAGGTTTGTGTTGTTGTTCTATTGGTCCTATAGGTTTGTGGTGTTGTTGTATTGATCCTATAGGTTTTTGTTGTTTTTATATTGAGTCTATAGGTTTGTGTTGTTGTTATAATGGGCCTATAGGTTTGTGTTGTTATTGAGGCTATAGGTTTGTGTTGTTGTTCGATTGAGCCTATAGGTTTGTGTTGTTGTTATAATGAGCCTATAGGTTTGTGTTGTTATTGAGCCTATAGGTTTGTGTTGTTGTTATATTGAGCCTATAGGTTTGTGTGTGGTGACATTGAGCCTATAGGTTTGTCTTGTTGTTATAATGAGCCTATAGGTTTGTGTTGTTGTTATAATGAGTCTATAGGTTTGTGTTGTTGTTACACTGAGCCTATAGGTTTGTGTTGTTGTTATAATGAGCCTATAGGTTTGTGTTGTTATTGAGGCTATAGGTTTGTGTTGTTCTATTGAGCCTATAGGTTTGTGTTGTTGTTATAATGAGCCTATAGGTTTGTGTTGTTATTGAGCCTATAGGTTTGTGTTGTTGTTCTATTGAGTCTATAGGTTTGTGTTGTTGTTATAATGGGCCTATAGGTTTGTGTTGTTATTGAGGCTATAGGTTTGTGTTGTTGTTCGATTGAGCCTATAGGTTTGTGTTGTTGTTATAATGAGCCTATAGGTTTGTGTTGTTATTGAGCCTATAGGTTTGTGTTGTTGTTATATTGAGCCTATAGGTTTGTGTGTGGTGACATTGAGCCTATAGGTTTGTCTTGTTGTTATAATGAGCCTATAGGTTTGTGTTGTTGTTATAATGAGTCTATAGGTTTGTGTTGTTGTTACACTGAGCCTATAGGTTTGTGTTGTTGTTATAATGAGCCTATAGGTTTGTGTTGTTATTGAGGCTATAGGTTTGTGTTGTTCTATTGAGCCTATAGGTTTGTGTTGTTGTTATAATGAGCCTATAGGTTTGTGTTGTTATTGAGCCTATAGGTTTGTGTTGTTGTTCTATTGATCCTATAGGTTTGTGTTGTTGTTATAATGAGCCTATAGGTTAGTGTTGTTATTTAGCCTATAGGTTTGTGTTGTTGTTATAATGACTCTATAGGTTTGTGTTGTTGTTATATTGACCCTATAGGTTTGTGTTGTTGTTATAATGAGTCTATAGGTTTGTGTTGTTATTCTATTGAGAATATAGGTTTGTGTTGCTATATTCAGCCTATAGGTTTGTGTTGTTGTTACATTGAGCCCATAGTTTTGTGTTGTTGTTATAATGAGCCTATAGGTTTGTGTTGTTATTGAGCCTATAGGTTTGTGTGTGGTGACATTGAGCCTATAGGTTTGTCTTGTTGTTATAATGAGCCTATAGGTTTGTGTTGTTATAATGAGTGTATAGGTTTGTGTTGTTGTTATAATGAGTCTATAGGTTTGTGTGTTTGTCATATTGAGCCTATAGGTTTGTTTTGTTGTCATATTGAGCCTATAGGTTTGTGTTGTTGTTCTATTGATCCTATAGGTTTGTGTTGTTGTTCTATTGATCCTATAGGTTTGTGGTGTTGTCATATTGAGCCTATAGGTTTGTGTTGTTGTTCTATTGATCCTACTGGTTTGTGTTGTTGTTATAATGACTCTATAGGTTTGTGTTGTTGTTACACTGAGCCTATAGGTTTGTGTTGTTGTTACACTGAGCCTATAGGTTTGTGTTGTTGTTATAATGAGCCTATAGGTTTGTGCTGTTGTTCTATTGAGCCTATAGGTTTGTGTTGTTGTTATAATGAGCTTATCGGTTTGTGTTGTTGTTATATTGAGCCTATAGGTTTGTGTTGTTGTCATAATGACCCTATAGGTTTTTGTTGTTGTTATATTGAGCCTATGGGTTTGTGTTGTTATTCTATTGAGAATATAGGTTTGTGTTGCTATATTCAGCCTATAGGTTTGTGTTGTTGTTACATTGAGCCCATAGTTTTGTGTTGTTGTTATAATGAGCCTATAGGTTTGTGTTGTTATTGAGCCTATAGGTTTGTGTGTGGTGACATTGAGCCTATAGGTTTGTCTTGTTGTTATAATGAGCCTATAGGTTTGTGTTGTTATAATGAGTGTATAGGTTTGTGTTGTTGTTATAATGAGTCTATAGGTTTGTGTGTTTGTCATATTGAGCCTATAGGTTTGTTTTGTTGTCATATTGAGCCTATAGGTTTGTGTTGTTGTTATAATGAGTGTATAGGTTTGTGTTGTTGTTATAATGAGTGTATAGGTTTGTGTTGTTGTTATAATGAGTCTATAGGTTTGTGTGTTTGTCATATTGAGCCTATAGGTTTGTGTTCTATTGATCCTATAGGTTTGTGGTGTTGTTGTATTGATCTTATAGGTTTTTGTTGTTGTTATATTGAGTCTATAGGTTTGCGTTGTTGTTATAATGAGCCTATAGGTTTGTGTTGTTATTGAGGCTATTGGTTTGTGTTGTTGTTCTATTGAGCCTATAGGTTTGTGTTGTTGTTATAATGAGCCTATAGGTTTGTGTTGTTATTGAGCCTATAGGTTTGTGTTGTTGTTATATTGAGTCTATAGGTTTGTGTTGTTGTTCTATTGATCCTATAGGTTTGTGTTGTTGTTATAATGAGCCTATAGGTTTGTGTTGTTATTTAGCCTATAGGTTTGTGTTGTTGTTATAATGACTCTATAGGTTTGTGTTGCTATATTGACCCTATAGGTTTGTGTTGTTGTTATAATGAGTCTATAGGTTTGTGTTGTTGTTATAACGATCCTATAGGTTTATGTGTTTGTCATATTGAGCCTATAGGTTTGTGTTGTTATAATGAGTCTATAGGTTTGTGTTGTTGTTCTAATGAGTCTATAGGTTTTATGTTTTTGTCATATTGAGCCCATAGGTTTGTGTTGTTGTTACATTGAGCCCATAGGTTTGTGTTGTTGTTATAATGACCCTATAGGTTTATGTTGTTGTTATAATGATCCTTTAGGTTTGTGTTGTTGTTATAATGACTCTATAGGTTTGTGTTGCTATATTGACCCTATAGGTTTGTGTTGTTGTTATAATGAGTCTATAGGTTTGTGTTGTTGTTATAATGAGTCTATAGGTTTGTGTTGTTGTTATAACAATCCTATAGGTTTGTGTTGTTGTTATATTGAGCCTATAGGTTTGTGTTGTTGTTCTATTGATCCTATAGGTTTGTGTTGTTGTTATAATGAGTCTATAGGTTTGTGTGTGGTTACATTGAGCCTATAGGTTTGTGTTGTTGTTATAATGAGCCTATAGGTTTGTGTAGTTGTTATAATGACTCTATAGGTTTGTGATGTTGTTATATTGAGCCTATAGGTTTGTGTTGTTGTCATAATGACCCTATAGGTTTGTGTTGTTGTCATATTGAGCCTATAGGTTTGTGTTGTTCTATTGATCCTATAGGTTTGTGTTGTTGTTATAATGAGCCTATAGGTTTGTGTTGTTGTTATAATGAGCCTATAGGTTTGTGTTGTTGTTCTATTGAGTTATAGGTTTGTGTTGTTGTTATCATGAGCCAATAGGTTTGTGTTGTTATTGAGCATATAGGTTTGTGTGTGGTGACATTGAGCCTATAGGTTTGTGTTGTTATTGAGCCTATAGGTTTGTGTTGTTGTTATAATGAGAATATAGGTTTGTGTTGCTATATTGAGCCTATAGGTTTGTGTTCTATTGATCCTATAGGTTTGTGTTGTTGTTCTATTGGTCCTATAGGTTTGTGGTGTTGTTGTATTGATCCTATAGGTTTTTGTTGTTTTTATATTGAGTCTATAGGTTTGTGTTGTTGTTATAATGGGCCTATAGGTTTGTGTTGTTATTGAGGCTATAGGTTTGTGTTGTTGTTCAATTGAGCCTATAGGTTTGTGTTGTTGTTATAATGAGCCTATAGGTTTGTGTTGTTATTGAGCCTATAGGTTTGTGTTGTTGTTATATTGAGCCTATAGGTTTGTGTGTGGTGACATTGAGCCTATAGGTTTGTCTTGTTGTTATAATGAGCCTATAGGTTTGTGTTGTTGTTATAATGAGTCTATAGGTTTGTGTTGTTGTTACACTGAGCCTATAGGTTTGTGTTGTTATTGAGGCTATAGGTTTGTGTTGTTATTGAGGCTATAGGTTTGTGTTGTTCTATTGAGCCTATAGGTTTGTGTTGTTGTTATAATGAGCCTATAGGTTTGTGTTGTTATTTAGCCTATAGGTTTGTGTTGTTATTTAGCCTATAGGTTTGTGTTGTTGTTATAATGAGCCTATAGGTTTGTGTTGTTGTTATAATGAGCCTATAGGTTTGTGTTGTTGTTATAATGAGCCTATAGGTTTGTGTGTGGTGACATTGAGCCTATAGGTTTGTCTTGTTGTTATAATGAGCCTATAGGTTTGTGTTGTTGTTATAATGAGTCTATAGGTTTGTGTTGTTGTTACACTGAGCCTATAGGTTTGTGTTGTTGTTATAATGAGCCTATAGGTTTGTGTTGTTATTTAGCCTATAGGTTTGTGTTGTTGTTCTATTGATCCTATAGGTTTGTGTTGTTATTTAGCCTATAGGTTTGTGTTGTTGTTATAATGAGCCTATAGGTTTGTGTGTGGTGACATTGAGCCTATAGGTTTGTCTTGTTGTTATAATGAGTCTATAGGTTTGTGTTGTTGTTATAATGAGTCTATAGGTTTGTGTTGTTGTTACACTGAGCCTATAGGTTTGTGTTGTTATTGAGGCTATAGGTTTGTGTTGTTCTTGAGGCTATAGGTTTGTGTTGTTCTTGAGGCTATAGGTTTGTGTTGTTCTATTGAGCCTATAGGTTTGTGTTGTTGTTATAATGAGCCTATAGGTTTGTGTTGTTATTGAGCCTATAGGTTTGTGTTGTTGTTCTATTGAGTCTATAGGTTTGTGTTGTTGTTCTATTGATCCTATAGGTTTGTGTTGTTGTTATAATGAGCCTATAGGTTTGTGGTTATTTAGCCTATAGGTTTGTGTTGTTGTTATAATGACTCTATAGGTTTGTGTTGCTATATTGACCCTATAGGTTTGTGTTGTTGTTATAATGACTCTATAGGTTTGTGTTGCTATATTGACCCTATAGGTTTGTGTTGTTGTTATAATGAGTCTATAGGTTTGTGTTGTTGTTATAACGATCCTATAGGTTTGTGCTGTTGTTATATTGAGCCTATAGGTTTGTGCTGTTGTTATATTGAGCCTATAGGTTTGTGTTGTTGTTCTATTGATCCTATAGGTTTGTGTTGTTGTTCTATTGATCCTATAGGTTTGTGTTGTTGTTATAATGAGTCTATAGGTTTGTGTGTGGTTACATTGAGCCTATAGGTTTGTGTTGTTGTTATAATGAGCCTATAGGTTTGTGTTGTTGTTATATTGAGCCTATAGGTTTGTGTTGTTGTCATAATGACCCTATAGGTTTGTGTTGTTGTCATATTGAGCCTATAGGTTTGTGTTGTTCTATTGATCCTATAGGTTTGTGTTGTTCTATTGATCCTATAGGTTTGTGTTGTTGTTATAATGAGCCTATAGGTTTGTGTTGTTGTTCTATTGAGCCTATAGGTTTGTGTTGTTGTTATCATGAGCCTATAGGTTTGTGTTGTTATTGAGCATATAGGTTTGTGTGTGGTGACATTGAGCCTATAGGTTTGTGTTGTTATTGAGCCTATAGGTTTGTGTTGTTGTTATAATGAGAATATAGGTTTGTGTTGCTATATTGAGCCTATAGGTTTGTGTTGTTGTTACATTGAGCCCATAGTTTTGCGTTGTTGTTCTATTGATCCTATAGGTTTGTGGTGTTGTTATAATGAGCCTATAGGTTTGTGTTGTTATTGAGGCTACAGGTTTGTGTTGTTGTTCTATTGAGCCTATAGGTTTGTGTTGTTGTTATAATGAGCCTATAGGTTTGTGTTGTTTTTGAGCCTATAGGTTTGTGTTGGTGTTATATTGAGCCTATAGGTTTGTGTGTGGTGACATTGAGCCTATAGGTTTGTCTTGTTGTTATAATGAGCCTATAGGTTTGTGTTGTTGTTATAATGAGTCTATAGGTTTATGTTGTTGTTACACTGAGCCTATAGGTTTGTGTTGTTGTTATAATGAGTCTATAGGTTTGTGTTGTTGTTACACTGAGCCTATAGGTTTGTGTTGTTGTTATAATGAGTCTATAGGTTTGTGTTGTTGTTACACTGAGCCTATAGGTTTGTGTTGTTGTTATAATGAGTGTATAGGTTTGTGTTGTTGTTATAATGAGTGTATAGGTTTGTGTTGTTGTTATAATGAGTCTATAGGTTTGTGTGTTTGTCATATTGAGCCTATAGGTTTGTGTTCTATTGATCCTATAGGTTTGTGGTGTTGTTGTATTGATCCTATAGGTTTTTGTTGTTGTTATATTGAGTCTATAGGTTTGCGTTGTTGTTATAATGAGCCTATAGGTTTGTGTTGTTATTGAGGCTATTGGTTTGTGTTGTTGTTCTATTGAGCCTATAGGTTTGTGTTGTTGTTATAATGAGCCTATAGGTTTGTGTTGTTATTGAGCCTATAGGTTTGTGTTGTTGTTATATTGAGTCTATAGGTTTGTGTTGTTGTTCTATTGATCCTATAGGTTTGTGTTGTTGTTATAATGAGCCTATAGGTTTGTGTTGTTATAATGAGCCTATAGGAAAGTGTTGTTGTTATAATGACTCTATAGGTTTGTGTTGCTATATTGACCCTATAGGTTTGTGTTGTTGTTATGAGTCTATAGGTTTGTGTTGTTGTTATAACGATCCTATAGGTTTATGTGTTTGTCATATTGAGCCTATAGGTTTGTGTTGTTGTTATAATGACCCTATAGGTTTGTGTTGTTGTCATATTGAGCCTATAGGTTTGTGTTGTTGTTATAATGAGCCTATAGGTTTGTGTTGTTATTTAGCCTATAGGTTTGTGTTGTTGTTATAATGACTCTATAGGTTTGTGTTGCTATATTGACCCTATAGGTTTGTGTTGTTGTTATGAGTCTATAGGTTTGTGTTGTTGTTATAACGATCCTATAGGTTTATGTGTTTGTCATATTGAGCCTATAGGTTTGTGTTGTTGTTATAATGAGTCTATAGGTTTGTGTTGTTGTTCTAACGAGTCTATAGGTTTTATGTTTTTGTCATATTGAGCCCATAGGTTTGTGTTGTTGTTACATTGAGCCCATAGGTTTGTGTTGTTGTTATAATGACCCTATAGGTTTATGTTGTTGTTATAATGATCCTCTAGGTTTGTGTTGTTGTTATAATGACTCTATAGGTTTGTGTTGCTATATTGACCCTATAGGTTTGTGTTGTTGTTATAATGAGTCTATAGGTTTGTGTTGTTGTTATAATGAGTCTATAGGTTTGTGTTGTTGTTATAATGAGCCTATAGGTTTTTGCTGTTGTTATAATGAGCCTATAGGTTTGTGCTGTTGTTCTATTGAGCCTATAGGTTTGTGTTGTTATAATGAGCTTATCGGTTTGTGTTGTTGTTATATTGAGCCTATAGGTTTGTGTTGTTGTCATAATGACCCTATAGGTTTTTGTTGTTGTTATATTGAGCCTATGGGTTTGTGTTGTTATTCTATTGAGAATATAGGTTTGTGTTGCTATATTCAGCCTATAGGTTTGTGTTGTTGTTACATTGAGCCCATAGGTTTGTGTTGTTGTTATAATGAGCCTATAGGTTTGTGTTGTTATTGAGCCTATAGGTTTGTGTGTGGTGACATTGAGCCTATAGGTTTGTCTTGTTGTTATAATGAGCCTATAGGTTTGTGTTGTTGTTATAATGAGAATATAGATTTGTGTTGCTATATTGAGCCCTAAAGGTTTGTGTTGTTGTTACATTGAGCCCATAGTTTTGTGTTGTTGTTATAATGACCCTATAGGTTTAGGTTGTTGTTATAATGATCCTCTAGGTTTGTGTTGTTGTTATATTGAGCCTATAGGTTTGTGTTGTTGTTATAATGAGCCTATAGGAAAGTGTTGTTGTTATAATGACTCTATAGGTTTGTGTTATTGTTATATTGAGCCTATAGGTTTGTGTTGTTGTCATATTGAGCCTATAGGTTTGTGTTGTTGTTCTATTGATCCTATAGGTTTGTGTTGTTGTTATAATGAGTGTATAGGTTTGTGTTGTTGTTATAATGAGTGTATAGGTTTGTGTTGTTGTTATAATGAGTCTATAGGTTTGTGTGTTTGTCATATTGAGCCTATAGGTTTGTTTTGTTGTCATATTGAGCCTATAGGTTTGTGTTGTTGTTATAATGAGTGTATAGGTTTGTGTTGTTGTTATAATGAGTGTATAGGTTTGTGTTGTTGTTATAATGAGTCTATAGGTTTGTGTGTTTGTCATATTGAGCCTATAGGTTTGTGTTCTATTGATCCTATAGGTTTGTGGTGTTGTTGTATTGATCCTATAGGTTTTTGTTGTTGTTATATTGAGTCTATAGGTTTGCGTTGTTGTTATAATGAGCCTATAGGTTTGTGTTGTTATTGAGGCTATTGGTTTGTGTTGTTGTTCTATTGAGCCTATAGGTTTGTGTTGTTGTTATAATGAGCCTATAGGTTTGTGTTGTTATTGAGCCTATAGGTTTGTGTTGTTGTTATATTGAGTCTATAGGTTTGTGTTGTTGTTCTATTGATCCTATAGGTTTGTGTTGTTGTTATAATGAGCCTATAGGTTTGTGTTGTTATTTAGCCTATAGGTTTGTGTTGTTGTTATAATGACTCTATAGGTTTGTGTTGCTATATTGACCCTATAGGTTTGTGTTGTTGTTATGAGTCTATAGGTTTGTGTTGTTGTTATAACGATCCTATAGGTTTATGTGTTTGTCATATTGAGCCTATAGGTTTGTGTTGTTGTTATAATGAGTCTATAGGTTTGTGTTGTTGTTCTAATGAGTCTATAGGTTTTATGTTTTTGTCATATTGAGCCCATAGGTTTGTGTTGTTGTTACATTGAGCCCATAGGTTTGTGTTGTTGTTATAATGACCCTATAGGTTTATGTTGTTGTTATAATGATCCTCTAGGTTTGTGTTGTTGTTATAATGACTCTATAGGTTTGTGTTGCTATATTGACCCTATAGGTTTGTGTTGTTGTTATAATGAGTCTATAGGTTTGTGTTGTTGTTATAATGAGTCTATAGGTTTGTGTTGTTGTTATAACGATCCTATAGGTTTGTGTTGTTGTTATATTGAGCCTATAGGTTTGTGTTGTTGTTCTATTGATCCTATAGGTTTGTGTTGTTGTTATAATGAGTCTATAGGTTTGTGTGTGGTTACATTGAGCCTATAGGTTTGTGTTGTTGTTATAATGAGCCTATAGGTTTGTGTAGTTGTTATAATGACTCTATAGGTTTGTGATGTTGTTATATTGAGCCTATAGGTTTGTGTTGTTGTCATAATGACCCTATAGGTTTGTGTTGTTGTCATATTGAGCCTATAGGTTTGTGTTGTTCTATTGATCCTATAGGTTTGTGTTGTTGTTATAATGAGCCTATAGGTTTGTGCTGTTGTTCTATTGAGCCTATAGGTTTGTGTTGTTGTTATCATGAGCCAATAGGTTTGTGTTGTTATTGAGCATATAGGTTTGTGTGTGGTGACATTGAGCCTATAGGTTTGTGTTGTTATTGAGCCTATAGGTTTGTGTTGTTGTTATAATGAGAATATAGGTTTGTGTTGCTATATTGAGCCTATAGGTTTGTGTTCTATTGATCCTATAGGTTTGTGTTGTTCTATTGGTCCTATAGGTTTGTGGTGTTGTTGTATTGATCCTATAGGTTTTTGTTGTTTTTATATTGAGTCTATAGGTTTGTGTTGTTGTTATAATGGGCCTATAGGTTTGTGTTGTTATTGAGGCTATAGGTTTGTGTTGTTGTTATAATGAGCCTATAGGTTTGTGTTGTTGTTATAATGAGCCTATAGGTTTGTGTTATTGAGCCTATAGGTTTGTGTTGTTGTTATATTGAGCCTATAGGTTTGTGTGTGGTGACATTGAGCCTATAGGTTTGTCTTGTTGTTATAATGAGCCTATAGGTTTGTGTTGTTGTTATAATGAGTCTATAGGTTTGTGTTGTTGTTACACTGAGCCTATAGGTTTGTGTTGTTATTGAGGCTATAGGTTTGTGTTGTTCTATTGAGCCTATAGGTTTGTGTTGTTGTTATAATGAGCCTATAGGTTTGTGTTGTTATTGAGCCTATAGGTTTGTGTTGTTGTTCTATTGAGTCTATAGGTTTGTGTTGTTGTTCTATTGATCCTATAGGTTTGTGTTGTTGTTATAATGAGCCTATAGGTTTGTGTTGTTATTTAGCCTATAGGTTTGTGTTGTTGTTATAATGAGCCTATAGGTTTGTGTGTGGTGACATTGAGCCTATAGGTTTGTCTTGTTGTTATAATGAGCCTATAGGTTTGTGTTGTTGTTATAATGAGTCTATAGGTTTGTGTTGTTGTTACACTGAGCCTATAGGTTTGTGTTGTTGTTATAATGAGCCTATAGGTTTGTGTTGTTATTTAGCCTATAGGTTTGTGTTGTTGTTCTATTGATCCTATAGGTTTGTGTTGTTATTTAGCCTATAGGTTTGTGTTGTTGTTATAATGAGCCTATAGGTTTGTGTGTGGTGACGTTGAGCCTATAGGTTTGTCTTGTTGTTATAATGAGTCTATAGGTTTGTGTTGTTGTTATAATGAGTCTATAGGTTTGTGTTGTTGTTACACTGAGCCTATAGGTTTGTGTTGTTATTGAGGCTATAGGTTTGTGTTGTTCTTGAGGCTATAGGTTTGTGTTGTTCTTGAGGCTATAGGTTTGTGTTGTTCTATTGAGCCTATAGGTTTGTGTTGTTGTTATAATGAGCCTATAGGTTTGTGTTGTTATTGAGCCTATAGGTTTGTGTTGTTGTTCTATTGAGTCTATAGGTTTGTGTTGTTGTTCTATTGATCCTATAGGTTTGTGTTGTTGTTATAATGAGCCTATAGGTTTGTGGTTATTTAGCCTATAGGTTTGTGTTGTTGTTATAATGACTCTATAGGTTTGTGTTGCTATATTGACCCTATAGGTTTGTGTTGTTGTTATAATGACTCTATAGGTTTGTGTTGCTATATTGACCCTATAGGTTTGTGTTGTTGTTATAATGAGTCTATAGGTTTGTGTTGTTGTTATAACGATCCTATAGGTTTGTGCTGTTGTTCTATTGATCCTATAGGTTTGTGTTGTTGTTCTATTGATCCTATAGGTTTGTGTTGTTGTTATAATGAGCCTATAGGTTTGTGTTGTTATTGAGCCTATAGGTTTGTGTTGTTGTTCTATTGAGTCTATAGGTTTGTGTTGTTGTTCTATTGATCCTATAGGTTTGTGTTGTTGTTATAATGAGCCTATAGGTTTGTGTTGTTATTTAGCCTATAGGTTTGTGTTGTTGTTATAATGAGCCTATAGGTTTGTGTGTGGTGACATTGAGCCTATAGGTTTGTCTTGTTGTTATAATGAGCCTATAGGTTTGTGTTGTTGTTATAATGAGTCTATAGGTTTGTGTTGTTGTTACACTGAGCCTATAGGTTTGTGTTGCTGTTATAATGAGCCTATAGGTTTGTGTTGTTATTTAGCCTATAGGTTTGTGTTGTTGTTCTATTGATCCTATAGGTTTGTGTTGTTATTTAGCCTATAGGTTTGTGTTGTTGTTATAATGAGCCTATAGGTTTGTGTGTGGTGACGTTGAGCCTATAGGTTTGTCTTGTTGTTATAATGAGTCTATAGGTTTGTGTTGTTGTTATAATGAGTCTATAGGTTTGTGTTGTTGTTACACTGAGCCTATAGGTTTGTGTTGTTATTGAGGCTATAGGTTTGTGTTGTTCTTGAGGCTATAGGTTTGTGTTGTTCTTGAGGCTATAGGTTTGTGTTGTTCTATTGAGCCTATAGGTTTGTGTTGTTGTTATAATGAGCCTATAGGTTTGTGTTGTTATTGAGCCTATAGGTTTGTGTTGTTGTTCTATTGAGTCTATAGGTTTGTGTTGTTGTTCTATTGATCCTATAGGTTTGTGTTGTTGTTATAATGAGCCTATAGGTTTGTGGTTATTTAGCCTATAGGTTTGTGTTGTTGTTATAATGACTCTATAGGTTTGTGTTGCTATATTGACCCTATAGGTTTGTGTTGTTGTTATAATGACTCTATAGGTTTGTGTTGTTGTTATAATGACTCTATAGGTTTGTGTTGCTATATTGACCCTATAGGTTTGTGTTGTTGTTATAATGAGTCTATAGGTTTGTGTTGTTGTTATAACGATCCTATAGGTTTGTGCTGTTGTTATATTGAGCCTATAGGTTTGTGCTGTTGTTATATTGAGCCTATAGGTTTGTGTTGTTGTTCTATTGATCCTATAGGTTTGTGTTGTTGTTCTATTGATCCTATAGGTTTGTGTTGTTGTTATAATGAGTCTATAGGTTTGTGTTGTTGTTATAATGACTCTATAGGTTTGTGTTGCTATATTGACCCTATAGGTTTGTGTTGTTGTTATAATGAGTCTATAGGTTTGTGTTGTTGTTATAATGAGTCTATAGGTTTGTGTTGTTGTTATAATGAGCCTATAGGTTTTTGCTGTTGTTATAATGAGCCTATAGGTTTGTGCTGTTGTTCTATTGAGCCTATAGGTTTGTGTTGTTATAATGAGCTTATCGGTTTGTGTTGTTGTTATATTGAGCCTATAGGTTTGTGTTGTTGTCATAATGACCCTATAGGTTTTTGTTGTTGTTATATTGAGCCTATGGGTTTGTGTTGTTATTCTATTGAGAATATAGGTTTGTGTTGCTATATTCAGCCTATAGGTTTGTGTTGTTGTTACATTGAGCCCATAGGTTTGTGTTGTTGTTATAATGAGCCTATAGGTTTGTGTTGTTATTGAGCCTATAGGTTTGTGTGTGGTGACATTGAGCCTATAGGTTTGTCTTGTTGTTATAATGAGCCTATAGGTTTGTGTTGTTGTTATAATGAGAATATAGATTTGTGTTGCTATATTGAGCCCTAAAGGTTTGTGTTGTTGTTACATTGAGCCCATAGTTTTGTGTTGTTGTTATAATGACCCTATAGGTTTAGGTTGTTGTTATAATGATCCTCTAGGTTTGTGTTGTTGTTATATTGAGCCTATAGGTTTGTGTTGTTGTTATAATGAGCCTATAGGAAAGTGTTGTTGTTATAATGACTCTATAGGTTTGTGTTATTGTTATATTGAGCCTATAGGTTTGTGTTGTTGTCATATTGAGCCTATAGGTTTGTGTTGTTGTTCTATTGATCCTATAGGTTTGTGTTGTTGTTATAATGAGTGTATAGGTTTGTGTTGTTGTTATAATGAGTGTATAGGTTTGTGTTGTTGTTATAATGAGTCTATAGGTTTGTGTGTTTGTCATATTGAGCCTATAGGTTTGTTTTGTTGTCATATTGAGCCTATAGGTTTGTGTTGTTGTTATAATGAGTGTATAGGTTTGTGTTGTTGTTATAATGAGTGTATAGGTTTGTGTTGTTGTTATAATGAGTCTATAGGTTTGTGTGTTTGTCATATTGAGCCTATAGGTTTGTGTTCTATTGATCCTATAGGTTTGTGGTGTTGTTGTATTGATCCTATAGGTTTTTGTTGTTGTTATATTGAGTCTATAGGTTTGCGTTGTTGTTATAATGAGCCTATAGGTTTGTGTTGTTATTGAGGCTATTGGTTTGTGTTGTTGTTCTATTGAGCCTATAGGTTTGTGTTGTTGTTATAATGAGCCTATAGGTTTGTGTTGTTATTGAGCCTATAGGTTTGTGTTGTTGTTATATTGAGTCTATAGGTTTGTGTTGTTGTTCTATTGATCCTATAGGTTTGTGTTGTTGTTATAATGAGCCTATAGGTTTGTGTTGTTATTTAGCCTATAGGTTTGTGTTGTTGTTATAATGACTCTATAGGTTTGTGTTGCTATATTGACCCTATAGGTTTGTGTTGTTGTTATGAGTCTATAGGTTTGTGTTGTTGTTATAACGATCCTATAGGTTTATGTGTTTGTCATATTGAGCCTATAGGTTTGTGTTGTTGTTATAATGAGTCTATAGGTTTGTGTTGTTGTTCTAATGAGTCTATAGGTTTTATGTTTTTGTCATATTGAGCCCATAGGTTTGTGTTGTTGTTACATTGAGCCCATAGGTTTGTGTTGTTGTTATAATGACCCTATAGGTTTATGTTGTTGTTATAATGATCCTCTAGGTTTGTGTTGTTGTTATAATGACTCTATAGGTTTGTGTTGCTATATTGACCCTATAGGTTTGTGTTGTTGTTATAATGAGTCTATAGGTTTGTGTTGTTGTTATAATGAGTCTATAGGTTTGTGTTGTTGTTATAACGATCCTATAGGTTTGTGTTGTTGTTATATTGAGCCTATAGGTTTGTGTTGTTGTTCTATTGATCCTATAGGTTTGTGTTGTTGTTATAATGAGTCTATAGGTTTGTGTGTGGTTACATTGAGCCTATAGGTTTGTGTTGTTGTTATAATGAGCCTATAGGTTTGTGTAGTTGTTATAATGACTCTATAGGTTTGTGATGTTGTTATATTGAGCCTATAGGTTTGTGTTGTTGTCATAATGACCCTATAGGTTTGTGTTGTTGTCATATTGAGCCTATAGGTTTGTGTTGTTCTATTGATCCTATAGGTTTGTGTTGTTGTTATAATGAGCCTATAGGTTTGTGCTGTTGTTCTATTGAGCCTATAGGTTTGTGTTGTTGTTATCATGAGCCAATAGGTTTGTGTTGTTATTGAGCATATAGGTTTGTGTGTGGTGACATTGAGCCTATAGGTTTGTGTTGTTATTGAGCCTATAGGTTTGTGTTGTTGTTATAATGAGAATATAGGTTTGTGTTGCTATATTGAGCCTATAGGTTTGTGTTCTATTGATCCTATAGGTTTGTGTTGTTCTATTGGTCCTATAGGTTTGTGGTGTTGTTGTATTGATCCTATAGGTTTTTGTTGTTTTTATATTGAGTCTATAGGTTTGTGTTGTTGTTATAATGGGCCTATAGGTTTGTGTTGTTATTGAGGCTATAGGTTTGTGTTGTTGTTATAATGAGCCTATAGGTTTGTGTTGTTGTTATAATGAGCCTATAGGTTTGTGTTATTGAGCCTATAGGTTTGTGTTGTTGTTATATTGAGCCTATAGGTTTGTGTGTGGTGACATTGAGCCTATAGGTTTGTCTTGTTGTTATAATGAGCCTATAGGTTTGTGTTGTTGTTATAATGAGTCTATAGGTTTGTGTTGTTGTTACACTGAGCCTATAGGTTTGTGTTGTTATTGAGGCTATAGGTTTGTGTTGTTCTATTGAGCCTATAGGTTTGTGTTGTTGTTATAATGAGCCTATAGGTTTGTGTTGTTATTGAGCCTATAGGTTTGTGTTGTTGTTCTATTGAGTCTATAGGTTTGTGTTGTTGTTCTATTGATCCTATAGGTTTGTGTTGTTGTTATAATGAGCCTATAGGTTTGTGTTGTTATTTAGCCTATAGGTTTGTGTTGTTGTTATAATGAGCCTATAGGTTTGTGTGTGGTGACATTGAGCCTATAGGTTTGTCTTGTTGTTATAATGAGCCTATAGGTTTGTGTTGTTGTTATAATGAGTCTATAGGTTTGTGTTGTTGTTACACTGAGCCTATAGGTTTGTGTTGTTGTTATAATGAGCCTATAGGTTTGTGTTGTTATTTAGCCTATAGGTTTGTGTTGTTGTTCTATTGATCCTATAGGTTTGTGTTGTTATTTAGCCTATAGGTTTGTGTTGTTGTTATAATGAGCCTATAGGTTTGTGTGTGGTGACGTTGAGCCTATAGGTTTGTCTTGTTGTTATAATGAGTCTATAGGTTTGTGTTGTTGTTATAATGAGTCTATAGGTTTGTGTTGTTGTTACACTGAGCCTATAGGTTTGTGTTGTTATTGAGGCTATAGGTTTGTGTTGTTCTTGAGGCTATAGGTTTGTGTTGTTCTTGAGGCTATAGGTTTGTGTTGTTCTATTGAGCCTATAGGTTTGTGTTGTTGTTATAATGAGCCTATAGGTTTGTGTTGTTATTGAGCCTATAGGTTTGTGTTGTTGTTCTATTGAGTCTATAGGTTTGTGTTGTTGTTCTATTGATCCTATAGGTTTGTGTTGTTGTTATAATGAGCCTATAGGTTTGTGGTTATTTAGCCTATAGGTTTGTGTTGTTGTTATAATGACTCTATAGGTTTGTGTTGCTATATTGACCCTATAGGTTTGTGTTGTTGTTATAATGACTCTATAGGTTTGTGTTGCTATATTGACCCTATAGGTTTGTGTTGTTGTTATAATGAGTCTATAGGTTTGTGTTGTTGTTATAACGATCCTATAGGTTTGTGCTGTTGTTCTATTGATCCTATAGGTTTGTGTTGTTGTTCTATTGATCCTATAGGTTTGTGTTGTTGTTATAATGAGCCTATAGGTTTGTGTTGTTATTGAGCCTATAGGTTTGTGTTGTTGTTCTATTGAGTCTATAGGTTTGTGTTGTTGTTCTATTGATCCTATAGGTTTGTGTTGTTGTTATAATGAGCCTATAGGTTTGTGTTGTTATTTAGCCTATAGGTTTGTGTTGTTGTTATAATGAGCCTATAGGTTTGTGTGTGGTGACATTGAGCCTATAGGTTTGTCTTGTTGTTATAATGAGCCTATAGGTTTGTGTTGTTGTTATAATGAGTCTATAGGTTTGTGTTGTTGTTACACTGAGCCTATAGGTTTGTGTTGCTGTTATAATGAGCCTATAGGTTTGTGTTGTTATTTAGCCTATAGGTTTGTGTTGTTGTTCTATTGATCCTATAGGTTTGTGTTGTTATTTAGCCTATAGGTTTGTGTTGTTGTTATAATGAGCCTATAGGTTTGTGTGTGGTGACGTTGAGCCTATAGGTTTGTCTTGTTGTTATAATGAGTCTATAGGTTTGTGTTGTTGTTATAATGAGTCTATAGGTTTGTGTTGTTGTTACACTGAGCCTATAGGTTTGTGTTGTTATTGAGGCTATAGGTTTGTGTTGTTCTTGAGGCTATAGGTTTGTGTTGTTCTTGAGGCTATAGGTTTGTGTTGTTCTATTGAGCCTATAGGTTTGTGTTGTTGTTATAATGAGCCTATAGGTTTGTGTTGTTATTGAGCCTATAGGTTTGTGTTGTTGTTCTATTGAGTCTATAGGTTTGTGTTGTTGTTCTATTGATCCTATAGGTTTGTGTTGTTGTTATAATGAGCCTATAGGTTTGTGGTTATTTAGCCTATAGGTTTGTGTTGTTGTTATAATGACTCTATAGGTTTGTGTTGCTATATTGACCCTATAGGTTTGTGTTGTTGTTATAATGACTCTATAGGTTTGTGTTGCTATATTGACCCTATAGGTTTGTGTTGTTGTTATAATGAGTCTATAGGTTTGTGTTGTTGTTATAACGATCCTATAGGTTTGTGCTGTTGTTATATTGAGCCTATAGGTTTGTGCTGTTGTTATATTGAGCCTATAGGTTTGTGTTGTTGTTCTATTGATCCTATAGGTTTGTGTTGTTGTTCTATTGATCCTATAGGTTTGTGTTGTTGTTATAATGAGTCTATAGGTTTGTGTGTGGTTACATTGAGCCTATAGGTTTGTGTTGTTGTTATAATGAGCCTATAGGTTTGTGTTGTTGTTATATTGAGCCTATAGGTTTGTGTTGTTGTCATAATGACCCTATAGGTTTGTGTTGTTGTCATATTGAGCCTATAGGTTTGTGTTGTTCTATTGATCCTATAGGTTTGTGTTGTTCTATTGATCCTATAGGTTTGTGTTGTTGTTATAATGAGCCTATAGGTTTGTGTTGTTGTTCTATTGAGCCTATAGGTTTGTGTTGTTGTTATCATGAGCCTATAGGTTTGTGTTGTTATTGAGCATATAGGTTTGTGTGTGGTGACATTGAGCCTATAGGTTTGTGTTGTTATTGAGCCTATAGGTTTGTGTTGTTGTTATAATGAGAATATAGGTTTGTGTTGCTATATTGAGCCTATAGGTTTGTGTTGTTGTTACATTGAGCCCATAGTTTTGCGTTGTTGTTCTATTGATCCTATAGGTTTGTGGTGTTGTTATAATGAGCCTATAGGTTTGTGTTGTTATTGAGGCTACAGGTTTGTGTTGTTGTTCTATTGAGCCTATAGGTTTGTGTTGTTGTTATAATGAGCCTATAGGTTTGTGTTGTTTTTGAGCCTATAGGTTTGTGTTGGTGTTATATTGAGCCTATAGGTTTGTGTGTGGTGACATTGAGCCTATAGGTTTGTCTTGTTGTTATAATGAGCCTATAGGTTTGTGTTGTTGTTATAATGAGTCTATAGGTTTATGTTGTTGTTACACTGAGCCTATAGGTTTGTGTTGTTGTTATAATGAGTCTATAGGTTTGTGTTGTTGTTACACTGAGCCTATAGGTTTGTGTTGTTGTTATAATGAGTCTATAGGTTTGTGTTGTTGTTACACTGAGCCTATAGGTTTGTGTTGTTGTTATAATGAGTGTATAGGTTTGTGTTGTTGTTATAATGAGTGTATAGGTTTGTGTTGTTGTTATAATGAGTCTATAGGTTTGTGTGTTTGTCATATTGAGCCTATAGGTTTGTGTTCTATTGATCCTATAGGTTTGTGGTGTTGTTGTATTGATCCTATAGGTTTTTGTTGTTGTTATATTGAGTCTATAGGTTTGCGTTGTTGTTATAATGAGCCTATAGGTTTGTGTTGTTATTGAGGCTATTGGTTTGTGTTGTTGTTCTATTGAGCCTATAGGTTTGTGTTGTTGTTATAATGAGCCTATAGGTTTGTGTTGTTATTGAGCCTATAGGTTTGTGTTGTTGTTATATTGAGTCTATAGGTTTGTGTTGTTGTTCTATTGATCCTATAGGTTTGTGTTGTTGTTATAATGAGCCTATAGGTTTGTGTTGTTATAATGAGCCTATAGGAAAGTGTTGTTGTTATAATGACTCTATAGGTTTGTGTTGCTATATTGACCCTATAGGTTTGTGTTGTTGTTATGAGTCTATAGGTTTGTGTTGTTGTTATAACGATCCTATAGGTTTATGTGTTTGTCATATTGAGCCTATAGGTTTGTGTTGTTGTTATAATGACCCTATAGGTTTGTGTTGTTGTCATATTGAGCCTATAGGTTTGTGTTGTTGTTATAATGAGCCTATAGGTTTGTGTTGTTATTTAGCCTATAGGTTTGTGTTGTTGTTATAATGACTCTATAGGTTTGTGTTGCTATATTGACCCTATAGGTTTGTGTTGTTGTTATGAGTCTATAGGTTTGTGTTGTTGTTATAACGATCCTATAGGTTTATGTGTTTGTCATATTGAGCCTATAGGTTTGTGTTGTTGTTATAATGAGTCTATAGGTTTGTGTTGTTGTTCTAACGAGTCTATAGGTTTTATGTTTTTGTCATATTGAGCCCATAGGTTTGTGTTGTTGTTACATTGAGCCCATAGGTTTGTGTTGTTGTTATAATGACCCTATAGGTTTATGTTGTTGTTATAATGATCCTCTAGGTTTGTGTTGTTGTTATAATGACTCTATAGGTTTGTGTTGCTATATTGACCCTATAGGTTTGTGTTGTTGTTATAATGAGTCTATAGGTTTGTGTTGTTGTTATAATGAGTCTATAGGTTTGTGTTGTTGTTATAATGAGCCTATAGGTTTTTGCTGTTGTTATAATGAGCCTATAGGTTTGTGCTGTTGTTCTATTGAGCCTATAGGTTTGTGTTGTTATAATGAGCTTATCGGTTTGTGTTGTTGTTATATTGAGCCTATAGGTTTGTGTTGTTGTCATAATGACCCTATAGGTTTGTGTTGCTATATTGACCCTATAGGTTTGTGTTGTTGTTATAATGAGTCTATAGGTTTGTGTTGTTGTTATAACGATCCTATAGGTTTGTGCTGTTGTTCTATTGATCCTATAGGTTTGTGTTGTTGTTCTATTGATCCTATAGGTTTGTGTTGTTGTTATAATGAGCCTATAGGTTTGTGTTGTTATTGAGCCTATAGGTTTGTGTTGTTGTTCTATTGAGTCTATAGGTTTGTGTTGTTGTTCTATTGATCCTATAGGTTTGTGTTGTTGTTATAATGAGCCTATAGGTTTGTGTTGTTATTTAGCCTATAGGTTTGTGTTGTTGTTATAATGAGCCTATAGGTTTGTGTGTGGTGACATTGAGCCTATAGGTTTGTCTTGTTGTTATAATGAGCCTATAGGTTTGTGTTGTTGTTATAATGAGTCTATAGGTTTGTGTTGTTGTTACACTGAGCCTATAGGTTTGTGTTGCTGTTATAATGAGCCTATAGGTTTGTGTTGTTATTTAGCCTATAGGTTTGTGTTGTTGTTCTATTGATCCTATAGGTTTGTGTTGTTATTTAGCCTATAGGTTTGTGTTGTTGTTATAATGAGCCTATAGGTTTGTGTGTGGTGACGTTGAGCCTATAGGTTTGTCTTGTTGTTATAATGAGTCTATAGGTTTGTGTTGTTGTTATAATGAGTCTATAGGTTTGTGTTGTTGTTACACTGAGCCTATAGGTTTGTGTTGTTATTGAGGCTATAGGTTTGTGTTGTTCTTGAGGCTATAGGTTTGTGTTGTTCTTGAGGCTATAGGTTTGTGTTGTTCTATTGAGCCTATAGGTTTGTGTTGTTGTTATAATGAGCCTATAGGTTTGTGTTGTTATTGAGCCTATAGGTTTGTGTTGTTGTTCTATTGAGTCTATAGGTTTGTGTTGTTGTTCTATTGATCCTATAGGTTTGTGTTGTTGTTATAATGAGCCTATAGGTTTGTGGTTATTTAGCCTATAGGTTTGTGTTGTTGTTATAATGACTCTATAGGTTTGTGTTGCTATATTGACCCTATAGGTTTGTGTTGTTGTTATAATGACTCTATAGGTTTGTGTTGCTATATTGACCCTATAGGTTTGTGTTGTTGTTATAATGAGTCTATAGGTTTGTGTTGTTGTTATAACGATCCTATAGGTTTGTGCTGTTGTTATATTGAGCCTATAGGTTTGTGCTGTTGTTATATTGAGCCTATAGGTTTGTGTTGTTGTTCTATTGATCCTATAGGTTTGTGTTGTTGTTCTATTGATCCTATAGGTTTGTGTTGTTGTTATAATGAGTCTATAGGTTTGTGTGTGGTTACATTGAGCCTATAGGTTTGTGTTGTTGTTATAATGAGCCTATAGGTTTGTGTTGTTGTTATATTGAGCCTATAGGTTTGTGTTGTTGTCATAATGACCCTATAGGTTTGTGTTGTTGTCATATTGAGCCTATAGGTTTGTGTTGTTCTATTGATCCTATAGGTTTGTGTTGTTCTATTGATCCTATAGGTTTGTGTTGTTGTTATAATGAGCCTATAGGTTTGTGTTGTTGTTCTATTGAGCCTATAGGTTTGTGTTGTTGTTATCATGAGCCTATAGGTTTGTGTTGTTATTGAGCATATAGGTTTGTGTGTGGTGACATTGAGCCTATAGGTTTGTGTTGTTATTGAGCCTATAGGTTTGTGTTGTTGTTATAATGAGAATATAGGTTTGTGTTGCTATATTGAGCCTATAGGTTTGTGTTGTTGTTACATTGAGCCCATAGTTTTGCGTTGTTGTTCTATTGATCCTATAGGTTTGTGGTGTTGTTATAATGAGCCTATAGGTTTGTGTTGTTATTGAGGCTACAGGTTTGTGTTGTTGTTCTATTGAGCCTATAGGTTTGTGTTGTTGTTATAATGAGCCTATAGGTTTGTGTTGTTTTTGAGCCTATAGGTTTGTGTTGGTGTTATATTGAGCCTATAGGTTTGTGTGTGGTGACATTGAGCCTATAGGTTTGTCTTGTTGTTATAATGAGCCTATAGGTTTGTGTTGTTGTTATAATGAGTCTATAGGTTTATGTTGTTGTTACACTGAGCCTATAGGTTTGTGTTGTTGTTATAATGAGTCTATAGGTTTGTGTTGTTGTTACACTGAGCCTATAGGTTTGTGTTGTTGTTATAATGAGTCTATAGGTTTGTGTTGTTGTTACACTGAGCCTATAGGTTTGTGTTGTTGTTATAATGAGTGTATAGGTTTGTGTTGTTGTTATAATGAGTGTATAGGTTTGTGTTGTTGTTATAATGAGTCTATAGGTTTGTGTGTTTGTCATATTGAGCCTATAGGTTTGTGTTCTATTGATCCTATAGGTTTGTGGTGTTGTTGTATTGATCCTATAGGTTTTTGTTGTTGTTATATTGAGTCTATAGGTTTGCGTTGTTGTTATAATGAGCCTATAGGTTTGTGTTGTTATTGAGGCTATTGGTTTGTGTTGTTGTTCTATTGAGCCTATAGGTTTGTGTTGTTGTTATAATGAGCCTATAGGTTTGTGTTGTTATTGAGCCTATAGGTTTGTGTTGTTGTTATATTGAGTCTATAGGTTTGTGTTGTTGTTCTATTGATCCTATAGGTTTGTGTTGTTGTTATAATGAGCCTATAGGTTTGTGTTGTTATAATGAGCCTATAGGAAAGTGTTGTTGTTATAATGACTCTATAGGTTTGTGTTGCTATATTGACCCTATAGGTTTGTGTTGTTGTTATGAGTCTATAGGTTTGTGTTGTTGTTATAACGATCCTATAGGTTTATGTGTTTGTCATATTGAGCCTATAGGTTTGTGTTGTTGTTATAATGACCCTATAGGTTTGTGTTGTTGTCATATTGAGCCTATAGGTTTGTGTTGTTGTTATAATGAGCCTATAGGTTTGTGTTGTTATTTAGCCTATAGGTTTGTGTTGTTGTTATAATGACTCTATAGGTTTGTGTTGCTATATTGACCCTATAGGTTTGTGTTGTTGTTATGAGTCTATAGGTTTGTGTTGTTGTTATAACGATCCTATAGGTTTATGTGTTTGTCATATTGAGCCTATAGGTTTGTGTTGTTGTTATAATGAGTCTATAGGTTTGTGTTGTTGTTCTAACGAGTCTATAGGTTTTATGTTTTTGTCATATTGAGCCCATAGGTTTGTGTTGTTGTTACATTGAGCCCATAGGTTTGTGTTGTTGTTATAATGACCCTATAGGTTTATGTTGTTGTTATAATGATCCTCTAGGTTTGTGTTGTTGTTATAATGACTCTATAGGTTTGTGTTGCTATATTGACCCTATAGGTTTGTGTTGTTGTTATAATGAGTCTATAGGTTTGTGTTGTTGTTATAATGAGTCTATAGGTTTGTGTTGTTGTTATAATGAGCCTATAGGTTTTTGCTGTTGTTATAATGAGCCTATAGGTTTGTGCTGTTGTTCTATTGAGCCTATAGGTTTGTGTTGTTATAATGAGCTTATCGGTTTGTGTTGTTGTTATATTGAGCCTATAGGTTTGTGTTGTTGTCATAATGACCCTATAGGTTTTTGTTGTTGTTATATTGAGCCTATGGGTTTGTGTTGTTATTCTATTGAGAATATAGGTTTGTGTTGCTATATTCAGCCTATAGGTTTGTGTTGTTGTTACATTGAGCCCATAGGTTTGTGTTGTTGTTATAATGAGCCTATAGGTTTGTGTTGTTATTGAGCCTATAGGTTTGTGTGTGGTGACATTGAGCCTATAGGTTTGTCTTGTTGTTATAATGAGCCTATAGGTTTGTGTTGTTGTTATAATGAGAATATAGATTTGTGTTGCTATATTGAGCCCTAAAGGTTTGTGTTGTTGTTACATTGAGCCCATAGTTTTGTGTTGTTGTTATAATGACCCTATAGGTTTAGGTTGTTGTTATAATGATCCTCTAGGTTTGTGTTGTTGTTATATTGAGCCTATAGGTTTGTGTTGTTGTTATAATGAGCCTATAGGAAAGTGTTGTTGTTATAATGACTCTATAGGTTTGTGTTATTGTTATATTGAGCCTATAGGTTTGTGTTGTTGTCATATTGAGCCTATAGGTTTGTGTTGTTGTTCTATTGATCCTATAGGTTTGTGTTGTTGTTATAATGAGTGTATAGGTTTGTGTTGTTGTTATAATGAGTGTATAGGTTTGTGTTGTTGTTATAATGAGTCTATAGGTTTGTGTGTTTGTCATATTGAGCCTATAGGTTTGTTTTGTTGTCATATTGAGCCTATAGGTTTGTGTTGTTGTTATAATGAGTGTATAGGTTTGTGTTGTTGTTATAATGAGTGTATAGGTTTGTGTTGTTGTTATAATGAGTCTATAGGTTTGTGTGTTTGTCATATTGAGCCTATAGGTTTGTGTTCTATTGATCCTATAGGTTTGTGGTGTTGTTGTATTGATCCTATAGGTTTTTGTTGTTGTTATATTGAGTCTATAGGTTTGCGTTGTTGTTATAATGAGCCTATAGGTTTGTGTTGTTATTGAGGCTATTGGTTTGTGTTGTTGTTCTATTGAGCCTATAGGTTTGTGTTGTTGTTATAATGAGCCTATAGGTTTGTGTTGTTATTGAGCCTATAGGTTTGTGTTGTTGTTATATTGAGTCTATAGGTTTGTGTTGTTGTTCTATTGATCCTATAGGTTTGTGTTGTTGTTATAATGAGCCTATAGGTTTGTGTTGTTATTTAGCCTATAGGTTTGTGTTGTTGTTATAATGACTCTATAGGTTTGTGTTGCTATATTGACCCTATAGGTTTGTGTTGTTGTTATGAGTCTATAGGTTTGTGTTGTTGTTATAACGATCCTATAGGTTTATGTGTTTGTCATATTGAGCCTATAGGTTTGTGTTGTTGTTATAATGAGTCTATAGGTTTGTGTTGTTGTTCTAATGAGTCTATAGGTTTTATGTTTTTGTCATATTGAGCCCATAGGTTTGTGTTGTTGTTACATTGAGCCCATAGGTTTGTGTTGTTGTTATAATGACCCTATAGGTTTATGTTGTTGTTATAATGATCCTCTAGGTTTGTGTTGTTGTTATAATGACTCTATAGGTTTGTGTTGCTATATTGACCCTATAGGTTTGTGTTGTTGTTATAATGAGTCTATAGGTTTGTGTTGTTGTTATAATGAGTCTATAGGTTTGTGTTGTTGTTATAACGATCCTATAGGTTTGTGTTGTTGTTATATTGAGCCTATAGGTTTGTGTTGTTGTTCTATTGATCCTATAGGTTTGTGTTGTTGTTATAATGAGTCTATAGGTTTGTGTGTGGTTACATTGAGCCTATAGGTTTGTGTTGTTGTTATAATGAGCCTATAGGTTTGTGTAGTTGTTATAATGACTCTATAGGTTTGTGATGTTGTTATATTGAGCCTATAGGTTTGTGTTGTTGTCATAATGACCCTATAGGTTTGTGTTGTTGTCATATTGAGCCTATAGGTTTGTGTTGTTCTATTGATCCTATAGGTTTGTGTTGTTGTTATAATGAGCCTATAGGTTTGTGCTGTTGTTCTATTGAGCCTATAGGTTTGTGTTGTTGTTATCATGAGCCAATAGGTTTGTGTTGTTATTGAGCATATAGGTTTGTGTGTGGTGACATTGAGCCTATAGGTTTGTGTTGTTATTGAGCCTATAGGTTTGTGTTGTTGTTATAATGAGAATATAGGTTTGTGTTGCTATATTGAGCCTATAGGTTTGTGTTCTATTGATCCTATAGGTTTGTGTTGTTCTATTGGTCCTATAGGTTTGTGGTGTTGTTGTATTGATCCTATAGGTTTTTGTTGTTTTTATATTGAGTCTATAGGTTTGTGTTGTTGTTATAATGGGCCTATAGGTTTGTGTTGTTATTGAGGCTATAGGTTTGTGTTGTTGTTATAATGAGCCTATAGGTTTGTGTTGTTGTTATAATGAGCCTATAGGTTTGTGTTATTGAGCCTATAGGTTTGTGTTGTTGTTATATTGAGCCTATAGGTTTGTGTGTGGTGACATTGAGCCTATAGGTTTGTCTTGTTGTTATAATGAGCCTATAGGTTTGTGTTGTTGTTATAATGAGTCTATAGGTTTGTGTTGTTGTTACACTGAGCCTATAGGTTTGTGTTGTTATTGAGGCTATAGGTTTGTGTTGTTCTATTGAGCCTATAGGTTTGTGTTGTTGTTATAATGAGCCTATAGGTTTGTGTTGTTATTGAGCCTATAGGTTTGTGTTGTTGTTCTATTGAGTCTATAGGTTTGTGTTGTTGTTCTATTGATCCTATAGGTTTGTGTTGTTGTTATAATGAGCCTATAGGTTTGTGTTGTTATTTAGCCTATAGGTTTGTGTTGTTGTTATAATGAGCCTATAGGTTTGTGTGTGGTGACATTGAGCCTATAGGTTTGTCTTGTTGTTATAATGAGCCTATAGGTTTGTGTTGTTGTTATAATGAGTCTATAGGTTTGTGTTGTTGTTACACTGAGCCTATAGGTTTGTGTTGTTGTTATAATGAGCCTATAGGTTTGTGTTGTTATTTAGCCTATAGGTTTGTGTTGTTGTTCTATTGATCCTATAGGTTTGTGTTGTTATTTAGCCTATAGGTTTGTGTTGTTGTTATAATGAGCCTATAGGTTTGTGTGTGGTGACGTTGAGCCTATAGGTTTGTCTTGTTGTTATAATGAGTCTATAGGTTTGTGTTGTTGTTATAATGAGTCTATAGGTTTGTGTTGTTGTTACACTGAGCCTATAGGTTTGTGTTGTTATTGAGGCTATAGGTTTGTGTTGTTCTTGAGGCTATAGGTTTGTGTTGTTCTTGAGGCTATAGGTTTGTGTTGTTCTATTGAGCCTATAGGTTTGTGTTGTTGTTATAATGAGCCTATAGGTTTGTGTTGTTATTGAGCCTATAGGTTTGTGTTGTTGTTCTATTGAGTCTATAGGTTTGTGTTGTTGTTCTATTGATCCTATAGGTTTGTGTTGTTGTTATAATGAGCCTATAGGTTTGTGGTTATTTAGCCTATAGGTTTGTGTTGTTGTTATAATGACTCTATAGGTTTGTGTTGCTATATTGACCCTATAGGTTTGTGTTGTTGTTATAATGACTCTATAGGTTTGTGTTGCTATATTGACCCTATAGGTTTGTGTTGTTGTTATAATGAGTCTATAGGTTTGTGTTGTTGTTATAACGATCCTATAGGTTTGTGCTGTTGTTCTATTGATCCTATAGGTTTGTGTTGTTGTTCTATTGATCCTATAGGTTTGTGTTGTTGTTATAATGAGCCTATAGGTTTGTGTTGTTATTGAGCCTATAGGTTTGTGTTGTTGTTCTATTGAGTCTATAGGTTTGTGTTGTTGTTCTATTGATCCTATAGGTTTGTGTTGTTGTTATAATGAGCCTATAGGTTTGTGTTGTTATTTAGCCTATAGGTTTGTGTTGTTGTTATAATGAGCCTATAGGTTTGTGTGTGGTGACATTGAGCCTATAGGTTTGTCTTGTTGTTATAATGAGCCTATAGGTTTGTGTTGTTGTTATAATGAGTCTATAGGTTTGTGTTGTTGTTACACTGAGCCTATAGGTTTGTGTTGCTGTTATAATGAGCCTATAGGTTTGTGTTGTTATTTAGCCTATAGGTTTGTGTTGTTGTTCTATTGATCCTATAGGTTTGTGTTGTTATTTAGCCTATAGGTTTGTGTTGTTGTTATAATGAGCCTATAGGTTTGTGTGTGGTGACGTTGAGCCTATAGGTTTGTCTTGTTGTTATAATGAGTCTATAGGTTTGTGTTGTTGTTATAATGAGTCTATAGGTTTGTGTTGTTGTTACACTGAGCCTATAGGTTTGTGTTGTTATTGAGGCTATAGGTTTGTGTTGTTCTTGAGGCTATAGGTTTGTGTTGTTCTTGAGGCTATAGGTTTGTGTTGTTCTATTGAGCCTATAGGTTTGTGTTGTTGTTATAATGAGCCTATAGGTTTGTGTTGTTATTGAGCCTATAGGTTTGTGTTGTTGTTCTATTGAGTCTATAGGTTTGTGTTGTTGTTCTATTGATCCTATAGGTTTGTGTTGTTGTTATAATGAGCCTATAGGTTTGTGGTTATTTAGCCTATAGGTTTGTGTTGTTGTTATAATGACTCTATAGGTTTGTGTTGCTATATTGACCCTATAGGTTTGTGTTGTTGTTATAATGACTCTATAGGTTTGTGTTGTTGTTATAATGACTCTATAGGTTTGTGTTGCTATATTGACCCTATAGGTTTGTGTTGTTGTTATAATGAGTCTATAGGTTTGTGTTGTTGTTATAACGATCCTATAGGTTTGTGCTGTTGTTATATTGAGCCTATAGGTTTGTGCTGTTGTTATATTGAGCCTATAGGTTTGTGTTGTTGTTCTATTGATCCTATAGGTTTGTGTTGTTGTTCTATTGATCCTATAGGTTTGTGTTGTTGTTATAATGAGTCTATAGGTTTGTGTTGTTGTTATAATGACTCTATAGGTTTGTGTTGCTATATTGACCCTATAGGTTTGTGTTGTTGTTATAATGAGTCTATAGGTTTGTGTTGTTGTTATAATGAGTCTATAGGTTTGTGTTGTTGTTATAATGAGCCTATAGGTTTTTGCTGTTGTTATAATGAGCCTATAGGTTTGTGCTGTTGTTCTATTGAGCCTATAGGTTTGTGTTGTTATAATGAGCTTATCGGTTTGTGTTGTTGTTATATTGAGCCTATAGGTTTGTGTTGTTGTCATAATGACCCTATAGGTTTTTGTTGTTGTTATATTGAGCCTATGGGTTTGTGTTGTTATTCTATTGAGAATATAGGTTTGTGTTGCTATATTCAGCCTATAGGTTTGTGTTGTTGTTACATTGAGCCCATAGGTTTGTGTTGTTGTTATAATGAGCCTATAGGTTTGTGTTGTTATTGAGCCTATAGGTTTGTGTGTGGTGACATTGAGCCTATAGGTTTGTCTTGTTGTTATAATGAGCCTATAGGTTTGTGTTGTTGTTATAATGAGAATATAGATTTGTGTTGCTATATTGAGCCCTAAAGGTTTGTGTTGTTGTTACATTGAGCCCATAGTTTTGTGTTGTTGTTATAATGACCCTATAGGTTTAGGTTGTTGTTATAATGATCCTCTAGGTTTGTGTTGTTGTTATATTGAGCCTATAGGTTTGTGTTGTTGTTATAATGAGCCTATAGGAAAGTGTTGTTGTTATAATGACTCTATAGGTTTGTGTTATTGTTATATTGAGCCTATAGGTTTGTGTTGTTGTCATATTGAGCCTATAGGTTTGTGTTGTTGTTCTATTGATCCTATAGGTTTGTGTTGTTGTTATAATGAGTGTATAGGTTTGTGTTGTTGTTATAATGAGTGTATAGGTTTGTGTTGTTGTTATAATGAGTCTATAGGTTTGTGTGTTTGTCATATTGAGCCTATAGGTTTGTTTTGTTGTCATATTGAGCCTATAGGTTTGTGTTGTTGTTATAATGAGTGTATAGGTTTGTGTTGTTGTTATAATGAGTGTATAGGTTTGTGTTGTTGTTATAATGAGTCTATAGGTTTGTGTGTTTGTCATATTGAGCCTATAGGTTTGTGTTCTATTGATCCTATAGGTTTGTGGTGTTGTTGTATTGATCCTATAGGTTTTTGTTGTTGTTATATTGAGTCTATAGGTTTGCGTTGTTGTTATAATGAGCCTATAGGTTTGTGTTGTTATTGAGGCTATTGGTTTGTGTTGTTGTTCTATTGAGCCTATAGGTTTGTGTTGTTGTTATAATGAGCCTATAGGTTTGTGTTGTTATTGAGCCTATAGGTTTGTGTTGTTGTTATATTGAGTCTATAGGTTTGTGTTGTTGTTCTATTGATCCTATAGGTTTGTGTTGTTGTTATAATGAGCCTATAGGTTTGTGTTGTTATTTAGCCTATAGGTTTGTGTTGTTGTTATAATGACTCTATAGGTTTGTGTTGCTATATTGACCCTATAGGTTTGTGTTGTTGTTATGAGTCTATAGGTTTGTGTTGTTGTTATAACGATCCTATAGGTTTATGTGTTTGTCATATTGAGCCTATAGGTTTGTGTTGTTGTTATAATGAGTCTATAGGTTTGTGTTGTTGTTCTAATGAGTCTATAGGTTTTATGTTTTTGTCATATTGAGCCCATAGGTTTGTGTTGTTGTTACATTGAGCCCATAGGTTTGTGTTGTTGTTATAATGACCCTATAGGTTTATGTTGTTGTTATAATGATCCTCTAGGTTTGTGTTGTTGTTATAATGACTCTATAGGTTTGTGTTGCTATATTGACCCTATAGGTTTGTGTTGTTGTTATAATGAGTCTATAGGTTTGTGTTGTTGTTATAATGAGTCTATAGGTTTGTGTTGTTGTTATAACGATCCTATAGGTTTGTGTTGTTGTTATATTGAGCCTATAGGTTTGTGTTGTTGTTCTATTGATCCTATAGGTTTGTGTTGTTGTTATAATGAGTCTATAGGTTTGTGTGTGGTTACATTGAGCCTATAGGTTTGTGTTGTTGTTATAATGAGCCTATAGGTTTGTGTAGTTGTTATAATGACTCTATAGGTTTGTGATGTTGTTATATTGAGCCTATAGGTTTGTGTTGTTGTCATAATGACCCTATAGGTTTGTGTTGTTGTCATATTGAGCCTATAGGTTTGTGTTGTTCTATTGATCCTATAGGTTTGTGT
Source organism: Chaunax sp. Z400 (assembly GCA_037577475.1). Classification (NCBI taxonomy): domain Eukaryota; kingdom Metazoa; phylum Chordata; class Actinopteri; order Lophiiformes; family Chaunacidae; genus Chaunax; species Chaunax sp. Z400. The sequence goes on along the minus strand of JBAGJB010000184.1, from coordinate 174,905 downwards.
TGTTGTTATAATGAGCCTATAGGTTTGTGCTGTTGTTCTATTGAGCCTATAGGTTTGTGTTGTTGTTATCATGAGCCAATAGGTTTGTGTTGTTATTGAGCATATAGGTTTGTGTGTGGTGACATTGAGCCTATAGGTTTGTGTTGTTATTGAGCCTATAGGTTTGTGTTGTTGTTATAATGAGAATATAGGTTTGTGTTGCTATATTGAGCCTATAGGTTTGTGTTCTATTGATCCTATAGGTTTGTGTTGTTCTATTGGTCCTATAGGTTTGTGGTGTTGTTGTATTGATCCTATAGGTTTTTGTTGTTTTTATATTGAGTCTATAGGTTTGTGTTGTTGTTATAATGGGCCTATAGGTTTGTGTTGTTATTGAGGCTATAGGTTTGTGTTGTTGTTATAATGAGCCTATAGGTTTGTGTTGTTGTTATAATGAGCCTATAGGTTTGTGTTATTGAGCCTATAGGTTTGTGTTGTTGTTATATTGAGCCTATAGGTTTGTGTGTGGTGACATTGAGCCTATAGGTTTGTCTTGTTGTTATAATGAGCCTATAGGTTTGTGTTGTTGTTATAATGAGTCTATAGGTTTGTGTTGTTGTTACACTGAGCCTATAGGTTTGTGTTGTTATTGAGGCTATAGGTTTGTGTTGTTCTATTGAGCCTATAGGTTTGTGTTGTTGTTATAATGAGCCTATAGGTTTGTGTTGTTATTGAGCCTATAGGTTTGTGTTGTTGTTCTATTGAGTCTATAGGTTTGTGTTGTTGTTCTATTGATCCTATAGGTTTGTGTTGTTGTTATAATGAGCCTATAGGTTTGTGTTGTTATTTAGCCTATAGGTTTGTGTTGTTGTTATAATGAGCCTATAGGTTTGTGTGTGGTGACATTGAGCCTATAGGTTTGTCTTGTTGTTATAATGAGCCTATAGGTTTGTGTTGTTGTTATAATGAGTCTATAGGTTTGTGTTGTTGTTACACTGAGCCTATAGGTTTGTGTTGTTGTTATAATGAGCCTATAGGTTTGTGTTGTTATTTAGCCTATAGGTTTGTGTTGTTGTTCTATTGATCCTATAGGTTTGTGTTGTTATTTAGCCTATAGGTTTGTGTTGTTGTTATAATGAGCCTATAGGTTTGTGTGTGGTGACGTTGAGCCTATAGGTTTGTCTTGTTGTTATAATGAGTCTATAGGTTTGTGTTGTTGTTATAATGAGTCTATAGGTTTGTGTTGTTGTTACACTGAGCCTATAGGTTTGTGTTGTTATTGAGGCTATAGGTTTGTGTTGTTCTTGAGGCTATAGGTTTGTGTTGTTCTTGAGGCTATAGGTTTGTGTTGTTCTATTGAGCCTATAGGTTTGTGTTGTTGTTATAATGAGCCTATAGGTTTGTGTTGTTATTGAGCCTATAGGTTTGTGTTGTTGTTCTATTGAGTCTATAGGTTTGTGTTGTTGTTCTATTGATCCTATAGGTTTGTGTTGTTGTTATAATGAGCCTATAGGTTTGTGGTTATTTAGCCTATAGGTTTGTGTTGTTGTTATAATGACTCTATAGGTTTGTGTTGCTATATTGACCCTATAGGTTTGTGTTGTTGTTATAATGACTCTATAGGTTTGTGTTGCTATATTGACCCTATAGGTTTGTGTTGTTGTTATAATGAGTCTATAGGTTTGTGTTGTTGTTATAACGATCCTATAGGTTTGTGCTGTTGTTCTATTGATCCTATAGGTTTGTGTTGTTGTTCTATTGATCCTATAGGTTTGTGTTGTTGTTATAATGAGCCTATAGGTTTGTGTTGTTATTGAGCCTATAGGTTTGTGTTGTTGTTCTATTGAGTCTATAGGTTTGTGTTGTTGTTCTATTGATCCTATAGGTTTGTGTTGTTGTTATAATGAGCCTATAGGTTTGTGTTGTTATTTAGCCTATAGGTTTGTGTTGTTGTTATAATGAGCCTATAGGTTTGTGTGTGGTGACATTGAGCCTATAGGTTTGTCTTGTTGTTATAATGAGCCTATAGGTTTGTGTTGTTGTTATAATGAGTCTATAGGTTTGTGTTGTTGTTACACTGAGCCTATAGGTTTGTGTTGCTGTTATAATGAGCCTATAGGTTTGTGTTGTTATTTAGCCTATAGGTTTGTGTTGTTGTTCTATTGATCCTATAGGTTTGTGTTGTTATTTAGCCTATAGGTTTGTGTTGTTGTTATAATGAGCCTATAGGTTTGTGTGTGGTGACGTTGAGCCTATAGGTTTGTCTTGTTGTTATAATGAGTCTATAGGTTTGTGTTGTTGTTATAATGAGTCTATAGGTTTGTGTTGTTGTTACACTGAGCCTATAGGTTTGTGTTGTTATTGAGGCTATAGGTTTGTGTTGTTCTTGAGGCTATAGGTTTGTGTTGTTCTTGAGGCTATAGGTTTGTGTTGTTCTATTGAGCCTATAGGTTTGTGTTGTTGTTATAATGAGCCTATAGGTTTGTGTTGTTATTGAGCCTATAGGTTTGTGTTGTTGTTCTATTGAGTCTATAGGTTTGTGTTGTTGTTCTATTGATCCTATAGGTTTGTGTTGTTGTTATAATGAGCCTATAGGTTTGTGGTTATTTAGCCTATAGGTTTGTGTTGTTGTTATAATGACTCTATAGGTTTGTGTTGCTATATTGACCCTATAGGTTTGTGTTGTTGTTATAATGACTCTATAGGTTTGTGTTGTTGTTATAATGACTCTATAGGTTTGTGTTGCTATATTGACCCTATAGGTTTGTGTTGTTGTTATAATGAGTCTATAGGTTTGTGTTGTTGTTATAACGATCCTATAGGTTTGTGCTGTTGTTATATTGAGCCTATAGGTTTGTGCTGTTGTTATATTGAGCCTATAGGTTTGTGTTGTTGTTCTATTGATCCTATAGGTTTGTGTTGTTGTTCTATTGATCCTATAGGTTTGTGTTGTTGTTATAATGAGTCTATAGGTTTGTGTGTGGTTACATTGAGCCTATAGGTTTGTGTTGTTGTTATAATGAGCCTATAGGTTTGTGTTGTTGTTATATTGAGCCTATAGGTTTGTGTTGTTGTCATAATGACCCTATAGGTTTGTGTTGTTGTCATATTGAGCCTATAGGTTTGTGTTGTTGTTATAATGAGCCTATAGGTTTGTGTTGTTGTTCTATTGAGCCTATAGGTTTGTGTTGTTGTTATCATGAGCCTATAGGTTTGTGTTGTTATTGAGCATATAGGTTTGTGTGTGGTGACATTGAGCCTATAGGTTTGTGTTGTTATTGAGCCTATAGGTTTGTGTTGTTGTTATAATGAGAATATAGGTTTGTGTTGCTATATTGAGCCTATAGGTTTGTGTTGTTGTTACATTGAGCCCATAGTTTTGCGTTGTTGTTCTATTGATCCTATAGGTTTGTGGTGTTGTTATAATGAGCCTATAGGTTTGTGTTGTTATTGAGGCTATAGGTTTGTGTTGTTGTTCTATTGAGCCTATAGGTTTGTGTTGTTGTTATAATGAGCCTATAGGTTTGTGTTGTTTTTGAGCCTATAGGTTTGTGTTGTTGTTATATTGAGCCTATAGGTTTGTGTGTGGTGACATTGAGCCTATAGGTTTGTCTTGTTGTTATAATGAGCCTATAGGTTTGTGTTGTTGTTATAATGAGTCTATAGGTTTGTGTTGTTGTTACACTGAGCCTATAGGTTTGTGTTGTTGTTATAATGAGCCTATAGGTTTGTGTTGTTATTTAGCCTATAGGTTTGTGTTGTTGTTCTATTGATCCTATAGGTTTGTGTTGTTATTTAGCCTATAGGTTTGTGTTGTTGTTATAATGAGCCTATAGGTTTGTGTGTGGTGACGTTGAGCCTATAGGTTTGTCTTGTTGTTATAATGAGTCTATAGGTTTGTGTTGTTGTTATAATGAGTCTATAGGTTTGTGTTGTTGTTACACTGAGCCTATAGGTTTGTGTTGTTATTGAGGCTATAGGTTTGTGTTGTTCTTGAGGCTATAGGTTTGTGTTGTTCTTGAGGCTATAGGTTTGTGTTGTTCTATTGAGCCTATAGGTTTGTGTTGTTGTTATAATGAGCCTATAGGTTTGTGTTGTTATTGAGCCTATAGGTTTGTGTTGTTGTTCTATTGAGTCTATAGGTTTGTGTTGTTGTTCTCTTGATCCTATAGGTTTGTGTTGTTGTTATAATGAGCCTATAGGTTTGTGGTTATTTAGCCTATAGGTTTGTGTTGTTGTTATAATGACTCTATAGGTTTGTGTTGCTATATTGACCCTATAGGTTTGTGTTGTTGTTATAATGACTCTATAGGTTTGTGTTGCTATATTGACCCTATAGGTTTGTGTTGTTGTTATAATGAGTCTATAGGTTTGTGTTGTTGTTATAACGATCCTATAGGTTTGTGCTGTTGTTCTATTGATCCTATAGGTTTGTGTTGTTGTTCTATTGATCCTATAGGTTTGTGTTGTTGTTATAATGAGCCTATAGGTTTGTGTTGTTATTGAGCCTATAGGTTTGTGTTGTTGTTCTATTGAGTCTATAGGTTTGTGTTGTTGTTCTATTGATGCTATAGGTTTGTGTTGTTGTTATAATGAGCCTATAGGTTTGTGTTGTTATTTAGCCTATATGTTTGTGTTGTTGTTATAATGAGCCTATAGGTTTGTGTGTGGTGACATTGAGCCTATAGGTTTGTCTTGTTGTTATAATGAGCCTATAGGTTTGTGTTGTTGTTATAATGAGTCTATAGGTTTGTGTTGTTGTTACACTGAGCCTATAGGTTTGTGTTGCTGTTATAATGAGCCTATAGGTTTGTGTTGTTATTTAGCCTATAGGTTTGTGTTGTTGTTCTATTGATCCTATAGGTTTGTGTTGTTATTTAGCCTATAGGTTTGTGTTGTTGTTATAATGAGCCTATAGGTTTGTGTGTGGTGACGTTGAGCCTATAGGTTTGTCTTGTTGTTATAATGAGTCTATAGGTTTGTGTTGTTGTTATAATGAGTCTATAGGTTTGTGTTGTTGTTACACTGAGCCTATAGGTTTGTGTTGTTATTGAGGCTATAGGTTTGTGTTGTTCTTGAGGCTATAGGTTTGTGTTGTTCTTGAGGCTATAGGTTTGTGTTGTTCTATTGAGCCTATAGGTTTGTGTTGTTGTTATAATGAGCCTATAGGTTTGTGTTGTTATTGAGCCTATAGGTTTGTGTTGTTGTTCTATTGAGTCTATAGGTTTGTGTTGTTGTTCTATTGATCCTATAGGTTTGTGTTGTTGTTATAATGAGCCTATAGGTTTGTGGTTATTTAGCCTATAGGTTTGTGTTGTTGTTATAATGACTCTATAGGTTTGTGTTGCTATATTGACCCTATAGGTTTGTGTTGTTGTTATAATGACTCTATAGGTTTGTGTTGTTGTTATAATGACTCTATAGGTTTGTGTTGCTATATTGACCCTATAGGTTTGTGTTGTTGTTATAATGAGTCTATAGGTTTGTGTTGTTGTTATAACGATCCTATAGGTTTGTGCTGTTGTTATATTGAGCCTATAGGTTTGTGCTGTTGTTATATTGAGCCTATAGGTTTGTGTTGTTGTTCTATTGATCCTATAGGTTTGTGTTGTTGTTCTATTGATCCTATAGGTTTGTGTTGTTGTTATAATGAGTCTATAGGTTTGTGTGTGGTTACATTGAGCCTATAGGTTTGTGTTGTTGTTATAATGAGCCTATAGGTTTGTGTTGTTGTTATATTGAGCCTATAGGTTTGTGTTGTTGTCATAATGACCCTATAGGTTTGTGTTGTTGTCATATTGAGCCTATAGGTTTGTGTTGTTCTATTGATCCTATAGGTTTGTGTTGTTGTTATAATGAGCCTATAGGTTTGTGTTGTTGTTCTATTGAGCCTATAGGTTTGTGTTGTTGTTATCATGAGCCTATAGGTTTGTGTTGTTATTGAGCATATAGGTTTGTGTGTGGTGACATTGAGCCTATAGGTTTGTGTTGTTATTGAGCCTATAGGTTTGTGTTGTTGTTATAATGAGAATATAGGTTTGTGTTGCTATATTGAGCCTATAGGTTTGTGTTGTTGTTACATTGAGCCCATAGTTTTGCGTTGTTGTTCTATTGATCCTATAGGTTTGTGGTGTTGTTATAATGAGCCTATAGGTTTGTGTTGTTATTGAGGCTATAGGTTTGTGTTGTTGTTCTATTGAGCCTATAGGTTTGTGTTGTTGTTATAATGAGCCTATAGGTTTGTGTTGTTTTTGAGCCTATAGGTTTGTGTTGTTGTTATATTGAGCCTATAGGTTTGTGTGTGGTGACATTGAGCCTATAGGTTTGTCTTGTTGTTATAATGAGCCTATAGGTTTGTGTTGTTGTTATAATGAGTCTATAGGTTTATGTTGTTGTTACACTGAGCCTATAGGTTTGTGTTGTTGTTATAATGAGTCTATAGGTTTGTGTTGTTGTTACACTGAGCCTATAGGTTTGTGTTGTTGTTATAATGAGCCTATAGGTTTATGTTGTTATTTAGCCTATAGGTTTGTGTTGTTGTTCTATTGATACTATAGGTTTGTGTTGTTATTTAGCCTATAGGTTTGTGTTGTTGTTATAATGAGCCTATAGGTTTGTGTGTGGTGACATTGATCCTATAGGTTTGTGTTGTTATTTAGCCTATAGGTTTGTGTTGTTGTTATAATGAGCCTATAGGTTTGTGTGTGGTGACATTGAGCCTATAGGTTTGTGTTGTTGTTACACTGAGCCTATAGGTTTGTGTTGTTCTTGAGGCTATAGGTTTGTGTTGTTCTTGAGGCTATAGGTTTGTGTTGTTCTTGAGGCTATAGGTTTGTGTTGTTCTATTGAGCCTATAGGTTTGTGTTGTTGTTATAATGAGCCTATAGGTTTGTGTTATTGAGCCTATAGGTTTGTGTTGTTGTTCTATTGAGTCTATAGGTTTGTGTTGTTGTTCTATTGATCCTATAGGTTTGTGTTGTTGTTATAATGAGCCTATAGGTTTGTGTTGTTATTTAGCCTATAGGTTTGTGTTGTTGTTATAATGACTCTATAGGTTTGTGTTGCTATATTGACCCTATAGGTTTGTGTTGTTGTTATAATGAGTCTATAGGTTTGTGTTGTTGTTATAACGATCCTATAGGTTTGTGCTGTTGTTATATTGAGCCTATAGGTTTGTGCTGTTGTTATATTGAGCCTATAGGTTTGTGTTGTTGTTCTATTGATCCTATAGGTTTGTGTTGTTGTTCTATTGATCCTATAGGTTTGTGTTGTTGTTCTATTGATCCTATAGGTTTGTGTTGTTGTTATAATGAGTCTATAGGTTTGTGTGTGGTTACATTGAGCCTATAGGTTTGTGTTGTTGTTATAATGAGCCTATAGGTTTGTGTTGTTGTTATATTGAGCCTATAGGTTTGTGTTGTTGTCATAATGACCCTATAGGTTTGTGTTGTTGTCATAATGACCCTATAGGTTTGTGTTGTTGTCATATTGAGCCTATAGGTTTGTGTTGTTCTATTGATCCTATAGGTTTGTGTTGTTGTTATAATGAGCCTATAGGTTTGTGTTGTTGTTCTATTGAGCCTATAGGTTTGTGTTGTTGTTATCATGAGCCTATAGGTTTGTGTTGTTATTGAGCATATAGGTTTGTGTGTGGTGACATTGAGCCTATAGGTTTGTGTTGTTATTGAGCCTATAGGTTTGTGTTGTTGTTATAATGAGAATATAGGTTTGTGTTGCTATATTGAGCCTATAGGTTTGTGTTGTTGTTACACTGAGCCTATAGGTTTGTGTTGTTCTTGAGGCTATAGGTTTGTGTTGTTCTTGAGGCTATAGGTTTGTGTTGTTCTTGAGGCTATAGGTTTGTGTTGTTCTATTGAGCCTATAGGTTTGTGTTGTTGTTATAATGAGCCTATAGGTTTGTGTTATTGAGCCTATAGGTTTGTGTTGTTGTTCTATTGAGTCTATAGGTTTGTGTTGTTGTTCTATTGATCCTATAGGTTTGTGTTGTTGTTATAATGAGCCTATAGGTTTGTGTTGTTATTTAGCCTATAGGTTTGTGTTGTTGTTATAATGACTCTATAGGTTTGTGTTGCTATATTGACCCTATAGGTTTGTGTTGTTGTTATAATGAGTCTATAGGTTTGTGTTGTTGTTATAACGATCCTATAGGTTTGTGCTGTTGTTATATTGAGCCTATAGGTTTGTGCTGTTGTTATATTGAGCCTATAGGTTTGTGTTGTTGTTCTATTGATCCTATAGGTTTGTGTTGTTGTTCTATTGATCCTATAGGTTTGTGTTGTTGTTCTATTGATCCTATAGGTTTGTGTTGTTGTTATAATGAGTCTATAGGTTTGTGTGTGGTTACATTGAGCCTATAGGTTTGTGTTGTTGTTATAATGAGCCTATAGGTTTGTGTTGTTGTTATATTGAGCCTATAGGTTTGTGTTGTTGTCATAATGACCCTATAGGTTTGTGTTGTTGTCATAATGACCCTATAGGTTTGTGTTGTTGTCATATTGAGCCTATAGGTTTGTGTTGTTCTATTGATCCTATAGGTTTGTGTTGTTGTTATAATGAGCCTATAGGTTTGTGTTGTTGTTCTATTGAGCCTATAGGTTTGTGTTGTTGTTATCATGAGCCTATAGGTTTGTGTTGTTATTGAGCATATAGGTTTGTGTGTGGTGACATTGAGCCTATAGGTTTGTGTTGTTATTGAGCCTATAGGTTTGTGTTGTTGTTATAATGAGAATATAGGTTTGTGTTGCTATATTGAGCCTATAGGTTTGTGTTGTTGTTACATTGAGCCCATAGTTTTGCGTTGTTGTTCTATTGATCCTATAGGTTTGTGGTGTTGTTATAATGAGCCTATAGGTTTGTGTTGTTATTGAGGCTATAGGTTTGTGTTGTTGTTCTATTGAGCCTATAGGTTTGTGTTGTTGTTATAATGAGCCTATAGGTTTGTGTTGTTTTTGAGCCTATAGGTTTGTGTTGTTGTTATATTGAGCCTATAGGTTTGTGTGTGGTGACATTGAGCCTATAGGTTTGTCTTGTTGTTATAATGAGCCTATAGGTTTGTGTTGTTGTTATAATGAGTCTATAGGTTTATGTTGTTGTTACACTGAGCCTATAGGTTTGTGTTGTTGTTATAATGAGTCTATAGGTTTGTGTTGTTGTTACACTGAGCCTATAGGTTTGTGTTGTTGTTATAATGAGCCTATAGGTTTATGTTGTTATTTAGCCTATAGGTTTGTGTTGTTGTTCTATTGATCCTATAGGTTTGTGTTGTTATTTAGCCTATAGGTTTGTGTTGTTGTTATAATGAGCCTATAGGTTTGTGTGTGGTGACATTGATCCTATAGGTTTGTGTTGTTATTTAGCCTATAGGTTTGTGTTGTTGTTATAATGAGCCTATAGGTTTGTGTGTGGTGACATTGAGCCTATAGGTTTGTGTTGTTGTTACACTGAGCCTATAGGTTTGTGTTGTTATTGAGGCTATAGGTTTGTGTTGTTCTTGAGGCTATAGGTTTGTGTTGTTCTTGAGGCTATAGGTTTGTGTTGTTCTATTGAGCCTATAGGTTTGTGTTGTTGTTATAATGAGCCTATAGGTTTGTGTTATTGAGCCTATAGGTTTGTGTTGTTGTTCTATTGAGTCTATAGGTTTGTGTTGTTGTTCTATTGATCCTATAGGTTTGTGTTGTTGTTATAATGAGCCTATAGGTTTGTGTTGTTATTTAGCCTATAGGTTTGTGTTGTTGTTATAATGACTCTATAGGTTTGTGTTGCTATATTGACCCTATAGGTTTGTGTTGTTGTTATAATGAGTCTATAGGTTTGTGTTGTTGTTATAACGATCCTATAGGTTTGTGCTGTTGTTATATTGAGCCTATAGGTTTGTGCTGTTGTTATATTGAGCCTATAGGTTTGTGTTGTTGTTCTATTGATCCTATAGGTTTGTGTTGTTGTTATAATGAGTCTATAGGTTTGTGTGTGGTTACATTGAGTCTATAGGTTTGTGTGTGGTTACATTGAGCCTATAGGTTTGTGTTGTTGTTATAATGAGCCTATAGGTTTGTGTTGTTGTTATATTGAGCCTATAGGTTTGTGTTGTTGTCATAATGACCCTATAGGTTTGTGTTGTTGTCATATTGAGCCGATAGGTTTGTGTTGTTCTATTGATCCGATAGGTTTGTGTTGTTCTATTGATCCTATAGGTTTGTGTTGTTCTATTGATCCTATAGGTTTGTGTTGTTGTTATAATGAGCCTATAGGTTTGTGTTGTTGTTCTATTGAGCCTATAGGTTTGTGTTGTTGTTATCATGAGCCTATAGGTTTGTGTTGTTATTGAGCATATAGGGTTGTGTGTGGTGACATTGAGCCTATAGGTTTGTGTTGTTATTGAGCCTATAGGTTTGTGTTGTTGTTATAATGAGAATATAGGTTTGTGTTGCTATATTGAGCCTATAGGTTTGTGTTCTATTGATCCTATAGGTTTGTGTTGTTGTTCTATTGGTCCTATAGGTTTGTGGTGTTGTTGTATTGATCCTATAGGTTTTTGTTGTTTTTATATTGAGTCTATTGGTTTGTGTTGTTATTGAGCCTATAGGTTTGTGTGTGGTGACATTGAGCCTATAGGTTTGTCTTGTTGTTATAATGAGCCTATAGGTTTGTGTTGTTGTTATAATGAGAATATAGGTTTGTGTTGCTATATTGAGCCTATAGGTTTGTGTTGTTGTTACATTGAGCCCATAGTTTTGCGTTGTTGTTATAATGACCCTATAGGTTTATGTTGTTGTTATAATGATCCTCTAGGTTTGTGTTGTTGTTATATTGAGCCTATAGGTTTGTGTTGTTGTTATAATGAGCCTATAGGTTTGTGTTGTTTTTGAGCCTATAGGTTTGTGTTGTTGTTATATTGAGCCTATAGGTTTGTGTGTGGTGACATTGAGCCTATAGGTTTGTCTTGTTGTTATAATGAGCCTATAGGTTTGTGTTGTTGTTATAATGAGTCTATAGGTTTATGTTGTTGTTACACTGAGCCTATAGGTTTGTGTTGTTGTTATAATGAGCCTATAGGTTTGTGCTGTTGTTCTATTGAGCCTATAGGTTTGTGTTGTTGTTATAATGAGCCTATAGGTTTGTGTGTGGTGACATTGAGCCTATAGGTTTGTTTTGTTGTTATAATGAGCCTATAGGTTTGTGTTGTTGTTATAATGAGTCTATAGGTTTATGTTGTTGTTACACTGAGCCTATAGGTTTGTGTTGTTGTTATAATGAGCCTATAGGTTTGTGCTGTTGTTCTATTGAGCCTATAGGTTTGTGTTGTTGTTATAATGAGCTTATCGGTTTGTGTTGTTGTTATATTGAGCCTATAGGTTTGTGTTGTTGTCATAATGACCCTATAGGTTTGTGTTGTTGTTATATTGAGCCTATAGGTTTGTGTTGTTGTTCTATTGAGAATATAGGTGTGTGTTGCTATATTCAGCCTATAGGTTTGTGTTGTTGTTCTATTGAGCCTATAGGTTTGTGTTGTTGTTATAATGAGCTTATCGGTTTGTGTTGTTGTTATATTGAGCCTATAGGTTTGTGTTGTTGTCATAATGACCCTATAGGTTTGTGTTGTTGTTATATTGAGCCTATAGGTTTGTGTTGTTGTTCTATTGAGAATATAGGTGTGTGTTGCTATATTCAGCCTATAGGTTTGTGTTGTTGTTCTATTGAGCCTATAGGTTTGTGTTGTTGTTATCATGAGCCTATAGGTTTGTGGTGTTATTGAGCATATAGGTTTGTGTGTGGTGACATTGAGCCTATAGGTTTGTGTTGTTATTGAGCCTATAGGTTTGTGTTGTTGTTATAATGAGAATATAGGTTTGTGTTGCTATATTGAGCCTATAGGTTTGTGTTCTATTGATCCTATAGGTTTGTGTTGTTGTTCTATTGGTCCTATAGGTTTGTGGTGTTGTTGTATTGATCCTATAGGTTTTTGTTGTTTTTATATTGAGTCTATAGGTTTGTGTTGTTGTTATAATGGGCCTATAGGTTTGTGTTGTTATTGAGGCTATAGGTTTGTGTTGTTGTTCGATTGAGCCTATAGGTTTGTGTTGTTGTTATAATGAGCCTATAGGTTTGTGTTGTTATTGAGCCTATAGGTTTGTGTTGTTGTTATATTGAGCCTATAGGTTTGTGTGTGGTGACATTGAGCCTATAGGTTTGTCTTGTTGTTATAATGAGCCTATAGGTTTGTGTTGTTGTTATAATGAGTCTATAGGTTTGTGTTGTTGTTACACTGAGCCTATAGGTTTGTGTTGTTGTTATAATGAGCCTATAGGTTTGTGTTGTTATTGAGGCTATAGGTTTGTGTTGTTCTATTGAGCCTATAGGTTTGTGTTGTTGTTATAATGAGCCTATAGGTTTGTGTTGTTATTGAGCCTATAGGTTTGTGTTGTTGTTCTATTGAGTCTATAGGTTTGTGTTGTTGTTATAATGGGGCTATAGGTTTGTGTTGTTGTTCGATTGAGCCTATAGGTTTGTGTTGTTGTTCGATTGAGCCTATAGGTTTGTGTTGTTGTTATAATGAGCCTATAGGTTTGTGTTGTTATTGAGCCTATAGGTTTGTGTTGTTGTTATATTGAGCCTATAGGTTTGTGTGTGGTGACATTGAGCCTATAGGTTTGTCTTGTTGTTATAATGAGCCTATAGGTTTGTGTTGTTGTTATAATGAGTCTATAGGTTTGTGTTGTTGTTACACTGAGCCTATAGGTTTGTGTTGTTGTTATAATGAGCCTATAGGTTTGTGTTGTTATTGAGGCTATAGGTTTGTGTTGTTCTATTGAGCCTATAGGTTTGTGTTGTTGTTATAATGAGCCTATAGGTTTGTGTTGTTATTGAGCCTATAGGTTTGTGTTGTTGTTCTATTGATCCTATAGGTTTGTGTTGTTGTTATAATGAGCCTATAGGTTAGTGTTGTTATTTAGCCTATAGGTTTGTGTTGTTGTTATAATGACTCTATAGGTTTGTGTTGTTGTTATATTGACCCTATAGGTTTGTGTTGTTGTTATAATGAGTCTATAGGTTTGTGTTGTTGTTATAACGATCCTATAGGTTCATGTGTTTGTCATATTGATCCTATAGGTTTGTGTTGTTGTTCTATTGATCCTATAGGTTTGTGTTGTTGTTCTATTGATCCTATAGGTTTGTGGTGTTGTCATATTGAGCCTATAGGTTTGTGTTGTTGTTCTATTGATCCTATTGGTTTGTGTTGTTGTTATAATGACTCTATAGGTTTGTGTTGTTGTTACACTGAGCCTATAGGTTTGTGTTGTTGTTACACTGAGCCTATAGGTTTGTGTTGTTGTTATAATGAGCCTATAGGTTTGTGCTGTTGTTCTATTGAGCCTATAGGTTTGTGTTGTTGTTATAATGAGCTTATCGGTTTGTGTTGTTGTTATATTGAGCCTATAGGTTTGTGTTGTTGTCATAATGACCCTATAGGTTTTTGTTGTTGTTATATTGAGCCTATGGGTTTGTGTTGTTATTCTATTGAGAATATAGGTTTGTGTTGCTATATTCAGCCTATAGGTTTGTGTTGTTGTTACATTGAGCCCATAGTTTTGTGTTGTTGTTATAATGAGCCTATAGGTTTGTGTTGTTATTGAGCCTATAGGTTTGTGTGTGGTGACATTGAGCCTATAGGTTTGTCTTGTTGTTATAATGAGCCTATAGGTTTGTGTTGTTATAATGAGTGTATAGGTTTGTGTTGTTGTTATAATGAGTCTATAGGTTTGTGTGTTTGTCATATTGAGCCTATAGGTTTGTTTTGTTGTCATATTGAGCCTATAGGTTTGTGTTGTTGTTATAATGAGTGTATAGGTTTGTGTTGTTGTTATAATGAGTGTATAGGTTTGTGTTGTTGTTATAATGAGTCTATAGGTTTGTGTGTTTGTCATATTGAGCCTATAGGTTTGTGTTCTATTGATCCTATAGGTTTGTGGTGTTGTTGTATTGATCTTATAGGTTTTTGTTGTTGTTATATTGAGTCTATAGGTTTGCGTTGTTGTTATAATGAGCCTATAGGTTTGTGTTGTTATTGAGGCTATTGGTTTGTGTTGTTGTTCTATTGAGCCTATAGGTTTGTGTTGTTGTTATAATGAGCCTATAGGTTTGTGTTGCTATTGAGCCTATAGGTTTGTGTTGTTGTTATATTGAGTCTATAGGTTTGTGTTGTTGTTCTATTGATCCTATAGGTTTGTGTTGTTGTTATAATGAGCCTATAGGTTTGTGTTGTTATTTAGCCTATAGGTTTGTGTTGTTGTTATAATGACTCTATAGGTTTGTGTTGCTATATTGACCCTATAGGTTTGTGTTGTTGTTATAATGAGTCTATAGGTTTGTGTTGTTGTTATAACGATCCTATAGGTTTATGTGTTTGTCATATTGAGCCTATAGGTTTGTGTTGTTATAATGAGTCTATAGGTTTGTGTTGTTGTTCTAATGAGTCTATAGGTTTTATGTTTTTGTCATATTGAGCCCATAGGTTTGTGTTGTTGTTACATTGAGCCCATAGGTTTGTGTTGTTGTTATAATGACCCTATAGGTTTATGTTGTTGTTATAATGATCCTTTAGGTTTGTGTTGTTGTTATAATGACTCTATAGGTTTGTGTTGCTATATTGACCCTATAGGTTTGTGTTGTTGTTATAATGAGTCTATAGGTTTGTGTTGTTGTTATAATGAGTCTATAGGTTTGTGTTGTTGTTATAACAATCCTATAGGTTTGTGTTGTTGTTATATTGAGCCTATAGGTTTGTGTTGTTGTTCTATTGATCCTATAGGTTTGTGTTGTTGTTATAATGAGTCTATAGGTTTGTGTGTGGTTACATTGAGCCTATAGGTTTGTGTTGTTGTTATAATGAGCCTATAGGTTTGTGTAGTTGTTATAATGACTCTATAGGTTTGTGATGTTGTTATATTGAGCCTATAGGTTTGTGTTGTTGTCATAATGACCCTATAGGTTTGTGTTGTTGTCATATTGAGCCTATAGGTTTGTGTTGTTCTATTGATCCTATAGGTTTGTGTTGTTGTTATAATGAGCCTATAGGTTTGTGTTGTTGTTATAATGAGCCTATAGGTTTGTGTTGTTGTTCTATTGAGCCTATAGGTTTGTGTTGTTGTTATCATGAGCCAATAGGTTTGTGTTGTTATTGAGCATATAGGTTTGTGTGTGGTGACATTGAGCCTATAGGTTTGTGTTGTTATTGAGCCTATAGGTTTGTGTTGTTGTTATAATGAGAATATAGGTTTGTGTTGCTATATTGAGCCTATAGGTTTGTGTTCTATTGATCCTATAGGTTTGTGTTGTTGTTCTATTGGTCCTATAGGTTTGTGGTGTTGTTGTATTGATCCTATAGGTTTTTGTTGTTTTTATATTGAGTCTATAGGTTTGTGTTGTTGTTATAATGGGCCTATAGGTTTGTGTTGTTATTGAGGCTATAGGTTTGTGTTGTTGTTCAATTGAGCCTATAGGTTTGTGTTGTTGTTATAATGAGCCTATAGGTTTGTGTTGTTATTGAGCCTATAGGTTTGTGTTGTTGTTATATTGAGCCTATAGGTTTGTGTGTGGTGACATTGAGCCTATAGGTTTGTCTTGTTGTTATAATGAGCCTATAGGTTTGTCTTGTTGTTATAATGAGTCTATAGGTTTGTGTTGTTGTTACACTGAGCCTATAGGTTTGTGTTGTTATTGAGGCTATAGGTTTGTGTTGTTATTGAGGCTATAGGTTTGTGTTGTTCTATTGAGCCTATAGGTTTGTGTTGTTGTTATAATGAGCCTATAGGTTTGTGTTGTTATTTAGCCTATAGGTTTGTGTTGTTATTTAGCCTATAGGTTTGTGTTGTTATTTAGCCTATAGGTTTGTGTTGTTGTTATAATGAGCCTATAGGTTTGTGTTGTTGTTATAATGAGCCTATAGGTTTGTGTTGTTGTTATAATGAGCCTATAGGTTTGTGTGTGGTGACATTGAGCCTATAGGTTTGTCTTGTTGTTATAATGAGCCTATAGGTTTGTGTTGTTGTTATAATGAGTCTATAGGTTTGTGTTGTTGTTACACTGAGCCTATAGGTTTGTGTTGTTGTTATAATGAGCCTATAGGTTTGTGTTGTTATTTAGCCTATAGGTTTGTGTTGTTGTTCTATTGATCCTATAGGTTTGTGTTGTTATTTAGCCTATAGGTTTGTGTTGTTGTTATAATGAGCCTATAGGTTTGTGTGTGGTGACATTGAGCCTATAGGTTTGTCTTGTTGTTATAATGAGTCTATAGGTTTGTGTTGTTGTTATAATGAGTCTATAGGTTTGTGTTGTTGTTACACTGAGCCTATAGGTTTGTGTTGTTATTGAGGCTATAGGTTTGTGTTGTTCTTGAGGCTATAGGTTTGTGTTGTTCTTGAGGCTATAGGTTTGTGTTGTTCTATTGAGCCTATAGGTTTGTGTTGTTGTTATAATGAGCCTATAGGTTTGTGTTGTTATTGAGCCTATAGGTTTGTGTTGTTGTTCTATTGAGTCTATAGGTTTGTGTTGTTGTTCTATTGATCCTATAGGTTTGTGTTGTTGTTATAATGAGCCTATAGGTTTGTGGTTATTTAGCCTATAGGTTTGTGTTGTTGTTATAATGACTCTATAGGTTTGTGTTGCTATATTGACCCTATAGGTTTGTGTTGTTGTTATAATGACTCTATAGGTTTGTGTTGCTATATTGACCCTATAGGTTTGTGTTGTTGTTATAATGAGTCTATAGGTTTGTGTTGTTGTTATAACGATCCTATAGGTTTGTGCTGTTGTTATATTGAGCCTATAGGTTTGTGCTGTTGTTATATTGAGCCTATAGGTTTGTGTTGTTGTTCTATTGATCCTATAGGTTTGTGTTGTTGTTCTATTGATCCTATAGGTTTGTGTTGTTGTTATAATGAGTCTATAGGTTTGTGTGTGGTTACATTGAGCCTATAGGTTTGTGTTGTTGTTATAATGAGCCTATAGGTTTGTGTTGTTGTTATATTGAGCCTATAGGTTTGTGTTGTTGTCATAATGACCCTATAGGTTTGTGTTGTTGTCATATTGAGCCTATAGGTTTGTGTTGTTCTATTGATCCTATAGGTTTGTGTTGTTCTATTGATCCTATAGGTTTGTGTTGTTGTTATAATGAGCCTATAGGTTTGTGTTGTTGTTCTATTGAGCCTATAGGTTTGTGTTGTTGTTATCATGAGCCTATAGGTTTGTGTTGTTATTGAGCATATAGGTTTGTGTGTGGTGACATTGAGCCTATAGGTTTGTGTTGTTATTGAGCCTATAGGTTTGTGTTGTTGTTATAATGAGAATATAGGTTTGTGTTGCTATATTGAGCCTATAGGTTTGTGTTGTTGTTACATTGAGCCCATAGTTTTGCGTTGTTGTTCTATTGATCCTATAGGTTTGTGGTGTTGTTATAATGAGCCTATAGGTTTGTGTTGTTATTGAGGCTACAGGTTTGTGTTGTTGTTCTATTGAGCCTATAGGTTTGTGTTGTTGTTATATTGAGCCTATAGGTTTGTGTGTGGTGACATTGAGCCTATAGGTTTGTCTTGTTGTTATAATGAGCCTATAGGTTTGTGTTGTTGTTATAATGAGTCTATAGGTTTATGTTGTTGTTACACTGAGCCTATAGGTTTGTGTTGTTGTTATAATGAGTCTATAGGTTTGTGTTGTTGTTACACTGAGCCTATAGGTTTGTGTTGTTGTTATAATGAGTCTATAGGTTTGTGTTGTTGTTACACTGAGCCTATAGGTTTGTGTTGTTATTGAGGCTATAGGTTTGTGTTGTTCTTGAGGCTATAGGTTTGTGTTGTTCTTGAGGCTATAGGTTTGTGTTGTTCTATTGAGCCTATAGGTTTGTGTTGTTGTTATAATGAGCCTATAGGTTTGTGTTGTTATTGAGCCTATAGGTTTGTGTTGTTGTTCTATTGAGTCTATAGGTTTGTGTTGTTGTTCTATTGATCCTATAGGTTTGTGTTGTTGTTATAATGAGCCTATAGGTTTGTGGTTATTTAGCCTATAGGTTTGTGTTGTTGTTATAATGACTCTATAGGTTTGTGTTGCTATATTGACCCTATAGGTTTGTGTTGTTGTTATAATGACTCTATAGGTTTGTGTTGCTATATTGACCCTATAGGTTTGTGTTGTTGTTATAATGAGTCTATAGGTTTGTGTTGTTGTTATAACGATCCTATAGGTTTGTGCTGTTGTTATATTGAGCCTATAGGTTTGTGCTGTTGTTATATTGAGCCTATAGGTTTGTGTTGTTGTTCTATTGATCCTATAGGTTTGTGTTGTTGTTCTATTGATCCTATAGGTTTGTGTTGTTGTTATAATGAGTCTATAGGTTTGTGTGTGGTTACATTGAGCCTATAGGTTTGTGTTGTTGTTATAATGAGCCTATAGGTTTGTGTTGTTGTTATATTGAGCCTATAGGTTTGTGTTGTTGTCATAATGACCCTATAGGTTTGTGTTGTTGTCATATTGAGCCGATAGGTTTGTGTTGTTCTATTGATCCTATAGGTTTGTGTTGTTCTATTGATCTTATAGGTTTGTGTTGTTGTTATAATGAGCCTATAGGTTTGTGTTGTTGTTCTATTGAGCCTATAGGTTTGTGTTGTTGTTATCATGAGCCTATAGGTTTGTGTTGTTATTGAGCATATAGGTTTGTGTGTGGTGACATTGAGCCTATAGGTTTGTGTTGTTATTGAGCCTATAGGTTTGTGTTGTTGTTATAATGAGAATATAGGTTTGTGTTGCTATATTGAGCCTATAGGTTTGTGTTGTTGTTACATTGAGCCCATAGTTTTGCGTTGTTGTTCTATTGATCCTATAGGTTTGTGGTGTTGTTATAATGAGCCTATAGGTTTGTGTTGTTATTGAGGCTATAGGTTTGTGTTGTTGTTCTATTGAGCCTATAGGTTTGTGTTGTTGTTATAATGAGCCTATAGGTTTGTGTTGTTTTTGAGCCTATAGGTTTGTGTTGTTGTTATATTGAGCCTATAGGTTTGTGTGTGGTGACATTGAGCCTATAGGTTTGTCTTGTTGTTATAATGAGCCTATAGGTTTGTGTTGTTGTTATAATGAGTCTATAGGTTTATGTTGTTGTTACACTGAGCCTATAGGTTTGTGTTGTTGTTATAATGAGTCTATAGGTTTGTGTTGTTGTTACACTGAGCCTATAGGTTTGTGTTGTTGTTATAATGAGCCTATAGGTTTGTGTTGTTATTTAGCCTATAGGTTTGTGTTGTTGTTCTATTGATCCTATAGGTTTGTGTTGTTATTTAGCCTATAGGTTTGTGTTGTTGTTATAATGAGCCTATAGGTTTGTGTGTGGTGACATTGAGCCTATAGGTTTGTCTTGTTGTTATAATGAGTCTATAGGTTTGTGTTGTTGTTATAATGAGTCTATAGGTTTGTGTTGTTGTTACACTGAGTCTATAGGTTTGTGTTGTTGTTACACTGAGCCTATAGGTTTGTGTTGTTATTGAGGCTATAGGTTTGTGTTGTTCTTGAGGCTATAGGTTTGTGTTGTTCTTGAGGCTATAGGTTTGTGTTGTTCTATTGAGCCTATAGGTTTGTGTTGTTGTTATAATGAGCCTATAGGTTTGTGTTATTGAGCCTATAGGTTTGTGTTGTTGTTCTATTGAGTCTATAGGTTTGTGTTGTTGTTCTATTGATCCTATAGGTTTGTGTTGTTATTTAGCCTATAGGTTTGTGTTGTTGTTATAATGACTCTATAGGTTTGTGTTGTTGTTATAATGACTCTATAGGTTTGTGTTGCTATATTGACCCTATAGGTTTGTGTTGTTGTTATAATGAGTCTATAGGTTTGTGTTGTTGTTATAACGATCCTATAGGTTTGTGCTGTTGTTATATTGAGCCTATAGGTTTGTGCTGTTGTTATATTGAGCCTATAGGTTTGTGCTGTTGTTATATTGATCCTATAGGTTTGTGTTGTTGTTCTATTGATCCTATAGGTTTGTGTTGTTGTTCTATTGATCCTATAGGTTTGTGTTGTTGTTATAATGAGTCTATAGGTTTGTGTGTGGTTACATTGAGCCTATAGGTTTGTGTTGTTGTTATAATGAGCCTATAGGTTTGTGTTGTTGTTATATTGAGCCTATAGGTTTGTGTTGTTGTCATAATGACCCTATAGGTTTGTGTTGTTGTCATATTGAGCCGATAGGTTTGTGTTGTTCTATTGATCCTATAGGTTTGTGTTGTTCTATTGATCCTATAGGTTTGTGTTGTTGTTATAATGAGCCTATAGGTTTGTGTTGTTGTTCTATTGAGCCTATAGGTTTGTGTTGTTGTTATCATGAGCCTATAGGTTTGTGTTGTTATTGAGCATATAGGTTTGTGTGTGGTGACATTGAGCCTATAGGTTTGTGTTGTTATTGAGCCTATAGGTTTGTGTGTGGTGACATTGAGCCTATAGGTTTGTCTTGTTGTTATAATGAGCCTATAGGTTTGTGTTGTTGTTATAATGAGAATATAGGTTTGTGTTGCTATATTGAGCCTATAGGTTTGTGTTGTTGTTACATTGAGCCCATAGTTTTGCGTTGTTGTTCAATTGATCCTATAGGTTTGTGGTGTTGTTATAATGAGCCTATAGGTTTGTGTTGTTGTTCTATTGAGCCTATAGGTTTGTGTTGTTGTTATAATGAGCCTATAG
The DNA here is from genome assembly GCA_037577475.1 of Chaunax sp. Z400. NCBI lineage: Eukaryota > Metazoa > Chordata > Actinopteri > Lophiiformes > Chaunacidae > Chaunax > Chaunax sp. Z400. The sequence goes on along the minus strand of JBAGJB010000184.1, from coordinate 154,192 downwards.
GTTTGTGTTGTTTTTGAGCCTATAGGTTTGTGTTGTTGTTATATTGAGCCTATAGGTTTGTGTGTGGTGACATTGAGCCTATAGGTTTGTCTTGTTGTTATAATGAGCCTATAGGTTTGTGTTGTTGTTATAATGAGCCTATAGGTTTGTGTTGTTGTTATAATGAGTCTATAGGTTTATGTTGTTGTTACACTGAGCCTATAGGTTTGTGTTGTTGTTATAATGAGCCTATAGGTTTGTGCTGTTGTTCTATTGAGCCTATAGGTTTGTGTTGTTGTTATAATGAGCCTATAGGTTTGTGTGTGGTGACATTGAGCCTATAGGTTTGTCTTGTTGTTATAATGAGCCTATAGGTTTGTGTTGTTGTTATAATGGGCCTATAGGTTTGTGTTGTTGTTATAATGGGCCTATAGGTTTGTGTTGTTATTGAGGCTATAGGTTTGTGTTGTTATTGAGCCTATAGGTTTGTGTTGTTATTGAGCCTATAGGTTTGTGTTGTTGTTATAATGAGTCTATAGGTTTGTGTTGCTATATTGACCCTATAGGTTTGTCTTGTTGTTATAATGAGTCTATAGGTTTGTGTTGTTGTTATAACGATCCTATAGGTTTATGTGTTTGTCATATTGAGCCCATAGGTTTGTGTTGTTGTTATAATGACCCTATAGGTTTATGTTGTTGTTATAATGATCCTCTAGGTTTGTGTTGTTGTTATAATGACTCTATAGGTTTGTGTTGCTATATTGACCCTATAGGTTTGTGTTGTTGTTATAATGAGTCTATAGGTTTGTGTTGTTGTTATAATGAGTCTATAGGTTTGTGTTGTTGTTATAACGATCCTATAGGTTTGTGTTGTTGTTATAACGATCCTATAGGTTTGTGTTGTTGTTATAATGAGTCTATAGGTTTGTGTTGTTGTTACACTGAGCCTATAGGTTTGTGTTGTTATTTAGCCTATAGGTTTGTGTTGTTGTTCTATTGATCCTATAGGTTTGTGTTGTTGTTCTATTGATCCTATAGGTTTGTGTTGTTATTTAGCCTATAGGTTTGTGTTGTTCTTATAATGAGCCTATAGGTTTGTGTGTGGTGACGTTGAGCCTATAGGTTTGTCTTGTTGTTATAATGAGTCTATAGGTTTGTGTTGTTGTTATAATGAGTCTATAGGTTTGTGTTGTTGTTACACTGAGCCTATAGGTTTGTGTTGTTATTGAGGCTATAGGTTTGTGTTGTTCTTGAGGCTATAGGTTTGTGTTGTTCTTGAGGCTATAGGTTTGTGTTGTTCTATTGAGCCTATAGGTTTGTGTTGTTGTTATAATGAGCCTATAGGTTTGTGTTGTTATTGAGCCTATAGGTTTGTGTTGTTGTTCTATTGAGTCTATAGGTTTGTGTTGTTGTTCTATTGATCCTATAGGTTTGTGTTGTTGTTATAATGAGCCTATAGGTTTGTGGTTATTTAGCCTATAGGTTTGTGTTGTTGTTATAATGACTCTATAGGTTTGTGTTGCTATATTGACCCTATAGGTTTGTGTTGTTGTTATAATGACTCTATAGGTTTGTGTTGCTATATTGACCCTATAGGTTTGTGTTGCTATATTGACCCTATAGGTTTGTGTTGTTGTTATAATGAGTCTATAGGTTTGTGTTGTTGTTATAACGATCCTATAGGTTTGTGCTGTTGTTATATTGAGCCTATAGGTTTGTGCTGTTGTTATATTGAGCCTATAGGTTTGTGTTGTTGTTCTATTGATCCTATAGGTTTGTGTTGTTGTTCTATTGATCCTATAGGTTTGTGTTGTTGTTATAATGAGTCTATAGGTTTGTGTGTGGTTACATTGAGCCTATAGGTTTGTGTTGTTGTTATAATGAGCCTATAGGTTTGTGTTGTTGTTATATTGAGCCTATAGGTTTGTGTTGTTGTCATAATGACCCTATAGGTTTGTGTTGTTGTCATATTGAGCCTATAGGTTTGTGTTGTTCTATTGATCCTATAGGTTTGTGTTGTTCTATTGATCCTATAGGTTTGTGTTGTTGTTATAATGAGCCTATAGGTTTGTGTTGTTGTTCTATTGAGCCTATAGGTTTGTGTTGTTGTTATCATGAGCCTATAGGTTTGTGTTGTTATTGAGCATATAGGTTTGTGTGTGGTGACATTGAGCCTATAGGTTTGTGTTGTTATTGAGCCTATAGGTTTGTGTTGTTGTTATAATGAGAATATAGGTTTGTGTTGCTATATTGAGCCTATAGGTTTGTGTTGTTGTTACATTGAGCCCATAGTTTTGCGTTGTTGTTCTATTGATCCTATAGGTTTGTGGTGTTGTTATAATGAGCCTATAGGTTTGTGTTGTTATTGAGCCTATAGGTTTGTGTTGTTGTTCTATTGAGCCTATAGGTTTGTGTTGTTGTTATAATGAGCCTATAGGTTTGTGTTGTTTTTGAGCCTATAGGTTTGTGTTGTTGTTATATTGAGCCTATAGGTTTGTGTGTGGTGACATTGAGCCTATAGGTTTGTCTTGTTGTTATAATGAGCCTATAGGTTTGTGTTGTTGTTATAATGAGTCTATAGGTTTATGTTGTTGTTACACTGAGCCTATAGGTTTGTGTTGTTGTTATAATGAGTCTATAGGTTTGTGTTGTTGTTACACTGAGCCTATAGGTTTGTGTTGTTGTTATAATGAGCCTATAGGTTTATGTTGTTATTTAGCCTATAGGTTTGTGTTGTTGTTCTATTGATCCTATAGGTTTGTGTTGTTATTTAGCCTATAGGTTTGTGTTGTTGTTATAATGAGCCTATAGGTTTGTGTGTGGTGACATTGAGCCTATAGGTTTGTCTTGTTGTTATAATGAGTCTATAGGTTTGTGTTGTTGTTATAATGAGTCTATAGGTTTGTGTTGTTGTTACACTGAGCCTATAGGTTTGTGTTGTTATTGAGGCTATAGGTTTGTGTTGTTCTTATGGCTATAGGTTTGTGTTGTTCTTGAGGCTATAGGTTTGTGTTGTTCTATTGAGCCTATAGGTTTGTGTTGTTGTTATAATGAGCCTATAGGTTTGTGTTGTTATTGAGGCTATTGGTTTGTGTTGTTGTTCTATTGAGCCTATAGGTTTGTGTTGTTGTTATAATGAGCCTATAGGTTTGTGTTGTTATTGAGCCTATAGGTTTGTGTTGTTGTTATATTGAGTCTATAGGTTTGTGTTGTTGTTCTATTGATCCTATAGGTTTGTGTTGTTGTTATAATGAGCCTATAGGTTTGTGTTGTTATTTAGCCTATAGGTTTGTGTTGTTGTTATAATGACTCTATAGGTTTGTGTTGCTATATTGACCCTATAGGTTTGTGTTGTTGTTATAATGAGTCTATAGGTTTGTGTTGTTGTTATAACGATCCTATAGGTTTATGTGTTTGTCATATTGAGCCTATAGGTTTGTGTTGTTATAATGAGTCTATAGGTTTGTGTTGTTGTTCTAATGAGTCTATAGGTTTTATGTTTTTGTCATATTGAGCCCATAGGTTTGTGTTGTTGTTACATTGAGCCCATAGGTTTGTGTTGTTGTTATAATGACCCTATAGGTTTATGTTGTTGTTATAATGATCCTTTAGGTTTGTGTTGTTGTTATAATGACTCTATAGGTTTGTGTTGCTATATTGACCCTATAGGTTTGTGTTGTTGTTATAATGAGTCTATAGGTTTGTGTTGTTGTTATAATGAGTCTATAGGTTTGTGTTGTTGTTATAACGATCCTATAGGTTTGTGTTGTTGTTATATTGAGCCTATAGGTTTGTGTTGTTGTTCTATTGATCCTATAGGTTTGTGTTGTTGTTATAATGAGTCTATAGGTTTGTGTGTGGTTACATTGAGCCTATAGGTTTGTGTTGTTGTTATAATGAGCCTATAGGTTTGTGTAGTTGTTATAATGACTCTATAGGTTTGTGATGTTGTTATATTGAGCCTATAGGTTTGTGTTGTTGTCATAATGACCCTATAGGTTTGTGTTGTTGTCATATTGAGCCTATAGGTTTGTGTTGTTCTATTGATCCTATAGGTTTGTGTTGTTGTTATAATGAGCCTATAGGTTTGTGTTGTTGTTATAATGAGCCTATAGGTTTGTGTTGTTGTTCTATTGAGCCTATAGGTTTGTGTTGTTGTTATCATGAGCCAATAGGTTTGTGTTGTTATTGAGCATATAGGTTTGTGTGTGGTGACATTGAGCCTATAGGTTTGTGTTGTTATTGAGCCTATAGGTTTGTGTTGTTGTTATAATGAGAATATAGGTTTGTGTTGCTATATTGAGCCTATAGGTTTGTGTTCTATTGATCCTATAGGTTTGTGTTGTTGTTCTATTGGTCCTATAGGTTTGTGGTGTTGTTGTATTGATCCTATAGGTTTTTGTTGTTTTTATATTGAGTCTATAGGTTTGTGTTGTTGTTATAATGGGCCTATAGGTTTGTGTTGTTATTGAGGCTATAGGTTTGTGTTGTTGTTCAATTGAGCCTATAGGTTTGCGTTGTTGTTATAATGAGCCTATAGGTTTGTGTTGTTATTGAGCCTATAGGTTTGTGTTGTTGTTATATTGAGCCTATAGGTTTGTGTGTGGTGACATTGAGCCTATAGGTTTGTCTTGTTGTTATAATGAGCCTATAGGTTTGTGTTGTTGTTATAATGAGCCTATAGGTTTGTGTTGTTGTTATAATGAGCCTATAGGTTTGTGTTGTTGTTACACTGAGCCTATAGGTTTGTGTTGTTATTGAGGCTATAGGTTTGTGTTGTTATTGAGGCTATAGGTTTGTGTTGTTGTTATAATGAGCCTATAGGTTTGTGTTGTTGTTATAATGAGCCTATAGGTTTGTGTTGTTATTGAGCCTATAGGTTTGTGTTGTTATTGAGGCTATAGGTTTGTGTTGTTCTTGAGGCTATAGGTTTGTGTTGTTCTTGAGGCTATAGGTTTGTGTTGTTCTATTGAGCCTATAGGTTTGTGTTGTTGTTATAATGAGCCTATAGGTTTGTGTTGTTATTGAGCCTATAGGTTTGTGTTGTTCTATTGAGTCTATAGGTTTGTGTTGTTGTTCTATTGATCCTATAGGTTTGTGTTGTTGTTCTATTGATCCTATAGGTTTGTGTTGTTGTTATAATGAGCCTATAGGTTTGTGTTGTTATTTAGCCTATAGGTTTGTGTTGTTGTTATAATGACTCTATAGGTTTGTGTTGCTATATTGACCCTATAGGTTTGTGTTGCTATATTGACCCTATAGGTTTGTGTTGTTGTTATAATGAGTCTATAGGTTTGTGTTGTTGTTATAACGATCCTATAGGTTTGTGCTGTTGTTATATTGAGCCTATAGGTTTGTGCTGTTGTTATATTGAGCCTATAGGTTTGTGTTGTTGTTCTATTGATCCTATAGGTTTGTGTTGTTGTTATAATGAGTCTATAGGTTTGTGTGTGGTTACATTGAGCCTATACGTTTGTGTTGTTGTTATAATGAGCCTATAGGTTTGTGTAGTTGTTATAATGACTCTATAGGTTTGTGTTGTTGTTATATTGAGCCTATAGGTTTGTGTTGTTGTTATATTGAGCCTATAGGTTTGTGTTGTTGTCATATTGAGCCTATAGGTTTGTGGTGTTGTTCTATTGATCCTATAGGTTTGTGTTGTTCTATTGATCCTATAGGTTTGTGTTGTTCTATTGATCCTATAGGTTTGTGTTGTTGTTATAATGAGCCTATAGGTTTGTGTTGTTGTTCTATTGAGCCTATAGGTTTGTGTTGTTGTTATCATGAGCCTATAGGTTTGTGTTGTTATTGAGCCTATAGGTTTGTGTTGTTGTTATAATGAGAATATAGGTTTGTGTTGTTGTTATAATGAGAATATAGGTTTGTGTTGCTATATTGAGCCTATAGGTTTGTGTTGTTGTTCTATTGGTCCTATAGGTTTGTGGTGTTGTTCTATTGGTCCTATAGGTTTGTGGTGTTGTTGTATTGATCCTATAGGTTTTTGTTGTTTTTATATTGAGTCTATAGGTTTGTGTTGTTGTTATAATGGGCCTATAGGTTTGTGTTGTTGTTATAATGGGCCTATAGGTTTGTGTTGTTATTGAGCCTATAGGTTTGTGTGTGGTGACATTGAGCCTATAGGTTTGTCTTGTTATAATGAGCCTATAGGTTTGTGTTGTTGTTATAATGAGAATATAGATTTGTGTTGTTGTTACATTGAGCCTATAGGTTTGTGTTGTTGTTACATTGAGCCCATAGTTTTGCGTTGTTGTTCTATTGATCCTATAGGTTTGTGGTGTTGTCATATTGAGCCTATAGGTTTGTGGTGTTGTCATATTGAGCCTATAGGTTTTTGTTGTTGTTATATTGAGTCTATAGGTTTGTGTTGTTGTTATAATGAGCCTATAGGTTTGTGTTGTTATTGAGGCTATAGGTTTGTGTTGTTGTTCTATTGAGCCTATAGGTTTGTGTTGTTGTTATAATGAGCCTATAGGTTTGTGTTGTTTTTGAGCCTATAGGTTTGTGTTGTTGTTATATTGAGCCTATAGGTTTGTGTGTGGTGACATTGAGCCTATAGGTTTGTCTTGTTGTTATAATGAGCCTATAGGTTTGTGTTGTTGTTATAATGAGTCTATAGGTTTATGTTGTTGTTACACTGAGCCTATAGGTTTGTGTTGTTGTTATAATGAGCCTATAGGTTTGTGCTGTTGTTCTATTGAGCCTATAGGTTTGTGTTGTTGTTATAATGAGCTTATCGGTTTGTGTTGTTGTTATATTGAGCCTATAGGTTTGTGTTGTTGTCATAATGACCCTATAGGTTTGTGTTGTTGTTATATTGAGCCTATAGGTTTGTGTTGTTGTTCTATTGAGAATATAGGTGTGTGTTGCTATATTCAGCCTATAGGTTTGTGTTGTTGTTCTATTGAGCCTATAGGTTTGTGTTGTTGTTATCATGAGCCTATAGGTTTGTGTTGTTATTGAGCATATAGGTTTGTGTGTGGTGACATTGAGCCTATAGGTTTGTGTTGTTATTGAGCCTATAGCTTTGTGTTGTTGTTATAATGAGAATATAGGTTTGTGTTGCTATATTGAGCCTATAGGTTTGTGTTCTATTGATCCTATAGGTTTGTGTTGATGTTCTATTGGTCCTATAGGTTTGTGGTGTTGTTGTATTGATCCTATAGGTTTTTGTTGTTTTTATATTGAGTCTATAGGTTTGTGTTGTTGTTATAATGGGCCTATAGGTTTGTGTTGTTATTGAGGCTATAGGTTTGTGTTGTTGTTATAATGAGCCTATAGGTTTGTGTTGTTATTGAGCCTATAGGTTTGTGTTGTTGTTATATTGAGCCTATAGGTTTGTGTGTGGTGACATTGAGCCTATAGGTTTGTCTTGTTGTTATAATGAGCCTATAGGTTTGTGTTGTTGTTATAATGAGTCTATAGGTTTGTGTTGTTGTTACACTGAGCCTATAGGTTTGTGTTGTTGTTATAATGAGCCTATAGGTTTGTGTTGTTGTTATAATGAGCCTATAGGTTTGTGTTGTTATTGAGGCTATAGGTTTGTGTTGTTCTATTGAGCCTATAGGTTTGTGTTGTTGTTATAATGAGCCTATAGGTTTGTGTTGTTATTGAGCCTATAGGTTTGTGTTGTTGTTCTATTGAGTCTATAGGTTTGTGTTGTTGTTCTATTGATCCTATAGGTTTGTTTGTTGTTATAATGAGCCTATAGGTTAGTGTTGTTATTTAGCCTATAGGTTTGTGTTGTTGTTATAATGACTCTATAGGTTTGTGTTGTTGTTATATTGACCCTATAGGTATTTGTTGTTGTTATAATGAGTCTATAGGTTTGTGTTGTTGTTATAACGATCCTATAGGTTTATGTGTTTGTCATATCGATCCTATAGGTTTGTGTTGTTGTTCTATTGATCCTATAGGTTTGTGTTGTTGTTCTATTGATCCTATAGGTTTGTGGTGTTGTCATGTTGAGCCTATAGGTTTGTGTTGTTGTTCTATTGATCCTATTGGTTTGTGTTGTTGTTATAATGACTCTATAGGTTTGTGTTGTTGTTACACTGAGCCTATAGGTTTTTGCTGTTGTTATAATGAGCCTTTAGGTTTGTGCTGTTGTTCTATTGAGCCTATAGGTTTGTGCTGTTGTTCTATTGAGCCTATAGGTTTGTGTTGTTGTTATAATGAGCTTATCGGTTTATGTTGTTGTTATATTGAGCCTATAGGTTTGTGTTGTTGTCATAATGACCCTATAGGTTTTTGTTGTTGTTATATTGAGCCTATGGGTTTGTGTTGTTATTCTATTGAGAATATAGGTTTGTGTTGCTATATTCAGCCTATAGGTTTGTGTTGTTGTTACATTGAGCCCATAGGTTTGTGTTGTTGTTATAATGAGCCTATAGGTTTGTGTTGTTGTTCTATTGAGTCTATAGGTTTGTGTTGTTGTTCTATTGAGCCTATAGGTTTGTGTTGTTGTTATATTGAGTCTATAGGTTTGTGTTGTTGTTCTATTGATCCTATAGGTTTGTGTTGTTGTTATAATGAGCCTATAGGTTTGTGTTGTTATTTAGCCTATAGGTTTGTGTTGTTGTTATAATGACTCTATAGGTTTGTGTTGCTATATTGACCCTATAGGTTTGTGTTGTTGTTATAATGAGTCTATAGGTTTGTGTTGTTGTTATAACGATCCTATAGGTTTGTGTTGTTGTTATATTGAGCCTATAGGTTTGTGTTGTTGTTCTATTGATCCTATAGGTTTGTGTTGTTGTTATAATGAGTCTATAGGTTTGTGTGTGGTTACATTGAGCCTATAGGTTTGTGTTGTTGTTATAATGAGCCTATAGGTTTGTGTAGTTGTTATAATGACTCTATAGGTTTGTGTTGTTGTTATATTGAGCCTATAGGTTTGTGTTGTTGTCATAATGACCCTATAGGTTTGTGTTGTTGTCATAATGACCCTATAGGTTTGTGTTGTTGTCATATTGAGCCTATAGGTTTGTGTTGTTCTATTGATCCTATATGTTTGTGTTGTTGTTATAATGAGCCTATAGGTTTGTGTTGTTGTTATATTGAGCCTATAGGTTTGTGTTGTTGTTATAATGAGCCTATAGGAATGTGTTGTTGTTATAATGAGCCTATAGGAATGTGTTGTTGTTATAATGACTCTATAGGTTTGTGTTATTGTTATATTGAGCCTATAGGTTTGTGTTGTTGTCATATTGAGCCTATAGGTTTGTGTTGTTGTTCTATTGATCCTATAGGTTTGTGTTGTTGTTATAATGAGTGTATAGGTTTGTGTTGTTGTTATAATGAGTCTATAGGTTTATGTGTTTGTCATATTGAGCCTATAGGTTTGTGTTCAATTGATCCTATAGGTTTGTGGTGTTGTTGTATTGATCCTATAGTTTTTTGTTGTTGTTATATTGAGTCTATAGGTTTGCGTTGTTGTTATAATGAGCCTATAGGTTTGTGTTGTTATTGAGGCTATAGGTTTGTGTTGTTGTTCTATTGAGCCTATAGGTTTGTGTTGTTGTTATAATGAGCCTATAGGTTTGTGTTGTTATTGAGCCTATAGGTTTGTGTTGTTATTGAGCCTATAGGTTTGTGTTGTTATTGAGCCTATAGGTTTGTGTTGTTATTGAGCCTATAGGTTTGTGTTGTTGTTATATTGAGTCTATAGGTTTGTGTTGTTGTTCTATTGAGCCTATAGGTTTGTGTTGTTGTTCTATTGAGTCTATAGGTTTGTGTTGTTGTTCTATTGATCCTATAGGTTTGTGTTGTTGTTATCATGAGCCAATAGGTTTGTGTTGTTATTTAGCCTATAGGTTTGTGTTGTTGTTATAATGACTCTATAGGTTTGTGTTGCTATATTGACCCTATAGGTTTGTGTTGTTGTTATAATGAGTCTATAGGTTTGTGTTGTTGTTATAACGATCCTATAGGTTTGTGTTGTTATATTGAGCCTATAGGTTTGTGTTGTTGTTCTATTGATCCTATAGGTTTGTGTTGTTGTTACACTGAGCCTATAGGTTTGTGTTGTTATTGAGGCTATAGGTTTGTGTTGTTCTTGAGGCTATAGGTTTGTGTTGTTCTTGAGGCTATAGGTTTGTGTTGTTCTATTGAGCCTATAGGTTTGTGTTGTTGTTATAATGAGCCTATAGGTTTGTGTTGTTATTGAGCCTATAGGTTTGTGTTGTTGTTCTATTGAGTCTATAGGTTTGTGTTGTTGTTCTATTGATCCTATAGGTTTGTGTTGTTGTTATAATGAGCCTATAGGTTTGTGGTTATTTAGCCTATAGGTTTGTGTTGTTGTTATAATGACTCTATAGGTTTGTGTTGCTATATTGACCCTATAGGTTTGTGTTGTTGTTATAATGACTCTATAGGTTTGTGTTGCTATATTGACCCTATAGGTTTGTGTTGTTGTTATAATGAGTCTATAGGTTTGTGTTGTTGTTATAACGATCCTATAGGTTTGTGCTGTTGTTATATTGAGCCTATAGGTTTGTGCTGTTGTTATATTGAGCCTATAGGTTTGTGTTGTTGTTCTATTGATCCTATAGGTTTGTGTTGTTGTTCTATTGATCCTATAGGTTTGTGTTGTTGTTATAATGAGTCTATAGGTTTGTGTGTGGTTACATTGAGCCTATAGGTTTGTGTTGTTGTTATAATGAGCCTATAGGTTTGTGTTGTTGTTATATTGAGCCTATAGGTTTGTGTTGTTGTCATAATGACCCTATAGGTTTGTGTTGTTGTCATATTGAGCCTATAGGTTTGTGTTGTTCTATTGATCCTATAGGTTTGTGTTGTTCTATTGATCCTATAGGTTTGTGTTGTTGTTATAATGAGCCTATAGGTTTGTGTTGTTGTTCTATTGAGCCTATAGGTTTGTGTTGTTGTTATCATGAGCCTATAGGTTTGTGTTGTTATTGAGCATATAGGTTTGTGTGTGGTGACATTGAGCCTATAGGTTTGTGTTGTTATTGAGCCTATAGGTTTGTGTTGTTGTTATAATGAGAATATAGGTTTGTGTTGCTATATTGAGCCTATAGGTTTGTGTTGTTGTTACATTGAGCCCATAGTTTTGCGTTGTTGTTCTATTGATCCTATAGGTTTGTGGTGTTGTTATAATGAGCCTATAGGTTTGTGTTGTTATTGAGGCTATAGGTTTGTGTTGTTGTTCTATTGAGCCTATAGGTTTGTGTTGTTGTTATAATGAGCCTATAGGTTTGTGTCGTTATTGAGCCTATAGGTTTGTGTTGTTGTTATATTGAGCCTATAGGTTTGTGTGTGGTGACATTGAGCCTATAGGTTTGTCTTGTTGTTATAATGAGCCTATAGGTTTGTGTTGTTGTTATAATGAGCCTATAGGTTTGTGTTGTTGTTATAATGAGCCTATAGGTTTGTGTTGTTGTTACACTGAGCCTATAGGTTTGTGTTGTTATTGAGGCTATAGGTTTGTGTTGTTATTGAGGCTATAGGTTTGTGTTGTTGTTATAATGAGCCTATAGGTTTGTGTTGTTGTTATAATGAGCCTATAGGTTTGTGTTGTTATTGAGCCTATAGGTTTGTGTTGTTATTGAGGCTATAGGTTTGTGTTGTTCTTGAGGCTATAGGTTTGTGTTGTTCTTGAGGCTATAGGTTTGTGTTGTTCTATTGAGCCTATAGGTTTGTGTTGTTGTTATAATGAGCCTATAGGTTTGTGTTGTTATTGAGCCTATAGGTTTGTGTTGTTCTATTGAGTCTATAGGTTTGTGTTGTTGTTCTATTGATCCTATAGGTTTGTGTTGTTGTTATAATGAGCCTATAGGTTTGTGTTGTTATTTAGCCTATAGGTTTGTGTTGTTGTTATAATGACTCTATAGGTTTGTGTTGCTATATTGACCCTATAGGTTTGTGTTGCTATATTGACCCTATAGGTTTGTGTTGTTGTTATAATGAGTCTATAGGTTTGTGTTGTTGTTATAACGATCCTATAGGTTTGTGCTGTTGTTATATTGAGCCTATAGGTTTGTGCTGTTGTTATATTGAGCCTATAGGTTTGTGTTGTTGTTCTATTGATCCTATAGGTTTGTGTTGTTGTTATAATGAGTCTATAGGTTTGTGTGTGGTTACATTGAGCCTATACGTTTGTGTTGTTGTTATAATGAGCCTATAGGTTTGTGTAGTTGTTATAATGACTCTATAGGTTTGTGTTGTTGTTATATTGAGCCTATAGGTTTGTGTTGTTGTTATATTGAGCCTATAGGTTTGTGTTGTTGTCATATTGAGCCTATAGGTTTGTGGTGTTGTTCTATTGATCCTATAGGTTTGTGTTGTTCTATTGATCCTATAGGTTTGTGTTGTTCTATTGATCCTATAGGTTTGTGTTGTTGTTATAATGAGCCTATAGGTTTGTGTTGTTGTTCTATTGAGCCTATAGGTTTGTGTTGTTGTTATCATGAGCCTATAGGTTTGTGTTGTTATTGAGCCTATAGGTTTGTGTTGTTGTTATAATGAGAATATAGGTTTGTGTTGTTGTTATAATGAGAATATAGGTTTGTGTTGCTATATTGAGCCTATAGGTTTGTGTTGTTGTTCTATTGGTCCTATAGGTTTGTGGTGTTGTTCTATTGGTCCTATAGGTTTGTGGTGTTGTTGTATTGATCCTATAGGTTTTTGTTGTTTTTATATTGAGTCTATAGGTTTGTGTTGTTGTTATAATGGGCCTATAGGTTTGTGTTGTTGTTATAATGGGCCTATAGGTTTGTGTTGTTATTGAGCCTATAGGTTTGTGTGTGGTGACATTGAGCCTATAGGTTTGTCTTGTTATAATGAGCCTATAGGTTTGTGTTGTTGTTATAATGAGAATATAGATTTGTGTTGTTGTTACATTGAGCCTATAGGTTTGTGTTGTTGTTACATTGAGCCCATAGTTTTGCGTTGTTGTTCTATTGATCCTATAGGTTTGTGGTGTTGTCATATTGAGCCTATAGGTTTGTGGTGTTGTCATATTGAGCCTATAGGTTTTTGTTGTTGTTATATTGAGTCTATAGGTTTGTGTTGTTGTTATAATGAGCCTATAGGTTTGTGTTGTTATTGAGGCTATAGGTTTGTGTTGTTGTTCTATTGAGCCTATAGGTTTGTGTTGTTGTTATAATGAGCCTATAGGTTTGTGTTGTTTTTGAGCCTATAGGTTTGTGTTGTTGTTATATTGAGCCTATAGGTTTGTGTGTGGTGACATTGAGCCTATAGGTTTGTCTTGTTGTTATAATGAGCCTATAGGTTTGTGTTGTTGTTATAATGAGTCTATAGGTTTATGTTGTTGTTACACTGAGCCTATAGGTTTGTGTTGTTGTTATAATGAGCCTATAGGTTTGTGCTGTTGTTCTATTGAGCCTATAGGTTTGTGTTGTTGTTATAATGAGCTTATCGGTTTGTGTTGTTGTTATATTGAGCCTATAGGTTTGTGTTGTTGTCATAATGACCCTATAGGTTTGTGTTGTTGTTATATTGAGCCTATAGGTTTGTGTTGTTGTTCTATTGAGAATATAGGTGTGTGTTGCTATATTCAGCCTATAGGTTTGTGTTGTTGTTCTATTGAGCCTATAGGTTTGTGTTGTTGTTATCATGAGCCTATAGGTTTGTGTTGTTATTGAGCATATAGGTTTGTGTGTGGTGACATTGAGCCTATAGGTTTGTGTTGTTATTGAGCCTATAGCTTTGTGTTGTTGTTATAATGAGAATATAGGTTTGTGTTGCTATATTGAGCCTATAGGTTTGTGTTCTATTGATCCTATAGGTTTGTGTTGATGTTCTATTGGTCCTATAGGTTTGTGGTGTTGTTGTATTGATCCTATAGGTTTTTGTTGTTTTTATATTGAGTCTATAGGTTTGTGTTGTTGTTATAATGGGCCTATAGGTTTGTGTTGTTATTGAGGCTATAGGTTTGTGTTGTTGTTATAATGAGCCTATAGGTTTGTGTTGTTATTGAGCCTATAGGTTTGTGTTGTTGTTATATTGAGCCTATAGGTTTGTGTGTGGTGACATTGAGCCTATAGGTTTGTCTTGTTGTTATAATGAGCCTATAGGTTTGTGTTGTTGTTATAATGAGTCTATAGGTTTGTGTTGTTGTTACACTGAGCCTATAGGTTTGTGTTGTTGTTATAATGAGCCTATAGGTTTGTGTTGTTGTTATAATGAGCCTATAGGTTTGTGTTGTTATTGAGGCTATAGGTTTGTGTTGTTCTATTGAGCCTATAGGTTTGTGTTGTTGTTATAATGAGCCTATAGGTTTGTGTTGTTATTGAGCCTATAGGTTTGTGTTGTTGTTCTATTGAGTCTATAGGTTTGTGTTGTTGTTCTATTGATCCTATAGGTTTGTTTGTTGTTATAATGAGCCTATAGGTTAGTGTTGTTATTTAGCCTATAGGTTTGTGTTGTTGTTATAATGACTCTATAGGTTTGTGTTGTTGTTATATTGACCCTATAGGTATTTGTTGTTGTTATAATGAGTCTATAGGTTTGTGTTGTTGTTATAACGATCCTATAGGTTTATGTGTTTGTCATATCGATCCTATAGGTTTGTGTTGTTGTTCTATTGATCCTATAGGTTTGTGTTGTTGTTCTATTGATCCTATAGGTTTGTGGTGTTGTCATGTTGAGCCTATAGGTTTGTGTTGTTGTTCTATTGATCCTATTGGTTTGTGTTGTTGTTATAATGACTCTATAGGTTTGTGTTGTTGTTACACTGAGCCTATAGGTTTTTGCTGTTGTTATAATGAGCCTTTAGGTTTGTGCTGTTGTTCTATTGAGCCTATAGGTTTGTGCTGTTGTTCTATTGAGCCTATAGGTTTGTGTTGTTGTTATAATGAGCTTATCGGTTTATGTTGTTGTTATATTGAGCCTATAGGTTTGTGTTGTTGTCATAATGACCCTATAGGTTTTTGTTGTTGTTATATTGAGCCTATGGGTTTGTGTTGTTATTCTATTGAGAATATAGGTTTGTGTTGCTATATTCAGCCTATAGGTTTGTGTTGTTGTTACATTGAGCCCATAGGTTTGTGTTGTTGTTATAATGAGCCTATAGGTTTGTGTTGTTGTTCTATTGAGTCTATAGGTTTGTGTTGTTGTTCTATTGAGCCTATAGGTTTGTGTTGTTGTTATATTGAGTCTATAGGTTTGTGTTGTTGTTCTATTGATCCTATAGGTTTGTGTTGTTGTTATAATGAGCCTATAGGTTTGTGTTGTTATTTAGCCTATAGGTTTGTGTTGTTGTTATAATGACTCTATAGGTTTGTGTTGCTATATTGACCCTATAGGTTTGTGTTGTTGTTATAATGAGTCTATAGGTTTGTGTTGTTGTTATAACGATCCTATAGGTTTGTGTTGTTGTTATATTGAGCCTATAGGTTTGTGTTGTTGTTCTATTGATCCTATAGGTTTGTGTTGTTGTTATAATGAGTCTATAGGTTTGTGTGTGGTTACATTGAGCCTATAGGTTTGTGTTGTTGTTATAATGAGCCTATAGGTTTGTGTAGTTGTTATAATGACTCTATAGGTTTGTGTTGTTGTTATATTGAGCCTATAGGTTTGTGTTGTTGTCATAATGACCCTATAGGTTTGTGTTGTTGTCATAATGACCCTATAGGTTTGTGTTGTTGTCATATTGAGCCTATAGGTTTGTGTTGTTCTATTGATCCTATATGTTTGTGTTGTTGTTATAATGAGCCTATAGGTTTGTGTTGTTGTTATATTGAGCCTATAGGTTTGTGTTGTTGTTATAATGAGCCTATAGGAATGTGTTGTTGTTATAATGAGCCTATAGGAATGTGTTGTTGTTATAATGACTCTATAGGTTTGTGTTATTGTTATATTGAGCCTATAGGTTTGTGTTGTTGTCATATTGAGCCTATAGGTTTGTGTTGTTGTTCTATTGATCCTATAGGTTTGTGTTGTTGTTATAATGAGTGTATAGGTTTGTGTTGTTGTTATAATGAGTCTATAGGTTTATGTGTTTGTCATATTGAGCCTATAGGTTTGTGTTCAATTGATCCTATAGGTTTGTGGTGTTGTTGTATTGATCCTATAGTTTTTTGTTGTTGTTATATTGAGTCTATAGGTTTGCGTTGTTGTTATAATGAGCCTATAGGTTTGTGTTGTTATTGAGGCTATAGGTTTGTGTTGTTGTTCTATTGAGCCTATAGGTTTGTGTTGTTGTTATAATGAGCCTATAGGTTTGTGTTGTTATTGAGCCTATAGGTTTGTGTTGTTATTGAGCCTATAGGTTTGTGTTGTTATTGAGCCTATAGGTTTGTGTTGTTATTGAGCCTATAGGTTTGTGTTGTTGTTATATTGAGTCTATAGGTTTGTGTTGTTGTTCTATTGAGCCTATAGGTTTGTGTTGTTGTTCTATTGAGTCTATAGGTTTGTGTTGTTGTTCTATTGATCCTATAGGTTTGTGTTGTTGTTATCATGAGCCAATAGGTTTGTGTTGTTATTTAGCCTATAGGTTTGTGTTGTTGTTATAATGACTCTATAGGTTTGTGTTGCTATATTGACCCTATAGGTTTGTGTTGTTGTTATAATGAGTCTATAGGTTTGTGTTGTTGTTATAACGATCCTATAGGTTTGTGTTGTTATATTGAGCCTATAGGTTTGTGTTGTTGTTCTATTGATCCTATAGGTTTGTGTTGTTGTTATAATGAGCCTATAGGTTTGTGTTGTTATTGAGCCTATAGGTTTGTGTTGTTGTTCTATTGAGTCTATAGGTTTGTGTTGTTGTTCTATTGATCCTATAGGTTTGTTTGTTGTTATAATGAGCCTATAGGTTAGTGTTGTTATTTAGCCTATAGGTTTGTGTTGTTGTTATAATGACTCTATAGGTTTGTGTTGTTGTTATATTGACCCTATAGGTATTTGTTGTTGTTATAATGAGTCTATAGGTTTGTGTTGTTGTTATAACGATCCTATAGGTTTATGTGTTTGTCATATCGATCCTATAGGTTTGTGTTGTTGTTCTATTGATCCTATAGGTTTGTGTTGTTGTTCTATTGATCCTATAGGTTTGTGGTGTTGTCATGTTGAGCCTATAGGTTTGTGTTGTTGTTCTATTGATCCTATTGGTTTGTGTTGTTGTTATAATGACTCTATAGGTTTGTGTTGTTGTTACACTGAGCCTATAGGTTTTTGCTGTTGTTATAATGAGCCTTTAGGTTTGTGCTGTTGTTCTATTGAGCCTATAGGTTTGTGCTGTTGTTCTATTGAGCCTATAGGTTTGTGTTGTTGTTATAATGAGCTTATCGGTTTATGTTGTTGTTATATTGAGCCTATAGGTTTGTGTTGTTGTCATAATGACCCTATAGGTTTTTGTTGTTGTTATATTGAGCCTATGGGTTTGTGTTGTTATTCTATTGAGAATATAGGTTTGTGTTGCTATATTCAGCCTATAGGTTTGTGTTGTTGTTACATTGAGCCCATAGGTTTGTGTTGTTGTTATAATGAGCCTATAGGTTTGTGTTGTTGTTCTATTGAGTCTATAGGTTTGTGTTGTTGTTCTATTGAGCCTATAGGTTTGTGTTGTTGTTATATTGAGTCTATAGGTTTGTGTTGTTGTTCTATTGATCCTATAGGTTTGTGTTGTTGTTATAATGAGCCTATAGGTTTGTGTTGTTATTTAGCCTATAGGTTTGTGTTGTTGTTATAATGACTCTATAGGTTTGTGTTGCTATATTGACCCTATAGGTTTGTGTTGTTGTTATAATGAGTCTATAGGTTTGTGTTGTTGTTATAACGATCCTATAGGTTTGTGTTGTTGTTATATTGAGCCTATAGGTTTGTGTTGTTGTTCTATTGATCCTATAGGTTTGTGTTGTTGTTATAATGAGTCTATAGGTTTGTGTGTGGTTACATTGAGCCTATAGGTTTGTGTTGTTGTTATAATGAGCCTATAGGTTTGTGTAGTTGTTATAATGACTCTATAGGTTTGTGTTGTTGTTATATTGAGCCTATAGGTTTGTGTTGTTGTCATAATGACCCTATAGGTTTGTGTTGTTGTCATAATGACCCTATAGGTTTGTGTTGTTGTCATATTGAGCCTATAGGTTTGTGTTGTTCTATTGATCCTATATGTTTGTGTTGTTGTTATAATGAGCCTATAGGTTTGTGTTGTTGTTATATTGAGCCTATAGGTTTGTGTTGTTGTTATAATGAGCCTATAGGAATGTGTTGTTGTTATAATGAGCCTATAGGAATGTGTTGTTGTTATAATGACTCTATAGGTTTGTGTTATTGTTATATTGAGCCTATAGGTTTGTGTTGTTGTCATATTGAGCCTATAGGTTTGTGTTGTTGTTCTATTGATCCTATAGGTTTGTGTTGTTGTTATAATGAGTGTATAGGTTTGTGTTGTTGTTATAATGAGTCTATAGGTTTATGTGTTTGTCATATTGAGCCTATAGGTTTGTGTTCAATTGATCCTATAGGTTTGTGGTGTTGTTGTATTGATCCTATAGTTTTTTGTTGTTGTTATATTGAGTCTATAGGTTTGCGTTGTTGTTATAATGAGCCTATAGGTTTGTGTTGTTATTGAGGCTATAGGTTTGTGTTGTTGTTCTATTGAGCCTATAGGTTTGTGTTGTTGTTATAATGAGCCTATAGGTTTGTGTTGTTATTGAGCCTATAGGTTTGTGTTGTTATTGAGCCTATAGGTTTGTGTTGTTATTGAGCCTATAGGTTTGTGTTGTTATTGAGCCTATAGGTTTGTGTTGTTGTTATATTGAGTCTATAGGTTTGTGTTGTTGTTCTATTGAGCCTATAGGTTTGTGTTGTTGTTCTATTGAGTCTATAGGTTTGTGTTGTTGTTCTATTGATCCTATAGGTTTGTGTTGTTGTTATCATGAGCCAATAGGTTTGTGTTGTTATTTAGCCTATAGGTTTGTGTTGTTGTTATAATGACTCTATAGGTTTGTGTTGCTATATTGACCCTATAGGTTTGTGTTGTTGTTATAATGAGTCTATAGGTTTGTGTTGTTGTTATAACGATCCTATAGGTTTGTGTTGTTATATTGAGCCTATAGGTTTGTGTTGTTGTTCTATTGATCCTATAGGTTTGTGTTGTTGTTACACTGAGCCTATAGGTTTGTGTTGTTATTGAGGCTATAGGTTTGTGTTGTTCTTGAGGCTATAGGTTTGTGTTGTTCTTGAGGCTATAGGTTTGTGTTGTTCTATTGAGCCTATAGGTTTGTGTTGTTGTTATAATGAGCCTATAGGTTTGTGTTGTTATTGAGCCTATAGGTTTGTGTTGTTGTTCTATTGAGTCTATAGGTTTGTGTTGTTGTTCTATTGATCCTATAGGTTTGTGTTGTTGTTATAATGAGCCTATAGGTTTGTGGTTATTTAGCCTATAGGTTTGTGTTGTTGTTATAATGACTCTATAGGTTTGTGTTGCTATATTGACCCTATAGGTTTGTGTTGTTGTTATAATGACTCTATAGGTTTGTGTTGCTATATTGACCCTATAGGTTTGTGTTGTTGTTATAATGAGTCTATAGGTTTGTGTTGTTGTTATAACGATCCTATAGGTTTGTGCTGTTGTTATATTGAGCCTATAGGTTTGTGCTGTTGTTATATTGAGCCTATAGGTTTGTGTTGTTGTTCTATTGATCCTATAGGTTTGTGTTGTTGTTCTATTGATCCTATAGGTTTGTGTTGTTGTTATAATGAGTCTATAGGTTTGTGTGTGGTTACATTGAGCCTATAGGTTTGTGTTGTTGTTATAATGAGCCTATAGGTTTGTGTTGTTGTTATATTGAGCCTATAGGTTTGTGTTGTTGTCATAATGACCCTATAGGTTTGTGTTGTTGTCATATTGAGCCTATAGGTTTGTGTTGTTCTATTGATCCTATAGGTTTGTGTTGTTCTATTGATCCTATAGGTTTGTGTTGTTGTTATAATGAGCCTATAGGTTTGTGTTGTTGTTCTATTGAGCCTATAGGTTTGTGTTGTTGTTATCATGAGCCTATAGGTTTGTGTTGTTATTGAGCATATAGGTTTGTGTGTGGTGACATTGAGCCTATAGGTTTGTGTTGTTATTGAGCCTATAGGTTTGTGTTGTTGTTATAATGAGAATATAGGTTTGTGTTGCTATATTGAGCCTATAGGTTTGTGTTGTTGTTACATTGAGCCCATAGTTTTGCGTTGTTGTTCTATTGATCCTATAGGTTTGTGGTGTTGTTATAATGAGCCTATAGGTTTGTGTTGTTATTGAGGCTATAGGTTTGTGTTGTTGTTCTATTGAGCCTATAGGTTTGTGTTGTTGTTATAATGAGCCTATAGGTTTGTGTTGTTTTTGAGCCTATAGGTTTGTGTTGTTGTTATATTGAGCCTATAGGTTTGTGTGTGGTGACATTGAGCCTATAGGTTTGTCTTGTTGTTATAATGAGCCTATAGGTTTGTGTTGTTGTTATAATGAGTCTATAGGTTTATGTTGTTGTTACACTGAGCCTATAGGTTTGTGTTGTTGTTATAATGAGTCTATAGGTTTGTGTTGTTGTTACACTGAGCCTATAGGTTTGTGTTGTTGTTATAATGAGCCTATAGGTTTGTGTTGTTATTTAGCCTATAGGTTTGTGTTGTTGTTCTATTGATCCTATAGGTTTGTGTTGTTGTTATAATGAGCCTATAGGTTTGTGTTGTTGTTATAATGAGCCTATAGGTTTGTGTGTGGTGACATTGAGCCTATAGGTTTGTCTTGTTGTTATAATGAGTCTATAGGTTTGTGTTGTTGTTATAATGAGTCTATAGGTTTGTGTTGTTGTTACACTGAGCCTATAGGTTTGTGTTGTTCTTGAGGCTATAGGTTTGTGTTGTTCTTGAGGCTATAGGTTTGTGTTGTTCTTGAGGCTATAGGTTTGTGTTGTTCTATTGAGCCTATAGGTTTGTGTTGTTGTTATAATGAGCCTATAGGTTTGTGTTATTGAGCCTATAGGTTTGTGTTGTTGTTCTATTGATCCTATAGGTTTGTGTTGTTATTTAGCCTATAGGTTTGTGTTGTTGTTATAATGACTCTATAGGTTTGTGTTGTTGTTATAATGACTCTATAGGTTTGTGTTGCTATATTGAGCCTATAGGTTTGTGTGTGGTGACATTGAGCCTATAGGTTTGTGTTGTTGTTATATTGAGCCTATAGGTTTGTGTGTGGTGACATTGAGCCTATAGGTTTGTCTTGTTGTTATAATGAGCCTATAGGTTTGTGTTGTTGTTATAATGAGTCTATAGGTTTGTGTTGTTGTTACACTGAGCCTATAGGTTTGTGTTGTTATTGAGGCTATAGGTTTGTGTTGTTCTATTGAGCCTATAGGTTTGTGTTGTTGTTATAATGAGCCTATAGGTTTGTGTTGTTATTGAGCCTATAGGTTTGTGTTGTTGTTCTATTGAGTCTATAGGTTTGTGTTGTTGTTCTATTGATCCTATAGGTTTGTGTTGTTGTTATAATGAGCCTATAGGTTTGTGTTGTTATTTAGCCTATAGGTTTGTGTTGTTGTTATAATGAGCCTATAGGTTTGTGTGTGGTGACATTGAGCCTATAGGTTTGTCTTGTTGTTATAATGAGCCTATAGGTTTGTGTTGTTGTTATAATGAGTCTATAGGTTTGTGTTGTTGTTACACTGAGCCTATAGGTTTGTGTTGTTGTTATAATGAGCCTATAGGTTTGTGTTGTTATTTAGCCTATAGGTTTGTGTTGTTGTTCTATTGATCCTATAGGTTTGTGTTGTTATTTAGCCTATAGGTTTGTGTTGTTGTTATAATGAGCCTATAGGTTTGTGTGTGGTGACGTTGAGCCTATAGGTTTGTCTTGTTGTTATAATGAGTCTATAGGTTCGTGTTGTTGTTATAATGAGTCTATAGGTTTGTGTTGTTGTTACACTGAGCCTATAGGTTTGTGTTGTTATTGAGGCTATAGGTTTGTGTTGTTCTTGAGGCTATAGGTTTGTGTTGTTCTTGAGGCTATAGGTTTGTGTTTTTCTATTGAGCCTATAGGTTTGTGTTGTTGTTATTGAGCCTATAGGTTTGTGTTGTTGTTCTATTGAGTCTATAGGTTTGTGTTGTTGTTCTATTGATCCTATAGGTTTGTGTTGTTGTTATAATGAGCCTATAGGTTTGTGGTTATTTAGCCTATAGGTTTGTGTTGTTGTTATAATGACTCTATAGGTTTGTGTTGCTATATTGAGCCTATAGGTTTGTGTTGTTGTTACATTGAGCCCATAGTTTTGCGTTGTTGTTCTATTGATCCTATAGGTTTGTGGTGTTGTTATAATGAGCCTATAGGTTTGTGTTGTTATTGAGGCTATAGGTTTGTGTTGTTGTTCTATTGAGCCTATAGGTTTGTGTTGTTGTTATAATGAGCCTATAGGTTTGTGTTGTTTTTGAGCCTATAGGTTTGTGTTGTTGTTATATTGAGCCTATAGGTTTGTGTGTGGTGACATTGAGCCTATAGGTTTGTCTTGTTGTTATAATGAGCCTATAGGTTTGTGTTGTTGTTATAATGAGTCTATAGGTTTATGTTGTTGTTACACTGAGCCTATAGGTTTGTGTTGTTGTTATAATGAGTCTATAGGTTTGTGTTGTTGTTACACTGAGCCTATAGGTTTGTGTTGTTGTTATAATGAGCCTATAGGTTTGTGTTGTTATTTAGCCTATAGGTTTGTGTTGTTGTTCTATTGATCCTATAGGTTTGTGTTGTTGTTATAATGAGCCTATAGGTTTGTGTTGTTGTTATAATGAGCCTATAGGTTTGTGTGTGGTGACATTGAGCCTATAGGTTTGTCTTGTTGTTATAATGAGTCTATAGGTTTGTGTTGTTGTTATAATGAGTCTATAGGTTTGTGTTGTTGTTACACTGAGCCTATAGGTTTGTGTTGTTATTGAGGCTATAGGTTTGTGTTGTTCTTGAGGCTATAGGTTTGTGTTGTTCTTGAGGCTATAGGTTTGTGTTGTTCTATTGAGCCTATAGGTTTGTGTTGTTGTTATAATGAGCCTATAGGTTTGTGTTATTGAGCCTATAGGTTTGTGTTGTTGTTCTATTGATCCTATAGGTTTGTGTTGTTATTTAGCCTATAGGTTTGTGTTGTTGTTATAATGACTCTATAGGTTTGTGTTGTTGTTATAATGACTCTATAGGTTTGTGTTGCTATATTGAGCCTATAGGTTTGTGTGTGGTGACATTGAGCCTATAGGTTTGTGTTGTTGTTATATTGAGCCTATAGGTTTGTGTGTGGTGACATTGAGCCTATAGGTTTGTCTTGTTGTTATAATGAGCCTATAGGTTTGTGTTGTTGTTATAATGAGTCTATAGGTTTGTGTTGTTGTTACACTGAGCCTATAGGTTTGTGTTGTTATTGAGGCTATAGGTTTGTGTTGTTCTATTGAGCCTATAGGTTTGTGTTGTTGTTATAATGAGCCTATAGGTTTGTGTTGTTATTGAGCCTATAGGTTTGTGTTGTTGTTCTATTGAGTCTATAGGTTTGTGTTGTTGTTCTATTGATCCTATAGGTTTGTGTTGTTGTTATAATGAGCCTATAGGTTTGTGTTGTTATTTAGCCTATAGGTTTGTGTTGTTGTTATAATGAGCCTATAGGTTTGTGTGTGGTGACATTGAGCCTATAGGTTTGTCTTGTTGTTATAATGAGCCTATAGGTTTGTGTTGTTGTTATAATGAGTCTATAGGTTTGTGTTGTTGTTACACTGAGCCTATAGGTTTGTGTTGTTATTTAGCCTATAGGTTTGTGTTGTTGTTCTATTGATCCTATAGGTTTGTGTTGTTATTTAGCCTATAGGTTTGTGTTGTTGTTATAATGAGCCTATAGGTTTGTGTGTGGTGACGTTGAGCCTATAGGTTTGTGTGTGGTGACGTTGAGCCTATAGGTTTGTCTTGTTGTTATAATGAGTCTATAGGTTTGTGTTGTTGTTATAATGAGTCTATAGGTTTGTGTTGTTGTTACACTGAGCCTATAGGTTTGTGTTGTTATTGAGGCTATAGGTTTGTGTTGTTCTTGAGGCTATAGGTTTGTGTTGTTCTTGAGGCTATAGGTTTGTGTTTTTCTATTGAGCCTATAGGTTTGTGTTGTTGTTATTGAGCCTATAGGTTTGTGTTGTTGTTCTATTGAGTCTATAGGTTTGTGTTGTTGTTCTATTGATCCTATAGGTTTGTGTTGTTGTTATAATGAGCCTATAGGTTTGTGGTTATTTAGCCTATAGGTTTGTGTTGTTGTTATAATGACTCTATAGGTTTGTGTTGCTATATTGACCCTATAGGTTTGTGTTGTTGTTATAATGACTCTATAGGTTTGTGTTGCTATATTGACCCTATAGGTTTGTGTTGTTGTTATAATGACTCTATAGGTTTGTGTTGCTATATTGACCCTATAGGTTTGTGTTGTTGTTATAATGAGTCTATAGGTTTGTGTTGTTGTTATAACGATCCTATAGGTTTGTGCTGTTGTTATATTGAGCCTATAGGTTTGTGCTGTTGTTATATTGAGCCTATAGGTTTGTGTTGTTGTTCTATTGATCCTATAGGTTTGTGTTGTTGTTCTATTGATCCTATAGGTTTGTGTTGTTGTTATAATGAGTCTATAGGTTTGTGTGTGGTTACATTGAGCCTATAGGTTTGTGTTGTTGTTATAATGAGCCTATAGGTTTGTGTTGTTGTTATATTGAGCCTATAGGTTTGTGTTGTTGTCATAATGACCCTATAGGTTTGTGTTGTTGTCATATTGAGCCTATAGGTTTGTGTTGTTCTATTGATCCTATAGGTTTGTGTTGTTCTATTGATCCTATAGGTTTGTGTTGTTGTTATAATGAGCCTATAGGTTTGTGTTGTTGTTCTATTGAGCCTATAGGTTTGTGTTGTTGTTATCATGAGCCTATAGGTTTGTGTTGTTATTGAGCATATAGGTTTGTGTGTGGTGACATTGAGCCTATAGGTTTGTGTTGTTATTGAGCCTATAGGTTTGTGTTGTTGTTATAATGAGAATATAGGTTTGTGTTGCTATATTGAGCCTATAGGTTTGTGTTGTTGTTACATTGAGCCCATAGTTTTGCGTTGTTGTTCTATTGATCCTATAGGTTTGTGGTGTTGTTATAATGAGCCTATAGGTTTGTGTTGTTATTGAGGCTATAGGTTTGTGTTGTTGTTCTATTGAGCCTATAGGTTTGTGTTGTTGTTATAATGAGCCTATAGGTTTGTGTTGTTTTTGAGCCTATAGGTTTGTGTTGTTGTTATATTGAGCCTATAGGTTTGTGTGTGGTGACATTGAGCCTATAGGTTTGTCTTGTTGTTATAATGAGCCTATAGGTTTGTGTTGTTGTTATAATGAGTCTATAGGTTTATGTTGTTGTTACACTGAGCCTATAGGTTTGTGTTGTTGTTATAATGAGTCTATAGGTTTGTGTTGTTGTTACACTGAGCCTATAGGTTTGTGTTGTTGTTATAATGAGCCTATAGGTTTATGTTGTTATTTAGCCTATAGGTTTGTGTTGTTGTTCTATTGATCCTATAGGTTTGTGTTGTTATTTAGCCTATAGGTTTGTGTTGTTGTTATAATGAGCCTATAGGTTTGTGTGTGGTGACATTGAGCCTATAGGTTTGTCTTGTTGTTATAATGAGTCTATAGGTTTGTGTTGTTGTTATAATGAGTCTATAGGTTTGTGTTGTTGTTACACTGAGCCTATAGGTTTGTGTTGTTCTTGAGGCTATAGGTTTGTGTTGTTCTTGAGGCTATAGGTTTGTGTTGTTCTTGAGGCTATAGGTTTGTGTTGTTCTTGAGGCTATAGGTTTGTGTTGTTCTATTGAGCCTATAGGTTTGTGTTGTTGTTATAATGAGCCTATAGGTTTGTGTTATTGAGCCTATAGGTTTGTGTTGTTGTTCTATTGAGTCTATAGGTTTGTGTTGTTGTTCTATTGATCCTATAGGTTTGTGTTGTTGTTATAATGAGCCTATAGGTTTGTGTTGTTATTTAGCCTATAGGTTTGTGTTGTTGTTATAATGACTCTATAGGTTTGTGTTGCTATATTGACCCTATAGGTTTGTGTTGTTGTTATAATGAGTCTATAGGTTTGTGTTGTTGTTATAACGATCCTATAGGTTTGTGCTGTTGTTATAATGAGCCTATAGGTTTGTGTTGTTGTTATATTGAGCCTATAGGTTTGTGTTGTTGTCATAATGACCCTATAGGTTTGTGTTGTTGTCATATTGAGCCGATAGGTTTGTGTTGTTCTATTGATCCTATAGGTTTGTGTTGTTCTATTGATCCTATAGGTTTGTGTTGTTGTTATAATGAGCCTATAGGTTTGTGTTGTTGTTCTATTGAGCCTATAGGTTTGTGTTGTTGTTATCATGAGCCTATAGGTTTGTGTTGTTATTGAGCATATAGGTTTGTGTGTGGTGACATTGAGCCTATAGGTTTGTGTTGTTATTGAGCCTATAGGTTTGTGTTGTTGTTATAATGAGAATATAGGTTTGTGTTGCTATATTGAGCCTATAGGTTTGTGTTCTATTGATCCTATAGGTTTGTGTTGTTGTTCTATTGGTCCTATAGGTTTGTGGTGTTGTTGTATTGATCCTATAGGTTTTTGTTGTTTTTATATTGAGTCTATAGGTTTGTGTTGTTGTTATAATGGGCCTATAGGTTTGTGTTGTTATTGAGCCTATAGGTTTGTGTGTGGTGACATTGAGCCTATAGGTTTGTCTTGTTGTTATAATGAGCCTATAGGTTTGTGTTGTTGTTATAATGAGAATATAGGTTTGTGTTGCTATATTGAGCCTATAGGTTTGTGTTGTTGTTACATTGAGCCCATAGTTTTGCGTTGTTGTTATAATGACCCTATAGGTTTATGTTGTTGTTATAATGATCCTCTAGGTTTGTGTTGTTGTTATATTGAGCCTATAGGTTTGTGTTGTTGTTATAATGAGCCTATAGGTTTGTGTTGTTTTTGAGCCTATAGGTTTGTGTTGTTGTTATATTGAGCCTATAGGTTTGTGTGTGGTGACATTGAGCCTATAGGTTTGTCTTGTTGTTATAATGAGCCTAAAGGTTTGTGTTGTTGTTATAATGAGTCTATAGGTTTATGTTGTTGTTACACTGAGCCTATAGGTTTGTGTTGTTGTTATAATGAGCCTATAGGTTTGTGCTGTTGTTCTATTGAGCCTATAGGTTTGTGTTGTTGTTATAATGAGCCTATAGGTTTGTGTGTGGTGACATTGAGCCTATAGGTTTGTCTTGTTGTTATAATGAGCCTATAGGTTTGTGTTGTTGTTATAATGAGTCTATAGGTTTATGTTGTTGTTACACTGAGCCTATAGGTTTGTGTTGTTGTTATAATGAGCCTATAGGTTTGTGCTGTTGTTCTATTGAGCCTATAGGTTTGTGTTGTTGTTATAATGAGCTTATCGGTTTGTGTTGTTGTTATATTGAGCCTATAGGTTTGTGTTGTTGTCATAATGACCCTATAGGTTTGTGTTGTTGTTATATTGAGCCTATAGGTTTGTGTTGTTGTTCTATTGAGAATATAGGTGTGTGTTGCTATATTCAGCCTATAGGTTTGTGTTGTTGTTCTATTGAGCCTATAGGTTTGTGTTGTTGTTATCATGAGCCTATAGGTTTGTGGTGTTATTGAGCCTATAGGTTTGTGTGTGGTGACATTGAGCCTATAGGTTTGTGTTGTTATTGAGCCTATAGGTTTGTGTTGTTGTTATAATGAGAATATAGGTTTGTGTTGCTATATTGAGCCTATAGGTTTGTGTTCTATTGATCCTATAGGTTTGTGTTGTTGTTCTATTGGTCCTATAGGTTTGTGGTGTTGTTGTATTGATCCTATAGGTTTTTGTTGTTTTTATATTGAGTCTATAGGTTTGTGTTGTTGTTATAATGGGCCTATAGGTTTGTGTTGTTATTGAGGCTATAGGTTTGTGTTGTTGTTCGATTGAGCCTATAGGTTTGTGTTGTTGTTATAATGAGCCTATAGGTTTGTGTTGTTATTGAGCCTATAGGTTTGTGTTGTTGTTATATTGAGCCTATAGGTTTGTGTGTGGTGACATTGAGCCTATAGGTTTGTCTTGTTGTTATAATGAGCCTATAGGTTTGTGTTGTTGTTATAATGAGTCTATAGGTTTGTGTTGTTGTTACACTGAGCCTATAGGTTTGTGTTGTTGTTATAATGAGCCTATAGGTTTGTGTTGTTATTGAGGCTATAGGTTTGTGTTGTTCTATTGAGCCTATAGGTTTGTGTTGTTGTTATAATGAGCCTATAGGTTTGTGTTGTTATTGAGCCTATAGGTTTGTGTTGTTGTTCTATTGAGTCTATAGGTTTGTGTTGTTGTTCTATTGATCCTATAGGTTTGTGTTGTTGTTATAATGAGCCTATAGGTTAGTGTTGTTATTTAGCCTATAGGTTTGTGTTGTTGTTATAATGACTCTATAGGTTTGTGTTGTTGTTATATTGACCCTATAGGTTTGTGTTGTTGTTATAATGAGTCTATAGGTTTGTGTTGTTGTTATAACGATCCTATAGGTTCATGTGTTTGTCATATTGATCCTATAGGTTTGTGTTGTTGTTCTATTGATCCTATAGGTTTGTGTTGTTGTTCTATTGATCCTATAGGTTTGTGGTGTTGTCATATTGAGCCTATAGGTTTGTGTTGTTGTTCTATTGATCCTATTGGTTTGTGTTGTTGTTATAATGACTCTATAGGTTTGTGTTGTTGTTACACTGAGCCTATAGGTTTGTGTTGTTGTTACACTGAGCCTATAGGTTTGTGTTGTTGTTATAATGAGCCTATAGGTTTGTGCTGTTGTTCTATTGAGCCTATAGGTTTGTGTTGTTGTTATAATGAGCTTATCGGTTTGTGTTGTTGTTATATTGAGCCTATAGGTTTGTGTTGTTGTCATAATGACCCTATAGGTTTTTGTTGTTGTTATATTGAGCCTATGGGTTTGTGTTGTTATTCTATTGAGAATATAGGTTTGTGTTGCTATATTCAGCCTATAGGTTTGTGTTGTTGTTACATTGAGCCCATAGTTTTGTGTTGTTATAATGAGCCTATAGGTTTGTGTTGTTATTGAGCCTATAGGTTTGTGTGTGGTGACATTGAGCCTATAGGTTTGTCTTGTTGTTATAATGAGCCTATAGGTTTGTGTTGTTGTTATAATGAGAATATAGATTTGTGTTGCTATATTGAGCCCTAAAGGTTTGTGTTGTTGTTACATTGAGCCCATAGTTTTGTGTTGTTGTTACAATGACCCTATAGGTTTATGTTGTTGTTATAATGATCCTCTAGGTTTGTGTTGTTGTTATATTGAGCCTATAGGTTTGTGTTGTTGTTATAATGAGCCTATAGGAAAGTGTTGTTGTTATAATGACTCTATAGGTTTGTGTTATTGTTATATTGAGCCTATAGGTTTGTGTTGTTGTCATATTGAGCCTATAGGTTTGTGTTGTTGTTCTATTGATCCTATAGGTTTGTGTTGTTGTTATAATGAGTGTATAGGTTTGTGTTGTTGTTATAATGAGTCTATAGGTTTGTGTGTTTGTCATATTGAGCCTATAGGTTTGTTTTGTTGTCATATTGAGCCTATAGGTTTGTGTTGTTGTTATAATGAGCGTATAGGTTTGTGTTGTTGTTATAATGAGTGTATAGGTTTGTGTTGTTGTTATGAGTCTATAGGTTTGTGTGTTTGTCATATTGAGCCTATAGGTTTGTGTTCTATTGATCCTATAGGTTTGTGGTGTTGTTGTATTGATCTTATAGGTTTTTGTTGTTGTTATATTGAGTCTATAGGTTTGCGTTGTTGTTATAATGAGCCTATAGGTTTGTGTTGTTATTGAGGCTATTGGTTTGTGTTGTTGTTCTATTGAGCCTATAGGTTTGTGTTGTTGTTATAATGAGCCTATAGGTTTGTGTTGTTATTGAGCCTATAGGTTTGTGTTGTTGTTATATTGAGTCTATAGGTTTGTGTTGTTGTTCTATTGATCCTATAGGTTTGTGTTGTTGTTATAATGAGCCTATAGGTTTGTGTTGTTATTTAGCCTATAGGTTTGTGTTGTTGTTATAATGACTCTATAGGTTTGTGTTGCTATATTGACCCTATAGGTTTGTGTTGTTGTTATAATGAGTCTATAGGTTTGTGTTGTTGTTATAACGATCCTATAGGTTTATGTGTTTGTCATATTGAGCCTATAGGTTTGTGTTGTTATAATGAGTCTATAGGTTTGTGTTGTTGTTCTAATGAGTCTATAGGTTTTATGTTTTTGTCATATTGAGCCCATAGGTTTGTGTTGTTGTTACATTGAGCCCATAGGTTTGTGTTGTTGTTATAATGACCCTATAGGTTTATGTTGTTGTTATAATGATCCTTTAGGTTTGTGTTGTTGTTATAATGACTCTATAGGTTTGTGTTGCTATATTGACCCTATAGGTTTGTGTTGTTGTTATAATGAGTCTATAGGTTTGTGTTGTTGTTATAATGAGTCTATAGGTTTGTGTTGTTGTTATAATGAGTCTATAGGTTTGTGTTGTTGTTATAACGATCCTATAGGTTTGTGTTGTTGTTATATTGAGCCTATAGGTTTGTGTTGTTGTTCTATTGATCCTATAGGTTTGTGTTGTTGTTATAATGAGTCTATAGGTTTGTGTGTGGTTACATTGAGCCTATAGGTTTGTGTTGTTGTTATAATGAGCCTATAGGTTTGTGTAGTTGTTATAATGACTCTATAGGTTTGTGATGTTGTTATATTGAGCCTATAGGTTTGTGTTGTTGTCATAATGACCCTATAGGTTTGTGTTGTTGTCATATTGAGCCTATAGGTTTGTGTTGTTCTATTGATCCTATAGGTTTGTGTTGTTGTTATAATGAGCCTATAGGTTTGTGTTGTTGTTATAATGAGCCTATAGGTTTGTGTTGTTGTTCTATTGAGCCTATAGGTTTGTGTTGTTGTTATCATGAGCCAATAGGTTTGTGTTGTTATTGAGCATATAGGTTTGTGTGTGGTGACATTGAGCCTATAGGTTTGTGTTGTTATTGAGCCTATAGGTTTGTGTTGTTGTTATAATGAGAATATAGGTTTGTGTTTCTATATTGAGCCTATAGGTTTGTGTTCTATTGATCCTATAGGTTTGTGTTGTTGTTCTATTGGTCCTATAGGTTTGTGGTGTTGTTGTATTGATCCTATAGGTTTTTGTTGTTTTTATATTGAGTCTATAGGTTTGTGTTGTTGTTATAATGGGCCTATAGGTTTGTGTTGTTATTGAGGCTATAGGTTTGTGTTGTTGTTCAATTGAGCCTATAGGTTTGTGTTGTTGTTATAATGAGCCTATAGGTTTGTGTTGTTATTGAGCCTATAGGTTTGTGTTGTTGTTATATTGAGCCTATAGGTTTGTGTGTGGTGACATTGAGCCTATAGGTTTGTCTTGTTGTTATAATGAGCCTATAGGTTTGTGTTGTTGTTATAATGAGTCTATAGGTTTGTGTTGTTGTTACACTGAGCCTATAGGTTTGTGTTGTTATTGAGGCTATAGGTTTGTGTTGTTATTGAGGCTATAGGTTTGTGTTGTTCTATTGAGCCTATAGGTTTGTGTTGTTGTTATAATGAGCCTATAGGTTTGTGTTGTTATTTAGCCTATAGGTTTGTGTTGTTATTTAGCCTATAGGTTTGTGTTGTTATTTAGCCTATAGGTTTGTGTTGTTGTTATAATGAGCCTATAGGTTTGTGTTGTTGTTATAATGAGCCTATAGGTTTGTGTTGTTGTTATAATGAGCCTATAGGTTTGTGTGTGGTGACATTGAGCCTATAGGTTTGTCTTGTTGTTATAATGAGCCTATAGGTTTGTGTTGTTGTTATAATGAGTCTATAGGTTTGTGTTGTTGTTACACTGAGCCTATAGGTTTGTGTTGTTGTTATAATGAGCCTATAGGTTTGTGGTGTTGTTGTATTGATCTTATAGGTTTTTGTTGTTGTTATATTGAGTCTATAGGTTTGCGTTGTTGTTATAATGAGCCTATAGGTTTGTGTTGTTATTGAGGCTATTGGTTTGTGTTGTTGTTCTATTGAGCCTATAGGTTTGTGTTGTTGTTATAATGAGCCTATAGGTTTGTGTTGTTATTGAGGCTATTGGTTTGTGTTGTTGTTCTATTGAGCCTATAGGTTTGTGTTGTTGTTATAATGAGCCTATAGGTTTGTGTTGTTATTGAGCCTATAGGTTTGTGTTGTTGTTATATTGAGTCTATAGGTTTGTGTTGTTGTTCTATTGAT
Source organism: Chaunax sp. Z400 (assembly GCA_037577475.1). Taxonomy (NCBI): domain Eukaryota; kingdom Metazoa; phylum Chordata; class Actinopteri; order Lophiiformes; family Chaunacidae; genus Chaunax; species Chaunax sp. Z400. Next base: position 121,917 of record JBAGJB010000184.1, on the reverse strand, counting down.
CCTATAGGTTTGTGTTGTTGTTATAATGAGCCTATAGGTTTGTGTTGTTATTTAGCCTATAGGTTTGTGTTGTTGTTATAATGACTCTATAGGTTTGTGTTGCTATATTGACCCTATAGGTTTGTGTTGTTGTTATAATGAGTCTATAGGTTTGTGTTGTTGTTATAACGATCCTATAGGTTTATGTGTTTGTCATATTGAGCCTATAGGTTTGTGTTGTTATAATGAGTCTATAGGTTTGTGTTGTTGTTCTAATGAGTCTATAGGTTTTATGTTTTTGTCATATTGAGCCCATAGGTTTGTGTTGTTGTTACATTGAGCCCATAGGTTTGTGTTGTTGTTATAATGACCCTATAGGTTTATGTTGTTGTTATAATGATCCTTTAGGTTTGTGTTGTTGTTATAATGACTCTATAGGTTTGTGTTGCTATATTGACCCTATAGGTTTGTGTTGTTGTTATAATGAGTCTATAGGTTTGTGTTGTTGTTATAATGAGTCTATAGGTTTGTGTTGTTGTTATAATGAGTCTATAGGTTTGTGTTGTTGTTATAACGATCCTATAGGTTTGTGTTGTTGTTATATTGAGCCTATAGGTTTGTGTTGTTGTTCTATTGATCCTATAGGTTTGTGTTGTTGTTATAATGAGTCTATAGGTTTGTGTGTGGTTACATTGAGCCTATAGGTTTGTGTTGTTGTTATAATGAGCCTATAGGTTTGTGTAGTTGTTATAATGACTCTATAGGTTTGTGATGTTGTTATATTGAGCCTATAGGTTTGTGTTGTTGTCATAATGACCCTATAGGTTTGTGTTGTTGTCATATTGAGCCTATAGGTTTGTGTTGTTCTATTGATCCTATAGGTTTGTGTTGTTGTTATAATGAGCCTATAGGTTTGTGTTGTTGTTATAATGAGCCTATAGGTTTGTGTTGTTGTTCTATTGAGCCTATAGGTTTGTGTTGTTGTTATCATGAGCCAATAGGTTTGTGTTGTTATTGAGCATATAGGTTTGTGTGTGGTGACATTGAGCCTATAGGTTTGTGTTGTTATTGAGCCTATAGGTTTGTGTTGTTGTTATAATGAGAATATAGGTTTGTGTTTCTATATTGAGCCTATAGGTTTGTGTTCTATTGATCCTATAGGTTTGTGTTGTTGTTCTATTGGTCCTATAGGTTTGTGGTGTTGTTGTATTGATCCTATAGGTTTTTGTTGTTTTTATATTGAGTCTATAGGTTTGTGTTGTTGTTATAATGGGCCTATAGGTTTGTGTTGTTATTGAGGCTATAGGTTTGTGTTGTTGTTCAATTGAGCCTATAGGTTTGTGTTGTTGTTATAATGAGCCTATAGGTTTGTGTTGTTATTGAGCCTATAGGTTTGTGTTGTTGTTATATTGAGCCTATAGGTTTGTGTGTGGTGACATTGAGCCTATAGGTTTGTCTTGTTGTTATAATGAGCCTATAGGTTTGTGTTGTTGTTATAATGAGTCTATAGGTTTGTGTTGTTGTTACACTGAGCCTATAGGTTTGTGTTGTTATTGAGGCTATAGGTTTGTGTTGTTATTGAGGCTATAGGTTTGTGTTGTTCTATTGAGCCTATAGGTTTGTGTTGTTGTTATAATGAGCCTATAGGTTTGTGTTGTTATTTAGCCTATAGGTTTGTGTTGTTATTTAGCCTATAGGTTTGTGTTGTTATTTAGCCTATAGGTTTGTGTTGTTGTTATAATGAGCCTATAGGTTTGTGTTGTTGTTATAATGAGCCTATAGGTTTGTGTTGTTGTTATAATGAGCCTATAGGTTTGTGTGTGGTGACATTGAGCCTATAGGTTTGTCTTGTTGTTATAATGAGCCTATAGGTTTGTGTTGTTGTTATAATGAGTCTATAGGTTTGTGTTGTTGTTACACTGAGCCTATAGGTTTGTGTTGTTGTTATAATGAGCCTATAGGTTTGTGGTGTTGTTGTATTGATCTTATAGGTTTTTGTTGTTGTTATATTGAGTCTATAGGTTTGCGTTGTTGTTATAATGAGCCTATAGGTTTGTGTTGTTATTGAGGCTATTGGTTTGTGTTGTTGTTCTATTGAGCCTATAGGTTTGTGTTGTTGTTATAATGAGCCTATAGGTTTGTGTTGTTATTGAGCCTATAGGTTTGTGTTGTTGTTATATTGAGTCTATAGGTTTGTGTTGTTGTTCTATTGATCCTATAGGTTTGTGTTGTTGTTATAATGAGCCTATAGGTTTGTGTTGTTATTTAGCCTATAGGTTTGTGTTGTTGTTATAATGACTCTATAGGTTTGTGTTGCTATATTGACCCTATAGGTTTGTGTTGTTGTTATAATGAGTCTATAGGTTTGTGTTGTTGTTATAACGATCCTATAGGTTTATGTGTTTGTCATATTGAGCCTATAGGTTTGTGTTGTTATAATGAGTCTATAGGTTTGTGTTGTTGTTCTAATGAGTCTATAGGTTTTATGTTTTTGTCATATTGAGCCCATAGGTTTGTGTTGTTGTTACATTGAGCCCATAGGTTTGTGTTGTTGTTATAATGACCCTATAGGTTTATGTTGTTGTTATAATGATCCTTTAGGTTTGTGTTGTTGTTATAATGACTCTATAGGTTTGTGTTGCTATATTGACCCTATAGGTTTGTGTTGTTGTTATAATGAGTCTATAGGTTTGTGTTGTTGTTATAATGAGTCTATAGGTTTGTGTTGTTGTTATAATGAGTCTATAGGTTTGTGTTGTTGTTATAACGATCCTATAGGTTTGTGTTGTTGTTATATTGAGCCTATAGGTTTGTGTTGTTGTTCTATTGATCCTATAGGTTTGTGTTGTTGTTATAATGAGTCTATAGGTTTGTGTGTGGTTACATTGAGCCTATAGGTTTGTGTTGTTGTTATAATGAGCCTATAGGTTTGTGTAGTTGTTATAATGACTCTATAGGTTTGTGATGTTGTTATATTGAGCCTATAGGTTTGTGTTGTTGTCATAATGACCCTATAGGTTTGTGTTGTTGTCATATTGAGCCTATAGGTTTGTGTTGTTCTATTGATCCTATAGGTTTGTGTTGTTGTTATAATGAGCCTATAGGTTTGTGTTGTTGTTATAATGAGCCTATAGGTTTGTGTTGTTGTTCTATTGAGCCTATAGGTTTGTGTTGTTGTTATCATGAGCCAATAGGTTTGTGTTGTTATTGAGCATATAGGTTTGTGTGTGGTGACATTGAGCCTATAGGTTTGTGTTGTTATTGAGCCTATAGGTTTGTGTTGTTGTTATAATGAGAATATAGGTTTGTGTTTCTATATTGAGCCTATAGGTTTGTGTTCTATTGATCCTATAGGTTTGTGTTGTTGTTCTATTGGTCCTATAGGTTTGTGGTGTTGTTGTATTGATCCTATAGGTTTTTGTTGTTTTTATATTGAGTCTATAGGTTTGTGTTGTTGTTATAATGGGCCTATAGGTTTGTGTTGTTATTGAGGCTATAGGTTTGTGTTGTTGTTCAATTGAGCCTATAGGTTTGTGTTGTTGTTATAATGAGCCTATAGGTTTGTGTTGTTATTGAGCCTATAGGTTTGTGTTGTTGTTATATTGAGCCTATAGGTTTGTGTGTGGTGACATTGAGCCTATAGGTTTGTCTTGTTGTTATAATGAGCCTATAGGTTTGTGTTGTTGTTATAATGAGTCTATAGGTTTGTGTTGTTGTTACACTGAGCCTATAGGTTTGTGTTGTTATTGAGGCTATAGGTTTGTGTTGTTATTGAGGCTATAGGTTTGTGTTGTTCTATTGAGCCTATAGGTTTGTGTTGTTGTTATAATGAGCCTATAGGTTTGTGTTGTTATTTAGCCTATAGGTTTGTGTTGTTATTTAGCCTATAGGTTTGTGTTGTTATTTAGCCTATAGGTTTGTGTTGTTGTTATAATGAGCCTATAGGTTTGTGTTGTTGTTATAATGAGCCTATAGGTTTGTGTTGTTGTTATAATGAGCCTATAGGTTTGTGTGTGGTGACATTGAGCCTATAGGTTTGTCTTGTTGTTATAATGAGCCTATAGGTTTGTGTTGTTGTTATAATGAGTCTATAGGTTTGTGTTGTTGTTACACTGAGCCTATAGGTTTGTGTTGTTGTTATAATGAGCCTATAGGTTTGTGTTGTTATTTAGCCTATAGGTTTGTGTTGTTGTTCTATTGATCCTATAGGTTTGTGTTGTTATTTAGCCTATAGGTTTGTGTTGTTGTTATAATGAGCCTATAGGTTTGTGTGTGGTGACATTGAGCCTATAGGTTTGTCTTGTTGTTATAATGAGTCTATAGGTTTGTGTTGTTGTTATAATGAGTCTATAGGTTTGTGTTGTTGTTACACTGAGCCTATAGGTTTGTGTTGTTATTGAGGCTATAGGTTTGTGTTGTTCTTGAGGCTATAGGTTTGTGTTGTTCTTGAGGCTATAGGTTTGTGTTGTTCTATTGAGCCTATAGGTTTGTGTTGTTGTTATAATGAGCCTATAGGTTTGTGTTGTTATTGAGCCTATAGGTTTGTGTTGTTGTTCTATTGAGTCTATAGGTTTGTGTTGTTGTTCTATTGATCCTATAGGTTTGTGTTGTTGTTATAATGAGCCTATAGGTTTGTGGTTATTTAGCCTATAGGTTTGTGTTGTTGTTATAATGACTCTATAGGTTTGTGTTGCTATATTGACCCTATAGGTTTGTGTTGTTGTTATAATGAGTCTATAGGTTTGTGTTGTTGTTATAACGATCCTATAGGTTTGTGCTGTTGTTATATTGAGCCTATAGGTTTGTGCTGTTGTTATATTGAGCCTATAGGTTTGTGTTGTTGTTCTATTGATCCTATAGGTTTGTGTTGTTGTTCTATTGATCCTATAGGTTTGTGTTGTTGTTATAATGAGTCTATAGGTTTGTGTGTGGTTACATTGAGCCTATAGGTTTGTGTTGTTGTTATAATGAGCCTATAGGTTTGTGTTGTTGTTATAATGAGCCTATAGGTTTGTGTTGTTGTTATAATGAGCCTATAGGTTTGTGTGTGGTGACATTGAGCCTATAGGTTTGTCTTGTTGTTATAATGAGCCTATAGGTTTGTGTTGTTGTTATAATGAGTCTATAGGTTTGTGTTGTTGTTACACTGAGCCTATAGGTTTGTGTTGTTGTTATAATGAGCCTATAGGTTTGTGGTGTTGTTGTATTGATCTTATAGGTTTTTGTTGTTGTTATATTGAGTCTATAGGTTTGCGTTGTTGTTATAATGAGCCTATAGGTTTGTGTTGTTATTGAGGCTATTGGTTTGTGTTGTTGTTCTATTGAGCCTATAGGTTTGTGTTGTTGTTATAATGAGCCTATAGGTTTGTGTTGTTATTGAGCCTATAGGTTTGTGTTGTTGTTATATTGAGTCTATAGGTTTGTGTTGTTGTTCTATTGATCCTATAGGTTTGTGTTGTTGTTATAATGAGCCTATAGGTTTGTGTTGTTATTTAGCCTATAGGTTTGTGTTGTTGTTATAATGACTCTATAGGTTTGTGTTGCTATATTGACCCTATAGGTTTGTGTTGTTGTTATAATGAGTCTATAGGTTTGTGTTGTTGTTATAACGATCCTATAGGTTTATGTGTTTGTCATATTGAGCCTATAGGTTTGTGTTGTTATAATGAGTCTATAGGTTTGTGTTGTTGTTCTAATGAGTCTATAGGTTTTATGTTTTTGTCATATTGAGCCCATAGGTTTGTGTTGTTGTTACATTGAGCCCATAGGTTTGTGTTGTTGTTATAATGACCCTATAGGTTTATGTTGTTGTTATAATGATCCTTTAGGTTTGTGTTGTTGTTATAATGACTCTATAGGTTTGTGTTGCTATATTGACCCTATAGGTTTGTGTTGTTGTTATAATGAGTCTATAGGTTTGTGTTGTTGTTATAATGAGTCTATAGGTTTGTGTTGTTGTTATAATGAGTCTATAGGTTTGTGTTGTTGTTATAACGATCCTATAGGTTTGTGTTGTTGTTATATTGAGCCTATAGGTTTGTGTTGTTGTTCTATTGATCCTATAGGTTTGTGTTGTTGTTATAATGAGTCTATAGGTTTGTGTGTGGTTACATTGAGCCTATAGGTTTGTGTTGTTGTTATAATGAGCCTATAGGTTTGTGTAGTTGTTATAATGACTCTATAGGTTTGTGATGTTGTTATATTGAGCCTATAGGTTTGTGTTGTTGTCATAATGACCCTATAGGTTTGTGTTGTTGTCATATTGAGCCTATAGGTTTGTGTTGTTCTATTGATCCTATAGGTTTGTGTTGTTGTTATAATGAGCCTATAGGTTTGTGTTGTTGTTATAATGAGCCTATAGGTTTGTGTTGTTGTTCTATTGAGCCTATAGGTTTGTGTTGTTGTTATCATGAGCCAATAGGTTTGTGTTGTTATTGAGCATATAGGTTTGTGTGTGGTGACATTGAGCCTATAGGTTTGTGTTGTTATTGAGCCTATAGGTTTGTGTTGTTGTTATAATGAGAATATAGGTTTGTGTTTCTATATTGAGCCTATAGGTTTGTGTTCTATTGATCCTATAGGTTTGTGTTGTTGTTCTATTGGTCCTATAGGTTTGTGGTGTTGTTGTATTGATCCTATAGGTTTGTGGTGTTGTTGTATTGATCCTATAGGTTTTTGTTGTTTTTATATTGAGTCTATAGGTTTGTGTTGTTGTTATAATGGGCCTATAGGTTTGTGTTGTTATTGAGGCTATAGGTTTGTGTTGTTGTTCAATTGAGCCTATAGGTTTGTGTTGTTGTTATAATGAGCCTATAGGTTTGTGTTGTTATTGAGCCTATAGGTTTGTGTTGTTGTTATATTGAGCCTATAGGTTTGTGTGTGGTGACATTGAGCCTATAGGTTTGTCTTGTTGTTATAATGAGCCTATAGGTTTGTGTTGTTGTTATAATGAGTCTATAGGTTTGTGTTGTTGTTACACTGAGCCTATAGGTTTGTGTTGTTATTGAGGCTATAGGTTTGTGTTGTTATTGAGGCTATAGGTTTGTGTTGTTCTATTGAGCCTATAGGTTTGTGTTGTTGTTATAATGAGCCTATAGGTTTGTGTTGTTATTTAGCCTATAGGTTTGTGTTGTTATTTAGCCTATAGGTTTGTGTTGTTATTTAGCCTATAGGTTTGTGTTGTTGTTATAATGAGCCTATAGGTTTGTGTTGTTGTTATAATGAGCCTATAGGTTTGTGTTGTTGTTATAATGAGCCTATAGGTTTGTGTGTGGTGACATTGAGCCTATAGGTTTGTCTTGTTGTTATAATGAGCCTATAGGTTTGTGTTGTTGTTATAATGAGTCTATAGGTTTGTGTTGTTGTTACACTGAGCCTATAGGTTTGTGTTGTTGTTATAATGAGCCTATAGGTTTGTGTTGTTATTTAGCCTATAGGTTTGTGTTGTTGTTCTATTGATCCTATAGGTTTGTGTTGTTATTTAGCCTATAGGTTTGTGTTGTTGTTATAATGAGCCTATAGGTTTGTGTGTGGTGACATTGAGCCTATAGGTTTGTCTTGTTGTTATAATGAGTCTATAGGTTTGTGTTGTTGTTATAATGAGTCTATAGGTTTGTGTTGTTGTTACACTGAGCCTATAGGTTTGTGTTGTTATTGAGGCTATAGGTTTGTGTTGTTCTTGAGGCTATAGGTTTGTGTTGTTCTTGAGGCTATAGGTTTGTGTTGTTCTTGAGGCTATAGGTTTGTGTTGTTCTATTGAGCCTATAGGTTTGTGTTGTTGTTATAATGAGCCTATAGGTTTGTGTTGTTATTGAGCCTATAGGTTTGTGTTGTTGTTCTATTGAGTCTATAGGTTTGTGTTGTTGTTCTATTGATCCTATAGGTTTGTGTTGTTGTTATAATGAGCCTATAGGTTTGTGGTTATTTAGCCTATAGGTTTGTGTTGTTGTTATAATGACTCTATAGGTTTGTGTTGCTATATTGACCCTATAGGTTTGTGTTGTTGTTATAATGAGTCTATAGGTTTGTGTTGTTGTTATAACGATCCTATAGGTTTGTGCTGTTGTTATATTGAGCCTATAGGTTTGTGCTGTTGTTATATTGAGCCTATAGGTTTGTGTTGTTGTTCTATTGATCCTATAGGTTTGTGTTGTTGTTCTATTGATCCTATAGGTTTGTGTTGTTGTTATAATGAGTCTATAGGTTTGTGTGTGGTTACATTGAGCCTATAGGTTTGTGTTGTTGTTATAATGAGCCTATAGGTTTGTGTTGTTGTTATATTGAGCCTATAGGTTTGTGTTGTTGTCATAATGACCCTATAGGTTTGTGTTGTTGTCATATTGAGCCGATAGGTTTGTGTTGTTCTATTGATCCTATAGGTTTGTGTTGTTCTATTGATCCTATAGGTTTGTGTTGTTGTTATAATGAGCCTATAGGTTTGTGTTGTTGTTCTATTGAGCCTATAGGTTTGTGTTGTTGTTATCATGAGCCTATAGGTTTGTGTTGTTATTGAGCATATAGGTTTGTGTGTGGTGACATTGAGCCTATAGGTTTGTGTTGTTATTGAGCCTATAGGTTTGTGTGTGGTGACATTGAGCCTATAGGTTTGTCTTGTTGTTATAATGAGCCTATAGGTTTGTGTTGTTGTTATAATGAGAATATAGGTTTGTGTTGCTATATTGAGCCTATAGGTTTGTGTTGTTGTTACATTGAGCCCATAGTTTTGCGTTGTTGTTCAATTGATCCTATAGGTTTGTGGTGTTGTTATAATGAGCCTATAGGTTTGTGTTGTTGTTCTATTGAGCCTATAGGTTTGTGTTGTTGTTATAATGAGCCTATAGGTTTGTGTTGTTTTTGAGCCTATAGGTTTGTGTTGTTGTTATATTGAGCCTATAGGTTTGTGTGTGGTGACATTGAGCCTATAGGTTTGTCTTGTTGTTATAATGAGCCTATAGGTTTGTGTTGTTGTTATAATGAGCCTATAGGTTTGTGTTGTTGTTATAATGAGTCTATAGGTTTATGTTGTTGTTACACTGAGCCTATAGGTTTGTGTTGTTGTTATAATGAGCCTATAGGTTTGTGCTGTTGTTCTATTGAGCCTATAGGTTTGTGTTGTTGTTATAATGAGCCTATAGGTTTGTGTGTGGTGACATTGAGCCTATAGGTTTGTCTTGTTGTTATAATGAGCCTATAGGTTTGTGTTGTTGTTATAATGGGCCTATAGGTTTGTGTTGTTGTTATAATGGGCCTATAGGTTTGTGTTGTTATTGAGGCTATAGGTTTGTGTTGTTGTTCGATTGAGCCTATAGGTTTGTGTTGTTGTTATAATGAGCCTATAGGTTTGTGTTGTTATTGAGCCTATAGGTTTGTGTTGTTGTTATAATGAGTCTATAGGTTTGTGTTGCTATATTGACCCTATAGGTTTGTGTTGTTGTTATAATGAGTCTATAGGTTTGTGTTGTTGTAATAACGATCCTATAGGTTTATGTGTTTGTCATATTGAGCCTATAGGTTTGTGTTGTTGTTATAATGAGTCTATAGGTTTGTGTTGTTGTTCTAATGAGTCTATAGGTTTTATGTTTTTGTCATATTGAGCCCATAGGTTTGTGTTGTTGTTACATTGAGCCCATAGGTTTGTGTTGTTGTTATAATGACCCTATAGGTTTATGTTGTTGTTATAATGATCCTCTAGGTTTGTGTTGTTGTTATAATGACTCTATAGGTTTGTGTTGCTATATTGACCCTATAGGTTTGTGTTGTTGTTATAATGAGTCTATAGGTTTGTGTTGTTGTTATAACGATCCTATAGGTTTGTGTTGTTGTTATATTGAGCCTATAGGTTTGTGTTGTTGTTCTATTGATCCTATAGGTTTGTGTTGTTGTTATAATGAGTCTATAGGTTTGTGTGTGGTTACATTGAGCCTATAGGTTTGTGTTGTTGTTATAATGAGCCTATAGGTTTGTGTAGTTGTTATAATGACTCTATAGGTTTGTGATGTTGTTATATTGAGCCTATAGGTTTGTGTTGTTGTCATATTGAGCCTATAGGTTTGTGTTGTTCTATTGATCCTATAGGTTTGTGTTGTTGTTATAATGAGCCTATAGGTTTGTGTTGTTGTTCTATTGAGCCTATAGGTTTGTGTTGTTGTTATCATGAGCCAATAGGTTTGTGTTGTTATTGAGCATATAGGTTTGTGTGTGGTGACATTGAGCCTATAGGTTTGTGTTGTTATTGAGCCTATAGGTTTGTGTTGTTGTTATAATGAGAATATAGGTTTGTGTTGCTATATTGAGCCTATAGGTTTGTGTTCTATTGATCCTATAGGTTTGTGTTGTTGTTCTATTGGTCCTATAGGTTTGTGGTGTTGTTGTATTGATCCTATAGGTTTTTGTTGTTTTTATATTGAGTCTATAGGTTTGTGTTGTTGTTATAATGGGCCTATAGGTTTGTGTTGTTATTGAGGCTATAGGTTTGTGTTGTTGTTATAATGAGTCTATAGGTTTGTGTTGCTATATTGACCCTATAGGTTTGTGTTGTTGTTATAATGAGTCTATAGGTTTGTGTTGTTGTAATAACGATCCTATAGGTTTATGTGTTTGTCATATTGAGCCTATAGGTTTGTGTTGTTGTTATAATGGGCCTATAGGTTTGTGTTGTTATTGAGGCTATAGGTTTGTGTTGTTGTTCGATTGAGCCTATAGGTTTGTGTTGTTGTTATAATGAGCCTATAGGTTTGTGTTGTTATTGAGCCTATAGGTTTGTGTTGTTGTTATAATGAGTCTATAGGTTTGTGTTGCTATATTGACCCTATAGGTTTGTGTTGTTGTTATAATGAGTCTATAGGTTTGTGTTGTTGTAATAACGATCCTATAGGTTTATGTGTTTGTCATATTGAGCCTATAGGTTTGTGTTGTTGTTATAATGAGTCTATAGGTTTGTGTTGTTGTTCTAATGAGTCTATAGGTTTTATGTTTTTGTCATATTGAGCCCATAGGTTTGTGTTGTTGTTACATTGAGCCCATAGGTTTGTGTTGTTGTTATAATGACCCTATAGGTTTATGTTGTTGTTATAATGAGCCTATAGGTTTGTGTTGTTATTTAGCCTATAGGTTTGTGTTGTTGTTATAATGAGCCTATAGGTTTGTGTGTGGTGACATTGAGCCTATAGGTTTGTCTTGTTGTTATAATGAGCCTATAGGTTTGTGTGTGGTTACATTGAGCCTATAGGTTTGTGTTGTTGTTATAATGAGCCTATAGGTTTGTGTAGTTGTTATAATGACTCTATAGGTTTGTGATGTTGTTATATTGAGCCTATAGGTTTGTGTTGTTGTCATAATGACCCTATAGGTTTGTGTTGTTGTCATATTGAGCCTATAGGTTTGTGTTGTTCTATTGATCCTATAGGTTTGTGTTGTTGTTATAATGAGCCTATAGGTTTGTGTTGTTGTTCTATTGAGCCTATAGGTTTGTGTTGTTGTTATCATGAGCCAATAGGTTTGTGTTGTTATTGAGCATATAGGTTTGTGTGTGGTGACATTGAGCCTATAGGTTTGTGTTGTTATTGAGCCTATAGGTTTGTGTTGTTGTTATAATGAGAATATAGGTTTGTGTTGCTATATTGAGCCTATAGGTTTGTGTTCTATTGATCCTATAGGTTTGTGTTGTTGTTCTATTGGTCCTATAGGTTTGTGGTGTTGTTGTATTGATCCTATAGGTTTTTGTTGTTTTTATATTGAGTCTATAGGTTTGTGTTGTTGTTATAATGGGCCTATAGGTTTGTGTTGTTATTGAGGCTATAGGTTTGTGTTGTTGTTATAATGAGCCTATAGGTTTGTGTTGTTGTTATAATGAGCCTATAGGTTTGTGTTATTGAGCCTATAGGTTTGTGTTGTTGTTATATTGAGCCTATAGGTTTGTGTGTGGTGACATTGAGCCTATAGGTTTGTCTTGTTGTTATAATGAGCCTATAGGTTTGTGTTGTTGTTATAATGAGTCTATAGGTTTGTGTTGTTGTAATAACGATCCTATAGGTTTATGTGTTTGTCATATTGAGCCTATAGGTTTGTGTTGTTGTTATAATGAGTCTATAGGTTTGTGTTGTTGTTATAATGAGCCTATAGGTTTGTGCTGTTGTTCTATTGAGCCTATAGGTTTGTGTTGTTGTTATAATGAGCCTATAGGTTTTTGTGTGGTGACATTGAGCCTATAGGTTTGTCTTGTTGTTATAATGAGCCTATAGGTTTGTGTTGTTGTTATAATGGGCCTATAGGTTTGTGTTGTTGTTATAATGGGCCTATAGGTTTGTGTTGTTATTGAGGCTATAGGTTTGTGTTGTTGTTCGATTGAGCCTATAGGTTTGTGTTGTTGTTATAATGAGCCTATAGGTTTGTGTTGTTATTGAGCCTATAGGTTTGTGTTGTTGTTATAATGAGTCTATAGGTTTGTGTTGCTATATTGACCCTATAGGTTTGTGTTGTTGTTATAATGAGTCTATAGGTTTGTGTTGTTGTAATAACGATCCTATAGGTTTATGTGTTTGTCATATTGAGCCTATAGGTTTGTGTTGTTGTTATAATGAGTCTATAGGTTTGTGTTGTTGTTCTAATGAGTCTATAGGTTTTATGTTTTTGTCATATTGAGCCCATAGGTTTGTGTTGTTGTTACATTGAGCCCATAGGTTTGTGTTGTTGTTATAATGACCCTATAGGTTTATGTTGTTGTTATAATGATCCTCTAGGTTTGTGTTGTTGTTATAATGACTCTATAGGTTTGTGTTGCTATATTGACCCTATAGGTTTGTGTTGTTGTTATAATGAGTCTATAGGTTTGTGTTGTTGTTATAATGAGTCTATAGGTTTGTGTTGTTGTTATAACGATCCTATAGGTTTGTGTTGTTGTTATATTGAGCCTATAGGTTTGTGTTGTTGTTCTATTGATCCTATAGGTTTGTGTTGTTGTTATAATGAGTCTATAGGTTTGTGTGTGGTTACATTGAGCCTATAGGTTTGTGTAGTTGTTATAATGAGCCTATAGGTTTGTGTAGTTGTTATAATGACTCTATAGGTTTGTGATGTTGTTATATTGAGCCTATAGGTTTGTGTTGTTGTCATAATGACCCTATAGGTTTGTGTTGTTGTCATATTGAGCCTATAGGTTTGTGTTGTTCTATTGATCCTATAGGTTTGTGTTGTTGTTATAATGAGCCTATAGGTTTGTGTTGTTGTTCTATTGAGCCTATAGGTTTGTGTTGTTGTTATCATGAGCCAATAGGTTTGTGTTGTTATTGAGCATATAGGTTTGTGTGTGGTGACATTGAGCCTATAGGTTTGTGTTGTTATTGAGCCTATAGGTTTGTGTTGTTGTTATAATGAGAATATAGGTTTGTGTTGCTATATTGAGCCTATAGGTTTGTGTTCTATTGATCCTATAGGTTTGTGTTGTTGTTCTATTGGTCCTATAGGTTTGTGGTGTTGTTGTATTGATCCTATAGGTTTTTGTTGTTTTTATATTGAGTCTATAGGTTTGTGTTGTTGTTATAATGGGCCTATAGGTTTGTGTTGTTATTGAGGCTATAGGTTTGTGTTGTTGTTATAATGAGCCTATAGGTTTGTGTTGTTGTTATAATGAGCCTATAGGTTTGTGTTATTGAGCCTATAGGTTTGTGTTGTTGTTATATTGAGCCTATAGGTTTGTGTGTGGTGACATTGAGCCTATAGGTTTGTCTTGTTGTTATAATGAGCCTATAGGTTTGTGTTGTTGTTATAATGAGTCTATAGGTTTGTGTTGTTGTTACACTGAGCCTATAGGTTTGTGTTGTTATTGAGGCTATAGGTTTGTGTTGTTCTATTGAGCCTATAGGTTTGTGTTGTTGTTATAATGAGCCTATAGGTTTGTGTTGTTATTGAGCCTATAGGTTTGTGTTGTTGTTCTATTGAGTCTATAGGTTTGTGTTGTTGTTCTATTGATCCTATAGGTTTGTGTTGTTGTTATAATGAGCCTATAGGTTTGTGTTGTTATTTAGCCTATAGGTTTGTGTTGTTGTTATAATGAGCCTATAGGTTTGTGTGTGGTGACATTGAGCCTATAGGTTTGTCTTGTTGTTATAATGAGCCTATAGGTTTGTGTTGTTGTTATAATGAGTCTATAGGTTTGTGTTGTTGTTACACTGAGCCTATAGGTTTGTGTTGTTGTTATAATGAGCCTATAGGTTTGTGTTGTTATTTAGCCTATAGGTTTGTGTTGTTGTTCTATTGATCCTATAGGTTTGTGTTGTTATTTAGCCTATAGGTTTGTGTTGTTGTTATAATGAGCCTATAGGTTTGTGTTGTTGTTATAATGAGCCTATAGGTTTGTGTGTGGTGACGTTGAGCCTATAGGTTTGTCTTGTTGTTATAATGAGTCTATAGGTTTGTGTTGTTGTTATAATGAGTCTATAGGTTTGTGTTGTTGTTACACTGAGCCTATAGGTTTGTGTTGTTATTGAGGCTATAGGTTTGTGTTGTTCTTGAGGCTATAGGTTTGTGTTGTTCTTGAGGCTATAGGTTTGTGTTGTTCTATTGAGCCTATAGGTTTGTGTTGTTGTTATAATGAGCCTATAGGTTTGTGTTGTTATTGAGCCTATAGGTTTGTGTTGTTGTTCTATTGAGTCTATAGGTTTGTGTTGTTGTTCTATTGATCCTATAGGTTTGTGTTGTTGTTATAATGAGCCTATAGGTTTGTGGTTATTTAGCCTATAGGTTTGTGTTGTTGTTATAATGACTCTATAGGTTTGTGTTGCTATATTGACCCTATAGGTTTGTGTTGTTGTTATAATGACTCTATAGGTTTGTGTTGCTATATTGACCCTATAGGTTTGTGTTGTTGTTATAATGAGTCTATAGGTTTGTGTTGTTGTTATAACGATCCTATAGGTTTGTGCTGTTGTTATATTGAGCCTATAGGTTTGTGCTGTTGTTATATTGAGCCTATAGGTTTGTGTTGTTGTTCTATTGATCCTATAGGTTTGTGTTGTTGTTCTATTGATCCTATAGGTTTGTGTTGTTGTTATAATGAGTCTATAGGTTTGTGTGTGGTTACATTGAGCCTATAGGTTTGTGTTGTTGTTATAATGAGCCTATAGGTTTGTGTTGTTGTTATATTGAGCCTATAGGTTTGTGTTGTTGTCATAATGACCCTATAGGTTTGTGTTGTTGTCATATTGAGCCTATAGGTTTGTGTTGTTCTATTGATCCTATAGGTTTGTGTTGTTCTATTGATCCTATAGGTTTGTGTTGTTGTTATAATGAGCCTATAGGTTTGTGTTGTTGTTCTATTGAGCCTATAGGTTTGTGTTGTTGTTATCATGAGCCTATAGGTTTGTGTTGTTATTGAGCATATAGGTTTGTGTGTGGTGACATTGAGCCTATAGGTTTGTGTTGTTATTGAGCCTATAGGTTTGTGTTGTTGTTATAATGAGAATATAGGTTTGTGTTGCTATATTGAGCCTATAGGTTTGTGTTGTTGTTACATTGAGCCCATAGTTTTGCGTTGTTGTTCTATTGATCCTATAGGTTTGTGGTGTTGTTATAATGAGCCTATAGGTTTGTGTTGTTATTGAGGCTATAGGTTTGTGTTGTTGTTCTATTGAGCCTATAGGTTTGTGTTGTTGTTATAATGAGCCTATAGGTTTGTGTTGTTTTTGAGCCTATAGGTTTGTGTTGTTGTTATATTGAGCCTATAGGTTTGTGTGTGGTGACATTGAGCCTATAGGTTTGTCTTGTTGTTATAATGAGCCTATAGGTTTGTGTTGTTGTTATAATGAGTCTATAGGTTTATGTTGTTGTTACACTGAGCCTATAGGTTTGTGTTGTTGTTATAATGAGTCTATAGGTTTGTGTTGTTGTTACACTGAGCCTATAGGTTTGTGTTGTTGTTATAATGAGCCTATAGGTTTATGTTGTTATTTAGCCTATAGGTTTGTGTTGTTGTTCTATTGATCCTATAGGTTTGTGTTGTTATTTAGCCTATAGGTTTGTGTTGTTGTTATAATGAGCCTATAGGTTTGTGTGTGGTGACATTGAGCCTATAGGTTTGTCTTGTTGTTATAATGAGTCTATAGGTTTGTGTTGTTGTTATAATGAGTCTATAGGTTTGTGTTGTTGTTACACTGAGCCTATAGGTTTGTGTTGTTATTGAGGCTATAGGTTTGTGTTGTTCTTGAGGCTATAGGTTTGTGTTGTTCTTGAGGCTATAGGTTTGTGTTGTTCTATTGAGCCTATAGGTTTGTGTTGTTGTTATAATGAGCCTATAGGTTTGTGTTGTTATTGAGGCTATTGGTTTGTGTTGTTGTTCTATTGAGCCTATAGGTTTGTGTTGTTGTTATAATGAGCCTATAGGTTTGTGTTGTTGTTATATTGAGTCTATAGGTTTGTGTTGTTGTTCTATTGATCCTATAGGTTTGTGTTGTTGTTATAATGAGCCTATAGGTTTGTGTTGTTATTTAGCCTATAGGTTTGTGTTGTTGTTATAATGACTCTATAGGTTTGTGTTGCTATATTGACCCTATAGGTTTGTGTTGTTGTTATAATGAGTCTATAGGTTTGTGTTGTTGTTATAACGATCCTATAGGTTTATGTGTTTGTCATATTGAGCCTATAGGTTTGTGTTGTTATAATGAGTCTATAGGTTTGTGTTGTTGTTCTAATGAGTCTATAGGTTTTATGTTTTTGTCATATTGAGCCCATAGGTTTGTGTTGTTGTTACATTGAGCCCATAGGTTTGTGTTGTTGTTATAATGACCCTATAGGTTTATGTTGTTGTTATAATGATCCTTTAGGTTTGTGTTGTTGTTATAATGACTCTATAGGTTTGTGTTGCTATATTGACCCTATAGGTTTGTGTTGTTGTTATAATGAGTCTATAGGTTTGTGTTGTTGTTATAATGAGTCTATAGGTTTGTGTTGTTGTTATATTGAGCCTATAGGTTTGTGTTGTTGTTCTATTGATCCTATAGGTTTGTGTTGTTGTTATAATGAGTCTATAGGTTTGTGTGTGGTTACATTGAGCCTATAGGTTTGTGTTGTTGTTATAATGAGCCTATAGGTTTGTGTAGTTGTTATAATGACTCTATAGGTTTGTGATGTTGTTATATTGAGCCTATAGGTTTGTGTTGTTGTCATAATGACCCTATAGGTTTGTGTTGTTGTCATATTGAGCCTATAGGTTTGTGTTGTTCTATTGATCCTATAGGTTTGTGTTGTTGTTATAATGAGCCTATAGGTTTGTGTTGTTGTTATAATGAGCCTATAGGTTTGTGTTGTTGTTCTATTGAGCCTATAGGTTTGTGTTGTTGTTATCATGAGCCAATAGGTTTGTGTTGTTATTGAGCATATAGGTTTGTGTGTGGTGACATTGAGCCTATAGGTTTGTGTTGTTATTGAGCCTATAGGTTTGTGTTGTTGTTATAATGAGAATATAGGTTTGTGTTGCTATATTGAGCCTATAGGTTTGTGTTCTATTGATCCTATAGGTTTCTGTTGTTGTTCTATTGGTCCTATAGGTTTGTGGTGTTGTTGTATTGATCCTATAGGTTTTTGTTGTTTTTATATTGAGTCTATAGGTTTGTATTGTTGTTATAATGGGCCTATAGGTTTGTGTTGTTATTGAGCCTATAGGTTTGTGTTGTTGTTATATTGAGCCTATAGGTTTGTGTGTGGTGACATTGAGCCTATAGGTTTGTGTGTGGTGACATTGAGCCTATAGGTTTGTCTTGTTGTTATAATGAGCCTATAGGTTTGTGTTGTTGTTATAATGAGTCTATAGGTTTGTGTTGTTGTTACACTGAGCCTATAGGTTTGTGTTGTTATTGAGGCTATAGGTTTGTGTTGTTATTGAGGCTATAGGTTTGTGTTGTTCTATTGAGCCTATAGGTTTGTGTTGTTGTTATAATGAGCCTATAGGTTTGTGTTGTTGTTATAATGAGCCTATAGGTTTGTGTTGTTATTGAGCCTATAGGTTTGTGTTGTTGTTCTATTGATCCTATAGGTTTGTGTTGTTGTTATAATGAGCCTATAGGTTTGTGTTGTTATTTAGCCTATAGGTTTGTGTTGTTATTTAGCCTATAGGTTTGTGTTGTTGTTATAATGAGCCTATAGGTTTGTGTTGTTGTTATAATGAGCCTATAGGTTTGTGTTGTTGTTATAATGAGCCTATAGGTTTGTGTGTGGTGACATTGAGCCTATAGGTTTGTCTTGTTGTTATAATGAGCCTATAGGTTTGTGTTGTTGTTATAATGAGTCTATAGGTTTGTGTTGTTGTTACACTGAGCCTATAGGTTTGTGTTGTTGTTATAATGAGCCTATAGGTTTGTGTTGTTATTTAGCCTATAGGTTTGTGTTGTTGTTCTATTGATCCTATAGGTTTGTGTTGTTATTTAGCCTATAGGTTTGTGTTGTTGTTATAATGAGCCTATAGGTTTGTGTGTGGTGACATTGAGCCTATAGGTTTGTCTTGTTGTTATAATGAGTCTATAGGTTTGTGTTGTTGTTATAATGAGTCTATAGGTTTGTGTTGTTGTTACACTGAGCCTATAGGTTTGTGTTGTTATTGAGGCTATAGGTTTGTGTTGTTCTTGAGGCTATAGGTTTGTGTTGTTCTTGAGGCTATAGGTTTGTGTTGTTCTATTGAGCCTATAGGTTTGTGTTGTTGTTATAATGAGCCTATAGGTTTGTGTTGTTATTGAGCCTATAGGTTTGTGTTGTTGTTCTATTGAGTCTATAGGTTTGTGTTGTTGTTCTATTGATCCTATAGGTTTGTGTTGTTGTTATAATGAGCCTATAGGTTTGTGGTTATTTAGCCTATAGGTTTGTGTTGTTGTTATAATGACTCTATAGGTTTGTGTTGCTATATTGACCCTATAGGTTTGTGTTGTTGTTATAATGACTCTATAGGTTTGTGTTGCTATATTGACCCTATAGGTTTGTGTTGTTGTTATAATGAGTCTATAGGTTTGTGTTGTTGTTATAACGATCCTATAGGTTTGTGCTGTTGTTATATTGAGCCTATAGGTTTGTGCTGTTGTTATATTGAGCCTATAGGTTTGTGTTGTTGTTCTATTGATCCTATAGGTTTGTGTTGTTGTTCTATTGATCCTATAGGTTTGTGTTGTTGTTATAATGAGTCTATAGGTTTGTGTGTGGTTACATTGAGCCTATAGGTTTGTGTTGTTGTTATAATGAGCCTATAGGTTTGTGTTGTTGTTATATTGAGCCTATAGGTTTGTGTTGTTGTCATAATGACCCTATAGGTTTGTGTTGTTGTCATATTGAGCCTATAGGTTTGTGTTGTTCTATTGATCCTATAGGTTTGTGTTGTTCTATTGATCCTATAGGTTTGTGTTGTTGTTATAATGAGCCTATAGGTTTGTGTTGTTGTTCTATTGAGCCTATAGGTTTGTGTTGTTGTTCTATTGAGCCTATAGGTTTGTGTTTTTGTTATCATGAGCCTATAGGTTTGTGTTGTTATTGAGCATATAGGTTTGTGTGTGGTGACATTGAGCCTATAGGTTTGTGTTGTTATTGAGCCTATAGGTTTGTGTTGTTGTTATAATGAGAATATAGGTTTGTGTTGCTATATTGAGCCTATAGGTTTGTGTTGCTATATTGAGCCTATAGGTTTGTGTTGTTGTTACATTGAGCCCATAGTTTTGCGTTGTTGTTCTATTGATCCTATAGGTTTGTGGTGTTGTTATAATGAGCCTATAGGTTTGTGTTGTTATTGAGGCTACAGGTTTGTGTTGTTGTTCTATTGAGCCTATAGGTTTGTGTTGTTGTTATAATGAGCCTATAGGTTTGTGTTGTTTTTGAGCCTATAGGTTTGTCTTGTTGTTATAATGAGCCTATAGGTTTGTGTTGTTGTTATAATGAGTCTATAGGTTTGTGTTGTTGTTGTAATGAGTCTATATGTTTATGTTGTTGTTACACTGAGCCTATAGTTTTGTGTTGTTGTTATAATGAGTCTATAGGTTTGTGTTGTTGTTACACTGAGCCTATAGGTTTGTGTTGTTGTTATAATGAGTCTATAGGTTTGTGTTGTTGTTACACTGAGCCTATAGGTTTGTGTTGTTATTGAGGCTATAGGTTTGTGTTGTTCTTGAGGCTATAGGTTTGTGTTGTTCTTGAGGCTATAGGTTTGTGTTGTTCTATTGAGCCTATAGGTTTGTGTTGTTGTTATAATGAGCCTATAGGTTTGTGTTGTTATTGAGCCTATAGGTTTGTGTTGTTGTTCTATTGAGTCTATAGGTTTGTGTTGTTGTTCTATTGAGTCTATAGGTTTGTGTTGTTGTTCTATTGATCCTATAGGTTTGTGTTGTTGTTATAATGAGCCTATAGGTTTGTGGTTATTTAGCCTATAGGTTTGTGTTGTTGCTATAATGACTCTATAGGTTTGTGTTGTTGTTATAATGACTCTATAGGTTTGTGTTGTTGTTATAATGACTCTATAGGTTTGTGTTGCTATATTGACCCTATAGGTTTGTGTTGTTGTTATAATGAGTCTATAGGTTTGTGTTGTTGTTATAACGATCCTATAGGTTTGTGCTGTTGTTATATTGAGCCTATAGGTTTGTGCTGTTGTTATATTGAGCCTATAGGTTTGTGTTGTTGTTCTATTGATCCTATAGGTTTGTGTTGTTGTTCTATTGATCCTATAGGTTTGTGTTGTTGTTATAATGAGTCTATAGGTTTGTGTGTGGTTACATTGAGCCTATAGGTTTGTGTTGTTGTTATAATGAGCCTATAGGTTTGTGTTGTTGTTATATTGAGCCTATAGGTTTGTGTTGTTGTCATAATGACCCTATAGGTTTGTGTTGTTGTCATATTGAGCCGATAGGTTTGTGTTGTTCTATTGATCCTATAGGTTTGTGTTGTTGTTATAATGAGCCTATAGGTTTGTGTTGTTGTTCTATTGAGCCTATAGGTTTGTGTTGTTGTTATCATGAGCCTATAGGTTTGTGTTGTTATTGAGCATATAGGTTTGTGTGTGGTGACATTGAGCCTATAGGTTTGTGTTGTTATTGAGCCTATAGGTTTGTGTTGTTGTTATAATGAGAATATAGGTTTGTGTTGCTATATTGAGCCTATAGGTTTGTGTTGTTGTTACATTGAGCCCATAGTTTTGCGTTGTTGTTCTATTGATCCTATAGGTTTGTGGTGTTGTTATAATGAGCCTATAGGTTTGTGTTGTTGTTCTATTGAGCCTATAGGTTTGTGTTGTTGTTCTATTGAGCCTATAGGTTTGTGTTGTTGTTATAATGAGCCTATAGGTTTGTGTTGTTTTTGAGCCTATAGGTTTGTGTTGTTGTTATATTGAGCCTATAGGTTTGTGTGTGGTGACATTGAGCCTATAGGTTTGTCTTGTTGTTATAATGAGCCTATAGGTTTGTGTTGTTGTTATAATGAGTCTATAGGTTTATGTTGTTGTTACACTGAGCCTATAGGTTTGTGTTGTTGTTATAATGAGTCTATAGGTTTGTGTTGTTGTTACACTGAGCCTATAGGTTTGTGTTGTTGTTATAATGAGCCTATAGGTTTGTGTTGTTATTTAGCCTATAGGTTTGTGTTGTTGTTCTATTGATCCTATAGGTTTGTGTTGTTATTTAGCCTATAGGTTTGTGTTGTTGTTATAATGAGCCTATAGGTTTGTGTGTGGTGACATTGAGCCTATAGGTTTGTCTTGTTGTTATAATGAGTCTATAGGTTTGTGTTGTTGTTATAATGAGTCTATAGGTTTGTGTTGTTGTTACACTGAGCCTATAGGTTTGTGTTGTTATTGAGGCTATAGGTTTGTGTTGTTCTTGAGGCTATAGGTTTGTGTTGTTCTTGAGGCTATAGGTTTGTGTTGTTCTATTGAGCCTATAGGTTTGTGTTGTTGTTATAATGAGCCTATAGGTTTGTGTTATTGAGCCTATAGGTTTGTGTTGTTGTTCTATTGAGTCTATAGGTTTGTGTTGTTGTTCTATTGATCCTATAGGTTTGTGTTGTTATTTAGCCTATAGGTTTGTGTTGTTGTTATAATGACTCTATAGGTTTGTGTTGTTGTTATAATGACTCTATAGGTTTGTGTTGCTATATTGACCCTATAGGTTTGTGTTGTTGTTATAATGAGTCTATAGGTTTGTGTTGTTGTTATAACGATCCTATAGGTTTGTGCTGTTGTTATATTGAGCCTATAGGTTTGTGCTGTTGTTATATTGAGCCTATAGGTTTGTGTTGTTGTTCTATTGATCCTATAGGTTTGTGTTGTTGTTCTATTGATCCTATAGGTTTGTGTTGTTGTTATAATGAGTCTATAGGTTTGTGTGTGGTTACATTGAGCCTATAGGTTTGTGTTGTTGTTATAATGAGCCTATAGGTTTGTGTTGTTGTTATATTGAGCCTATAGGTTTGTGTTGTTGTCATAATGACCCTATAGGTTTGTGTTGTTGTCATATTGAGCCGATAGGTTTGTGTTGTTCTATTGATCCTATAGGTTTGTGTTGTTCTATTGATCCTATAGGTTTATGTTGTTGTTATAATGAGCCTATAGGTTTGTGTTGTTGTTCTATTGAGCCTATAGGTTTGTGTTGTTGTTATCATGAGCCTATAGGTTTGTGTTGTTATTGAGCATATAGGTTTGTGTGTGGTGACATTCAGCCTATAGGTTTGTGTTGTTATTGAGCCTATAGGTTTGTGTGTGGTGACATTGAGCCTATAGGTTTGTCTTGTTGTTATAATGAGCCTATAGGTTTGTGTTGTTGTTATAATGAGAATATAGGTTTGTGTTGCTATATTGAGCCTATAGGTTTGTGTTGTTGTTACATTGAGCCCATAGTTTTGCGTTGTTGTTCAATTGATCCTATAGGTTTGTGGTGTTGTTATAATGAGCCTATAGGTTTGTGTTGTTGTTCTATTGAGCCTATAGGTTTGTGTTGTTGTTATAATGAGCCTATAGGTTTGTGTTGTTTTTGAGCCTATAGGTTTGTGTTGTTGTTATATTGAGCCTATAGGTTTGTGTGTGGTGACATTGAGCCTATAGGTTTGTCTTGTTGTTATAATGAGCCTATAGGTTTGTGTTGTTGTTATAATGAGCCTATAGGTTTGTGTTGTTGTTATAATGAGTCTATAGGTTTATGTTGTTGTTACACTGAGCCTATAGGTTTGTGTTGTTGTTATAATGAGCCTATAGGTTTGTGCTGTTGTTCTATTGAGCCTATAGGTTTGTGTTGTTGTTATAATGAGCCTATAGGTTTGTGTGTGGTGACATTGAGCCTATAGGTTTGTCTTGTTGTTATAATGAGCCTATAGGTTTGTGTTGTTGTTATAATGGGCCTATAGGTTTGTGTTGTTGTTATAATGGGCCTATAGGTTTGTGTTGTTATTGAGGCTATAGGTTTGTGTTGTTGTTCGATTGAGCCTATAGGTTTGTGTTGTTGTTATAATGAGCCTATAGGTTTGTGTTGTTATTGAGCCTATAGGTTTGTGTTGTTGTTATAATGAGTCTATAGGTTTGTGTTGCTATATTGACCCTATAGGTTTGTGTTGTTGTTATAATGAGTCTATAGGTTTGTGTTGTTGTTATAACGATCCTATAGGTTTATGTGTTTGTCATATTGAGCCTATAGGTTTGTGTTGTTGTTATAATGAGTCTATAGGTTTGTGTTGTTGTTCTAATGAGTCTATAGGTTTTATGTTTTTGTCATATTGAGCCCATAGGTTTGTGTTGTTGTTACATTGAGCCCATAGGTTTGTGTTGTTGTTATAATGACCCTATAGGTTTATGTTGTTGTTATAATGATCCTCTAGGTTTGTGTTGTTGTTATAATGACTCTATAGGTTTGTGTTGCTATATTGACCCTATAGGTTTGTGTTGTTGTTATAATGAGTCTATAGGTTTGTGTTGTTGTTATAATGAGTCTATAGGTTTGTGTTGTTGTTATAACGATCCTATAGGTTTGTGTTGTTGTTATATTGAGCCTATAGGTTTGTGTTGTTGTTCTATTGATCCTATAGGTTTGTGTTGTTGTTATAATGAGTCTATAGGTTTGTGTGTGGTTACATTGAGCCTATAGGTTTGTGTTGTTGTTATAATGAGCCTATAGGTTTGTGTAGTTGTTATAATGACTCTATAGGTTTGTGTTGTTGTTATAACGATCCTATAGGTTTATGTGTTTGTCATATTGAGCCTATAGGTTTACGTTGTTGTTATAATGAGTCTATAGGTTTGTGTTGTTGTTCTAATGAGTCTATAGGTTTTATGTTTTTGTCATATTGAGCCCATAGGTTTGTGTTGTTGTTACATTGAGCCCATAGGTTTGTGTTGTTGTTATAATGACCCTATAGGTTTATGTTGTTGTTATAATGATCCTCTAGGTTTGTGTTGTTGTTATAATGACTCTATAGGTTTGTGTTGCTATATTGACCCTATAGGTTTGTGTTGTTGTTATAATGAGTCTATAGGTTTGTGTTGTTGTTATAATGAGTCTATAGGTTTGTGTTGTTGTTATAACGATCCTATAGGTTTGTGTTGTTGTTATATTGAGCCTATAGGTTTGTGTTGTTGTTCTATTGATCCTATAGGTTTGTGTTGTTGTTATAATGAGTCTATAGGTTTGTGTGTGGTTACATTGAGCCTATAGGTTTGTGTTGTTGTTATAATGAGCCTATAGGTTTGTGTAGTTGTTATAATGACTCTATAGGTTTGTGATGTTGTTATATTGAGCCTATAGGTTTGTGTTGTTGTCATAATGACCCTATAGGTTTGTGTTGTTGTCATATTGAGCCTATAGGTTTGTGTTGTTCTATTGATCCTATAGGTTTGTGTTGTTGTTATAATGAGCCTATAGGTTTGTGTTGTTGTTCTATTGAGCCTATAGGTTTGTGTTGTTGTTATCATGAGCCAATAGGTTTGTGTTGTTATTGAGCATATAGGTTTGTGTGTGGTGACATTGAGCCTATAGGTTTGTGTTGTTATTGAGCCTATAGGTTTGTGTTGTTGTTATAATGAGAATATAGGTTTGTGTTGCTATATTGAGCCTATAGGTTTGTGTTCTATTGATCCTATAGGTTTGTGTTGTTGTTCTATTGGTCCTATAGGTTTGTGGTGTTGTTGTATTGATCCTATAGGTTTTTGTTGTTTTTATATTGAGTCTATAGGTTTGTGTTGTTGTTATAATGGGCCTATAGGTTTGTGTTGTTATTGAGGCTATAGGTTTGTGTTGTTGTTATAATGAGCCTATAGGTTTGTGTTGTTGTTATAATGAGCCTATAGGTTTGTGTTATTGAGCCTATAGGTTTGTGTTGTTGTTATATTGAGCCTATAGGTTTGTGTGTGGTGACATTGAGCCTATAGGTTTGTCTTGTTGTTATAATGAGCCTATAGGTTTGTGTTGTTGTTATAATGAGTCTATAGGTTTGTGTTGTTGTTACACTGAGCCTATAGGTTTGTGTTGTTATTGAGGCTATAGGTTTGTGTTGTTCTATTGAGCCTATAGGTTTGTGTTGTTGTTATAATGAGCCTATAGGTTTGTGTTGTTATTGAGCCTATAGGTTTGTGTTGTTGTTCTATTGAGTCTATAGGTTTGTGTTGTTGTTCTATTGATCCTATAGGTTTGTGTTGTTGTTATAATGAGCCTATAGGTTTGTGTTGTTATTTAGCCTATAGGTTTGTGTTGTTGTTATAATGAGCCTATAGGTTTGTGTGTGGTGACATTGAGCCTATAGGTTTGTCTTGTTGTTATAATGAGCCTATAGGTTTGTGTTGTTGTTATAATGAGTCTATAGGTTTGTGTTGTTGTTACACTGAGCCTATAGGTTTGTGTTGTTGTTATAATGAGCCTATAGGTTTGTGTTGTTATTTAGCCTATAGGTTTGTGTTGTTGTTCTATTGATCCTATAGGTTTGTGTTGTTATTTAGCCTATAGGTTTGTGTTGTTGTTATAATGAGCCTATAGGTTTGTGTGTGGTGACGTTGAGCCTATAGGTTTGTCTTGTTGTTATAATGAGTCTATAGGTTTGTGTTGTTGTTATAATGAGTCTATAGGTTTGTGTTGTTGTTACACTGAGCCTATAGGTTTGTGTTGTTATTGAGGCTATAGGTTTGTGTTGTTCTTGAGGCTATAGGTTTGTGTTGTTCTTGAGGCTATAGGTTTGTGTTGTTCTATTGAGCCTATAGGTTTGTGTTGTTGTTATAATGAGCCTATAGGTTTGTGTTGTTATTGAGCCTATAGGTTTGTGTTGTTGTTCTATTGAGTCTATAGGTTTGTGTTGTTGTTCTATTGATCCTATAGGTTTGTGTTGTTGTTATAATGAGCCTATAGGTTTGTGGTTATTTAGCCTATAGGTTTGTGTTGTTGTTATAATGACTCTATAGGTTTGTGTTGCTATATTGACCCTATAGGTTTGTGTTGTTGTTATAATGACTCTATAGGTTTGTGTTGCTATATTGACCCTATAGGTTTGTGTTGTTGTTATAATGAGTCTATAGGTTTGTGTTGTTGTTATAACGATCCTATAGGTTTGTGCTGTTGTTATATTGAGCCTATAGGTTTGTGCTGTTGTTCTATTGAGCCTATAGGTTTGTGTTGTTGTTCTATTGATCCTATAGGTTTGTGTTGTTGTTCTATTGATCCTATAGGTTTGTGTTGTTGTTATAATGAGTCTATAGGTTTGTGTGTGGTTACATTGAGCCTATAGGTTTGTGTTGTTGTTATAATGAGCCTATAGGTTTGTGTTGTTGTTATATTGAGCCTATAGGTTTGTGTTGTTGTCATAATGACCCTATAGGTTTGTGTTGTTGTCATATTGAGCCTATAGGTTTGTGTTGTTCTATTGATCCTATAGGTTTGTGTTGTTCTATTGATCCTATAGGTTTGTGTTGTTGTTATAATGAGCCTATAGGTTTGTGTTGTTGTTCTATTGAGCCTATAGGTTTGTGTTGTTGTTATCATGAGCCTATAGGTTTGTGTTGTTATTGAGCATATAGGTTTGTGTGTGGTGACATTGAGCCTATAGGTTTGTGTTGTTATTGAGCCTATAGGTTTGTGTTGTTGTTATAATGAGAATATAGGTTTGTGTTGCTATATTGAGCCTATAGGTTTGTGTTGTTGTTACATTGAGCCCATAGTTTTGAGTTGTTGTTCTATTGATCCTATAGGTTTGTGGTGTTGTTATAATGAGCCTATAGGTTTGTGTTGTTATTGAGGCTATAGGTTTGTGTTGTTGTTCTATTGAGCCTATAGGTTTGTGTTGTTGTTATAATGAGCCTATAGGTTTGTGTTGTTTTTGAGCCTATAGGTTTGTGTTGTTGTTATATTGAGCCTATAGGTTTGTGTGTGGTGACATTGAGCCTATAGGTTTGTCTTGTTGTTATAATGAGCCTATAGGTTTGTGTTGTTGTTATAATGAGTCTATAGGTTTATGTTGTTGTTACACTGAGCCTATAGGTTTGTGTTGTTGTTATAATGAGTCTATAGGTTTGTGTTGTTGTTACACTGAGCCTATAGGTTTGTGTTGTTGTTATTTAGCCTATAGGTTTGTGTTGTTGTTCTATTGATCCTATAGGTTTGTGTTGTTATTTAGCCTATAGGTTTGTGTTGTTGTTATAATGAGCCTATAGGTTTGTGTGTGGTGACATTGAGCCTATAGGTTTGTCTTGTTGTTATAATGAGTCTATAGGTTTGTGTTGTTGTTATAATGAGTCTATAGGTTTGTGTTGTTGTTATAATGAGTCTATAGGTTTGTGTTGTTGTTACACTGAGCCTATAGGTTTGTGTTGTTATTGAGGCTATAGGTTTGTGTTGTTCTTGAGGCTATAGGTTTGTGTTGTTCTTGAGGCTATAGGTTTGTGTTGTTCTATTGAGCCTATAGGTTTGTGTTGTTGTTACACTGAGCCTATAGGTTTGTGTTATTGAGCCTATAGGTTTGTGTTGTTGTTCTATTGAGTCTATAGGTTTGTGTTGTTGTTCTATTGATCCTATAGGTTTGTGTTGTTGTTATAATGAGCCTATAGGTTTGTGTTGTTATTTAGCCTATAGGTTTGTGTTGTTGTTATAATGACTCTATAGGTTTGTGTTGCTATATTGACCCTATAGGTTTGTGTTGTTGTTATAATGAGTCTATAGGTTTGTGTTGTTGTTATAACGATCCTATAGGTTTGTGCTGTTGTTATATTGAGCCTATAGGTTTGTGCTGTTGTTATATTGAGCCTATAGGTTTGTGTTGTTGTTCTATTGATCCTATAGGTTTGTGTTGTTGTTCTATTGATCCTATAGGTTTGTGTTGTTGTTATAATGAGTCTATAGGTTTGTGTGTGGTTACATTGAGCCTATAGGTTTGTGTTGTTGTTATAATGAGCCTATAGGTTTGTGTTGTTGTTATATTGAGCCTATAGGTTTGTGTTGTTGTCATAATGACCCTATAGGTTTGTGTTGTTGTCATATTGAGCCGATAGGTTTGTGTTGTTCTATTGATCCTATAGGTTTGTGTTGTTCTATTGATCCTATAGGTTTGTGTTGTTGTTATAATGAGCCTATAGGTTTGTGTTGTTGTTCTATTGAGCCTATAGGTTTGTGTTGTTGTTATCATGAGCCTATAGGTTTGTGTTGTTATTGAGCATATAGGTTTGTGTGTGGTGACATTGAGCCTATAGGTTTGTGTTGTTATTGAGCCTATAGGTTTGTGTTGTTGTTATAATGAGAATATAGGTTTGTGTTGCTATATTGAGCCTATAGGTTTGTGTTCTATTGATCCTATAGGTTTGTGTTCTATTGATCCTATAGGTTTGTGTTGTTGTTCTATTGGTCCTATAGGTTTGTGGTGTTGTTGTATTGATCCTATAGGTTTTTGTTGTTTTTATATTGAGTCTATAGGTTTGTGTTGTTGTTATAATGGGCCTATAGGTTTGTGTTGTTATTGAGCCTATAGGTTTGTGTGTGGTGACATTGAGCCTATAGGTTTGTCTTGTTGTTATAATGAGCCTATAGGTTTGTGTTGTTGTTATAATGAGAATATAGGTTTGTGTTGCTATATTGAGCCTATAGGTTTGTGTTGTTGTTACATTGAGCCCATAGTTTTGCGTTGTTGTTATAATGACCCTATAGGTTTATGTTGTTGTTATAATGATCCTCTAGGTTTGTGTTGTTGTTATATTGAGCCTATAGGTTTGTGTTGTTGTTATAATGAGCCTATAGGTTTGTGTTGTTGTTATATTGAGCCTATAGGTTTGTGTTGTTGTTATATTGAGCCTATAGGTTTGTGTGTGGTGACATTGAGCCTATAGGTTTGTCTTGTTGTTATAATGAGCCTATAGGTTTGTGTTGTTGTTATAATGAGTCTATAGGTTTATGTTGTTGTTACACTGAGCCTATAGGTTTTATGTTTTTGTCATATTGAGCCCATAGGTTTGTGTTGTTGTTACATTGAGCCCATAGGTTTGTGTTGTTGTTATAATGACCCTATAGGTTTATGTTGTTGTTATAATGATCCTCTAGGTTTGTGTTGTTGTTATAATGACTCTATAGGTTTGTGTTGCTATATTGACCCTATAGGTTTGTGTTGTTGTTATAATGAGTCTATAGGTTTGTGTTGTTGTTATAATGAGTCTATAGGTTTGTGTTGTTGTTATAACGATCCTATAGGTTTGTGTTGTTGTTCTATTGAGCCTATAGGTTTGTGTTGTTGTTCTATTGATCCTATAGGTTTGTGTTGTTGTTATAATGAGTCTATAGGTTTGTGTGTGGTTACATTGAGCCTATAGGTTTGTGTTGTTGTTATAATGAGCCTATAGGTTTGTGTAGTTGTTATAATGACTCTATAGGTTTGTGTTGTTGTTATAACGATCCTATAGGTTTATGTGTTTGTCATATTGAGCCTATAGGTTTACGTTGTTGTTATAATGAGTCTATAGGTTTGTGTTGTTGTTCTAATGAGTCTATAGGTTTTATGTTTTTGTCATATTGAGCCCATAGGTTTGTGTTGTTGTTACATTGAGCCCATAGGTTTGTGTTGTTGTTATAATGACCCTATAGGTTTATGTTGTTGTTATAATGATCCTCTAGGTTTGTGTTGTTGTTATAATGACTCTATAGGTTTGTGTTGCTATATTGACCCTATAGGTTTGTGTTGTTGTTATAATGAGTCTATAGGTTTGTGTTGTTGTTATAATGAGTCTATAGGTTTGTGTTGTTGTTATAACGATCCTATAGGTTTGTGTTGTTGTTATATTGAGCCTATAGGTTTGTGTTGTTGTTCTATTGATCCTATAGGTTTGTGTTGTTGTTATAATGAGTCTATAGGTTTGTGTGTGGTTACATTGAGCCTATAGGTTTGTGTTGTTGTTATAATGAGCCTATAGGTTTGTGTAGTTGTTATAATGACTCTATAGGTTTGTGATGTTGTTATATTGAGCCTATAGGTTTGTGTTGTTGTCATAATGACCCTATAGGTTTGTGTTGTTGTCATATTGAGCCTATAGGTTTGTGTTGTTCTATTGATCCTATAGGTTTGTGTTGTTGTTATAATGAGCCTATAGGTTTGTGTTGTTGTTCTATTGAGCCTATAGGTTTGTGTTGTTGTTATCATGAGCCAATAGGTTTGTGTTGTTATTGAGCATATAGGTTTGTGTGTGGTGACATTGAGCCTATAGGTTTGTGTTGTTATTGAGCCTATAGGTTTGTGTTGTTGTTATAATGAGAATATAGGTTTGTGTTGCTATATTGAGCCTATAGGTTTGTGTTCTATTGATCCTATAGGTTTGTGTTGTTGTTCTATTGGTCCTATAGGTATGTGGTGTTGTTGTATTGATCCTATAGGTTTTTGTTGTTTTTATATTGAGTCTATAGGTTTGTGTTGTTGTTATAATGGGCCTATAGGTTTGTGTTGTTATTGAGGCTATAGGTTTGTGTTGTTGTTATAATGAGCCTATAGGTTTGTGTTGTTGTTATAATGAGCCTATAGGTTTGTGTTATTGAGCCTATAGGTTTGTGTTGTTGTTATATTGAGCCTATAGGTTTGTGTGTGGTGACATTGAGCCTATAGGTTTGTCTTGTTGTTATAATGAGCCTATAGGTTTGTGTTGTTGTTATAATGAGTCTATAGGTTTGTGTTGTTGTTACACTGAGCCTATAGGTTTGTGTTGTTATTGAGGCTATAGGTTTGTGTTGTTCTATTGAGCCTATAGGTTTGTGTTGTTGTTATAATGAGCCTATAGGTTTGTGTTGTTATTGAGCCTATAGGTTTGTGTTGTTGTTCTATTGAGTCTATAGGTTTGTGTTGTTGTTCTATTGATCCTATAGGTTTGTGTTGTTGTTATAATGAGCCTATAGGTTTGTGTTGTTATTTAGCCTATAGGTTTGTGTTGTTGTTATAATGAGCCTATAGGTTTGTGTGTGGTGACATTGAGCCTATAGGTTTGTCTTGTTGTTATAATGAGCCTATAGGTTTGTGTTGTTGTTATAATGAGTCTATAGGTTTGTGTTGTTGTTACACTGAGCCTATAGGTTTGTGTTGTTGTTATAATGAGCCTATAGGTTTGTGTTGTTATTTAGCCTATAGGTTTGTGTTGTTGTTCTATTGATCCTATAGGTTTGTGTTGTTATTTAGCCTATAGGTTTGTGTTGTTGTTATAATGAGCCTATAGGTTTGTGTGTGGTGACGTTGAGCCTATAGGTTTGTCTTGTTGTTATAATGAGTCTATAGGTTTGTGTTGTTGTTATAATGAGTCTATAGGTTTGTGTTGTTGTTACACTGAGCCTATAGGTTTGTGTTGTTATTGAGGCTATAGGTTTGTGTTGTTCTTGAGGCTATAGGTTTGTGTTGTTCTTGAGGCTATAGGTTTGTGTTGTTCTTGAGGCTATAGGTTTGTGTTGTTCTATTGAGCCTATAGGTTTGTGTTGTTGTTATAATGAGCCTATAGGTTTGTGTTGTTATTGAGCCTATAGGTTTGTGTTGTTGTTCTATTGAGTCTATAGGTTTGTGTTGTTGTTCTATTGATCCTATAGGTTTGTGTTGTTGTTATAATGAGCCTATAGGTTTGTGGTTATTTAGCCTATAGGTTTGTGTTGTTGTTATAATGACTCTATAGGTTTGTGTTGCTATATTGACCCTATAGGTTTGTGTTGTTGTTATAATGACTCTATAGGTTTGTGTTGCTATATTGACCCTATAGGTTTGTGTTGTTGTTATAATGAGTCTATAGGTTTGTGTTGTTGTTATAACGATCCTATAGGTTTGTGCTGTTGTTATATTGAGCCTATAGGTTTGTGCTGTTGTTATATTGAGCCTATAGGTTTGTGCTGTTGTTATATTGAGCCTATAGGTTTGTGTTGTTGTTCTATTGATCCTATAGGTTTGTGTTGTTGTTCTATTGATCCTATAGGTTTGTGTTGTTGTTATAATGAGTCTATAGGTTTGTGTGTGGTTACATTGAGCCTATAGGTTTGTGTTGTTGTTATAATGAGCCTATAGGTTTGTGTTGTTGTTATATTGAGCCTATAGGTTTGTGTTGTTGTCATAATGACCCTATAGGTTTGTGTTGTTGTCATATTGAGCCTATAGGTTTGTGTTGTTCTATTGATCCTATAGGTTTGTGTTGTTCTATTGATCCTATAGGTTTGTGTTGTTGTTATAATGAGCCTATAGGTTTGTGTTGTTGTTCTATTGAGCCTATAGGTTTGTGTTGTTGTTATCATGAGCCTATAGGTTTGTGTTGTTATTGAGCATATAGGTTTGTGTGTGGTGACATTGAGCCTATAGGTTTGTGTTGTTATTGAGCCTATAGGTTTGTGTTGTTGTTATAATGAGAATATAGGTTTGTGTTGCTATATTGAGCCTATAGGTTTGTGTTGTTGTTACATTGAGCCCATAGTTTTGAGTTGTTGTTCTATTGATCCTATAGGTTTGTGGTGTTGTTATAATGAGCCTATAGGTTTGTGTTGTTATTGAGGCTATAGGTTTGTGTTGTTGTTCTATTGAGCCTATAGGTTTGTGTTGTTGTTATAATGAGCCTATAGGTTTGTGTTGTTTTTGAGCCTATAGGTTTGTGTTGTTGTTATATTGAGCCTATAGGTTTGTGTGTGGTGACATTGAGCCTATAGGTTTGTCTTGTTGTTATAATGAGCCTATAGGTTTGTGTTGTTGTTATAATGAGTCTATAGGTTTATGTTGTTGTTATAATGAGTCTATAGGTTTATGTTGTTGTTACACTGAGCCTATAGGTTTGTGTTGTTGTTATAATGAGTCTATAGGTTTGTGTTGTTGTTACACTGAGCCTATAGGTTTGTGTTGTTGTTATAATGAGCCTATAGGTTTATGTTGTTATTTAGCCTATAGGTTTGTGTTGTTGTTCTATTGATCCTATAGGTTTGTGTTGTTATTTAGCCTATAGGTTTGTGTTGTTGTTATAATGAGCCTATAGGTTTGTGTGTGGTGACATTGAGCCTATAGGTTTGTCTTGTTGTTATAATGAGTCTATAGGTTTGTGTTGTTGTTATAATGAGTCTATAGGTTTGTGTTGTTGTTACACTGAGCCTATAGGTTTGTGTTGTTATTGAGGCTATAGGTTTGTGTTGTTCTTGAGGCTATAGGTTTGTGTTGTTCTTGAGGCTATAGGTTTGTGTTGTTCTATTGAGCCTATAGGTTTGTGTTGTTGTTACACTGAGCCTATAGGTTTGTGTTATTGAGCCTATAGGTTTGTGTTGTTGTTCTATTGAGTCTATAGGTTTGTGTTGTTGTTCTATTGATCCTATAGGTTTGTGTTGTTGTTATAATGAGCCTATAGGTTTGTGTTGTTATTTAGCCTATAGGTTTGTGTTGTTGTTATAATGACTCTATAGGTTTGTGTTGCTATATTGACCCTATAGGTTTGTGTTGTTGTTATAATGAGTCTATAGGTTTGTGTTGTTGTTATAACGATCCTATAGGTTTGTGCTGTTGTTATATTGAGCCTATAGGTTTGTGCTGTTGTTATATTGAGCCTATAGGTTTGTGTTGTTGTTCTATTGATCCTATAGGTTTGTGTTGTTGTTCTATTGATCCTATAGGTTTGTGTTGTTGTTATAATGAGTCTATAGGTTTGTGTGTGGTTACATTGAGCCTATAGGTTTGTGTTGTTGTTATAATGAGCCTATAGGTTTGTGTTGTTGTTATATTGAGCCTATAGGTTTGTGTTGTTGTCATAATGACCCTATAGGTTTGTGTTGTTGTCATATTGAGCCGATAGGTTTGTGTTGTTCTATTGATCCTATAGGTTTGTGTTGTTCTATTGATCCTATAGGTTTGTGTTGTTGTTATAATGAGCCTATAGGTTTGTGTTGTTGTTCTATTGAGCCTATAGGTTTGTGTTGTTGTTATCATGAGCCTATAGGTTTGTGTTGTTATTGAGCATATAGGTTTGTGTGTGGTGACATTGAGCCTATAGGTTTGTGTTGTTATTGAGCCTATAGGTTTGTGTTGTTGTTATAATGAGAATATAGGTTTGTGTTGCTATATTGAGCCTATAGGTTTGTGTTCTATTGATCCTATAGGTTTGTGTTGTTGTTCTATTGGTCCTATAGGTTTGTGGTGTTGTTGTATTGATCCTATAGGTTTTTGTTGTTTTTATATTGAGTCTATAGGTTTGTGTTGTTGTTATAATGGGCCTATAGGTTTGTGTTGTTATTGAGCCTATAGGTTTGTGTGTGGTGACATTGAGCCTATAGGTTTGTCTTGTTGTTATAATGAGCCTATAGGTTTGTGTTGTTGTTATAATGAGAATATAGGTTTGTGTTGCTATATTGAGCCTATAGGTTTGTGTTGTTGTTACATTGAGCCCATAGTTTTGCGTTGTTGTTATAATGATCCTCTAGGTTTGTGTTGTTGTTATATTGAGCCTATAGGTTTGTGTTGTTGTTATAATGAGCCTATAGGTTTGTGTTGTTGTTATATTGAGCCTATAGGTTTGTGTTGTTGTTATATTGAGCCTATAGGTTTGTGTGTGGTGACATTGAGCCTATAGGTTTGTCTTGTTGTTATAATGAGCCTATAGGTTTGTGTTGTTGTTATAATGAGTCTATAGGTTTATGTTGTTGTTACACTGAGCCTATAGGTTTGTGCTGTTGTTCTATTGAGCCTATAGGTTTGTGTTGTTGTTATAATGAGCCTATAGGTTTGTGTGTGGTGACATTGAGCCTATAGGTTTGTCTTGTTGTTATAATGAGCCTATAGGTTTGTGTTGTTGTTATAATGAGTCTATAGGTTTATGTTGTTGTTACACTGAGCCTATAGGTTTGTGTTGTTGTTATAATGAGCCTATAGGTTTGTGCTGTTGTTCTATTGAGCCTATAGGTTTGTGTTGTTGTTATGAGCTTATCGGTTTGTGTTGTTGTTATATTGAGCCTAAAGGTTTGTGTTGTTGTCATAATGACCCTATAGGTTTGTGTTGTTGTTCTATTGAGCCTATAGGTTTGTGTTGTTGTTCTATTGAGAATATAGGTGTGTGTTGCTATATTCAGCCTATAGGTTTGTGTTGTTGTTCTATTGAGCCTATAGGTTTGTGTTGTTGTTATCATGAGCCTATAGGTTTGTGTTGTTATTGAGCATATAGGTTTGTGTGTGGTGACATTGAGCCTATAGGTTTGTGTTGTTATTGAGCCTATAGGTTTGTGTTGTTGTTATAATGAGAATATAGGTTTGTGTTGCTATATTGAGCCTATAGGTTTGTGTTCTATTGATCCTATAGGTTTGTGTTGTTGTTCTATTGGTCCTATAGGTTTGTGGTGTTGTTGTATTGATCCTATAGGTTTGTGTTGTTTTTATATTGAGTCTATAGGTTTGTGTTGTTGTTATAATGGGCCTATAGGTTTGTGTTGTTATTGAGGCTATAGGTTTGTGTTGTTGTTCGATTGAGCCTATAGGTTTGTGTTGTTGTTATAATGAGCCTATAGGTTTGTGTTGTTATTGAGCCTATAGGTTTGTGTTGTTGTTTTATTGAGCCTATAGGTTTGTGTTGTTGTTATATTGAGCCTATAGGTTTGTGTGTGGTGACATTGAGCCTATAGGTTTGTCTTGTTGTTATAATGAGCCTATAGGTTTGTGTTGTTGTTATAATGAGTCTATAGGTTTGTGTTGTTGTTACACTGAGCCTATAGGTTTGTGTTGTTGTTATAATGAGCCTATAGGTTTGTGTTGTTATTGAGGCTATAGGTTTGTGTTGTTCTATTGAGCCTATAGGTTTGTGTTGTTGTTATAATGAGCCTATAGGTTTGTGTTGTTATTGAGCCTATAGGTTTGTGTTGTTGTTCTATTGAGTCTATAGGTTTGTGTTGTTGTTCTATTGATCCTATAGGTTTGTGTTGTTGTTATAATGAGCCTATAGGTTAGTGTTGTTATTTAGCCTATAGGTTTGTGTTGTTGTTATAATGACTCTATAGGTTTGTGTTGTTGTTATATTGACCCTATAGGTTTGTGTTGTTGTTATAATGAGTCTATAGGTTTGTGTTGTTGTTATAACGATCCTATAGGTTCATGTGTTTGTCATATTGATCCTATAGGTTTGTGTTGTTGTTCTATTGATCCTATAGGTTTGTGTTGTTGTTCTATTGATCCTATAGGTTTGTGGTGTTGTCATATTGAGCCTATAGGTTTGTGTTGTTGTTCTATTGATCCTATTGGTTTGTGTTGTTGTTATAATGACTCTATAGGTTTGTGTTGTTGTTACACTGAGCCTATAGGTTTGTGTTGTTGTTACACTGAGCCTATAGGTTTGTGTTGTTGTTATAATGAGCCTATAGGTTTGTGCTGTTGTTCTATTGAGCCTATAGGTTTGTGTTGTTGTTATAATGAGCTTATCGGTTTGTGTTGTTGTTATATTGAGCCTATAGGTTTGTGTTGTTGTCATAATGACCCTATAGGTTTTTGTTGTTGTTATATTGAGCCTATGGGTTTGTGTTGTTATTCTATTGAGAATATAGGTTTGTGTTGCTATATTCAGCCTATAGGTTTGTGTTGTTGTTACATTGAGCCCATAGTTTTGTGTTGTTGTTATAATGAGCCTATAGGTTTGTGTTGTTATTGAGCCTATAGGTTTGTGTGTGGTGACATTGATCCTATAGGTTTGTGGTGTTGTTATAATGAGCCTATAGGTTTGTGTTGTTATTGAGGCTACAGGTTTGTGTTGTTGTTCTATTGAGCCTATAGGTTTGTGTTGTTGTTATAATGAGCCTATAGGTTTGTGTTGTTTTTGAGCCTATAGGTTTGTGTTGTTGTTATATTGAGCCTATAGGTTTGTGTGTGGTGACATTGAGCCTATAGGTTTGTCTTGTTGTTATAATGAGCCTATAGGTTTGTGTTGTTGTTATAATGAGTCTATAGGTTTATGTTGTTGTTACACTGAGCCTATAGGTTTGTGTTGTTGTTATAATGAGTCTATAGGTTTGTGTTGTTGTTACACTGAGCCTATAGGTTTGTGTTGTTGTTATAATGAGTCTATAGGTTTGTGTTGTTGTTACACTGAGCCTATAGGTTTGTGTTGTTATTGAGGCTATAGGTTTGTGTTGTTCTTGAGGCTATAGGTTTGTGTTGTTCTTGAGGCTATAGGTTTGTGTTGTTCTATTGAGCCTATAGGTTTGTGTTGTTGTTATAATGAGCCTATAGGTTTGTGTTGTTATTGAGCCTATAGGTTTGTGTTGTTGTTCTATTGAGTCTATAGGTTTGTGTTGTTGTTCTATTGATCCTATAGGTTTGTGTTGTTGTTATAATGAGCCTATAGGTTTGTGGTTATTTAGCCTATAGGTTTGTGTTGTTGTTATAATGACTCTATAGGTTTGTGTTGCTATATTGACCCTATAGGTTTGTGTTGTTGTTATAATGACTCTATAGGTTTGTGTTGCTATATTGACCCTATAGGTTTGTGTTGTTGTTATAATGAGTCTATAGGTTTGTGTTGTTGTTATAACGATCCTATAGGTTTGTGCTGTTGTTATATTGAGCCTATAGGTTTGTGTTGTTGTTCTATTGATCCTATAGGTTTGTGTTGTTGTTCTATTGATCCTATAGGTTTGTGTTGTTGTTATAATGAGTCTATAGGTTTGTGTGTGGTTACATTGAGCCTATAGGTTTGTGTTGTTGTTATAATGAGCTTATAGGTTTGTGTTGTTGTTATATTGAGCCTATAGGTTTGTGTTGTTGTCATAATGACCCTATAGGTTTGTGTTGTTGTCATAGTGAGCCTATAGGTTTGTGTTGTTCTATTGATCCTATAGGTTTGTGTTGTTCTATTGATCCTATAGGTTTGTGTTGTTGTTATAATGAGCCTATAGGTTTGTGTTGTTGTTCTATTGAGCCTATAGGTTTGTGTTGTTGTTATCATGAGCCTATAGGTTTGTGTTGTTATTGAGCATATAGGTTTGTGTGTGGTGACATTGAGCCTATAGGTTTGTGTTGTTATTGAGCCTATAGGTTTGTGTTGTTGTTATAATGAGAATATAGGTTTGTGTTGCTATATTGAGCCTATAGGTTTGTGTTGTTGTTACATTGAGCCCATAGTTTTGCGTTGTTGTTCTATTGATCCTATAGGTTTGTGGTGTTGTTATAATGAGCCTATAGG
This sequence comes from Chaunax sp. Z400, assembly GCA_037577475.1. Taxonomy (NCBI): domain Eukaryota; kingdom Metazoa; phylum Chordata; class Actinopteri; order Lophiiformes; family Chaunacidae; genus Chaunax; species Chaunax sp. Z400. The sequence continues at coordinate 83,348 of JBAGJB010000184.1, read as the reverse complement.
TTTGTGTTGTTATTGAGGCTATAGGTTTGTGTTGTTGTTCTATTGAGCCTATAGGCTTGTGTTGTTGTTATAATGAGCCTATAGGTTTGTGTTGTTTTTGAGCCTATAGGTTTGTGTTGTTGTTATATTGAGCCTATAGGTTTGTGTGTGGTGACATTGAGCCTATAGGTTTGTCTTGTTGTTATAATGAGCCTATAGGTTTGTGTTGTTGTTATAATGAGTCTATAGGTTTATGTTGTTGTTACACTGAGCCTATAGGTTTGTGTTGTTGTTATAATGAGTCTATAGGTTTGTGTTGTTGTTACACTGAGCCTATAGGTTTGTGTTGTTGTTATAATGAGCCTATAGGTTTGTGTTGTTATTTAGCCTATAGGTTTGTGTTGTTGTTCTATTGATCCTATAGGTTTGTGTTGTTATTTAGCCTATAGGTTTGTGTTGTTGTTATAATGAGCCTATAGGTTTGTGTGTGGTGACATTGAGCCTATAGGTTTGTCTTGTTGTTATAATGAGTCTATAGGTTTGTGTTGTTGTTATAATGAGTCTATAGGTTTGTGTTGTTGTTACACTGAGCCTATAGGTTTGTGTTGTTATTGAGGCTATAGGTTTGTGTTGTTCTTGAGGCTATAGGTTTGTGTTGTTCTTGAGGCTATAGGTTTGTGTTGTTCTTGAGGCTATAGGTTTGTGTTGTTCTATTGAGCCTATAGGTTTGTGTTGTTGTTATAATGAGCCTATAGGTTTGTGTTATTGAGCCTATAGGTTTGTGTTGTTGTTCTATTGAGTCTATAGGTTTGTGTTGTTGTTCTATTGATCCTATAGGTTTGTGTTGTTATTTAGCCTATAGGTTTGTGTTGTTATTTAGCCTATAGGTTTGTGTTGTTGTTATAATGACTCTATAGGTTTGTGTTGTTGTTATAATGACTCTATAGGTTTGTGTTGTTGTTATAATGAGTCTATAGGTTTGTGTTGTTGTTATAATGAGTCTATAGGTTTGTGTTGTTGTTATAACGATCCTATAGGTTTGTGCTGTTGTTATATTGAGCCTATAGGTTTGTGCTGTTGTTATATTGAGCCTATAGGTTTGTGTTGTTGTTCTATTGATCCTATAGGTTTGTGTTGTTGTTCTATTGATCCTATAGGTTTGTGTTGTTGTTATAATGAGTCTATAGGTTTGTGTGTGGTTACATTGAGCCTATAGGTTTGTGTTGTTGTTATAATGAGCCTATAGGTTTGTGTTGTTGTTATATTGAGCCTATAGGTTTGTGTTGTTGTCATAATGACCCTATAGGTTTGTGTTGTTGTCATATTGAGCCGATAGGTTTGTGTTGTTCTATTGATCCTATAGGTTTGTGTTGTTCTATTGATCCTATAGGTTTGTGTTGTTGTTATAATGAGCCTATAGGTTTGTGTTGTTGTTCTATTGAGCCTATAGGTTTGTGTTGTTGTTATCATGAGCCTATAGGTTTGTGTTGTTATTGAGCATATAGGTTTGTGTGTGGTGACATTGAGCCTATAGGTTTGTGTTGTTATTGAGCCTATAGGTTTGTGTTGTTGTTATAATGAGAATATAGGTTTGTGTTGCTATATTGAGCCTATAGGTTTGTGTTGTTGTTACATTGAGCCCATAGTTTTGCGTTGTTGTTCTATTGATCCTATAGGTTTGTGGTGTTGTTATAATGAGCCTATAGGTTTGTGTTGTTATTGAGGCTATAGGTTTGTGTTGTTGTTCTATTGAGCCTATAGGTTTGTGTTGTTGTTATAATGAGCCTATAGGTTTGTGTTGTTTTTGAGCCTATAGGTTTGTATTGTTGTTATATTGAGCCTATAGGTTTGTGTGTGGTGACATTGAGCCTATAGGTTTGTCTTGTTGTTATAATGAGCCTATAGGTTTGTGTTGTTGTTATAATGAGTCTATAGGTTTATGTTGTTGTTACACTGAGCCTATAGGTTTGTGTTGTTGTTATAATGAGTCTATAGGTTTGTGTTGTTGTTACACTGAGCCTATAGGTTTGTGTTGTTGTTATAATGAGCCTATAGGTTTGTGTTGTTATTTAGGCTATAGGTTTGTGTTGTTGTTCTATTGATCCTATAGGTTTGTGTTGTTATTTAGCCTATAGGTTTGTGTTGTTGTTATAATGAGCCTATAGGTTTGTGTGTGGTGACATTGAGCCTATAGGTTTGTGTTGTTATTGAGGCTATAGGTTTGTGTTGTTGTTCTATTGAGCCTATAGGTTTGTGTTGTTGTTATAATGAGTCTATAGGTTTGTGTTGTTGTTATAATGAGTCTATAGGTTTGTGTTGTTGTTACACTGAGCCTATAGGTTTGTGTTGTTGTTATAATGAGCCTATAGGTTTGTGTTGTTGTTATATTGAGCCTATAGGTTTGTGTTGTTGTCATAATGACCCTATAGGTTTGTGTTGTTGTCATATTGAGCCGATAGGTTTGTGTTGTTCTATTGATCCTATAGGTTTGTGTTGTTCTATTGATCCTATAGGTTTGTGTTGTTGTTATAATGAGCCTATAGGTTTGTGTTGTTGTTCTATTGAGCCTATAGGTTTGTGTTGTTGTTATCATGAGCCTATAGGTTTGTGTTGTTATTGAGCATATAGGTTTGTGTGTGGTGACATTGAGCCTATAGGTTTGTGTTGTTATTGAGCCTATAGGTTTGTGTGTGGTGACATTGAGCCTATAGGTTTGTCTTGTTGTTATAATGAGCCTATAGGTTTGTGTTGTTGATATAATGAGAATATAGGTTTGTGTTGCTATATTGAGCCTATAGGTTTGTGTTGTTGTTACATTGAGCCCATAGTTTTGCGTTGTTGTTCTATTGATCCTATAGGTTTGTGGTGTTGTTATAATGAGCCTATAGGTTTGTGTTGTTGTTCTATTGAGCCTATAGGTTTGTGTTGTTGTTATAATGAGCCTATAGGTTTGTGTTGTTTTTGAGCCTATAGGTTTGTGTTGTTGTTATATTGAGCCTATAGGTTTGTGTGTGGTGACATTGAGCCTATAGGTTTGTCTTGTTGTTATAATGAGCCTATAGGTTTGTGTTGTTGTTATAATGAGCCTATAGGTTTGTGTTGTTGTTATAATGAGTCTATAGGTTTATGTTGTTGTTACACTGAGCCTATAGGTTTGTGTTGTTGTTATAATGAGCCTATAGGTTTGTGCTGTTGTTCTATTGAGCCTATAGGTTTGTGTTGTTGTTATAATGAGCCTATAGGTTTGTGTGTGGTGACATTGAGCCTATAGGTTTGTCTTGTTGTTATAATGAGCCTATAGGTTTGTGTTGTTGTTATAATGGGCCTATAGGTTTGTGTTGTTGTTATAATGGGCCTATAGGTTTGTGTTGTTATTGAGGCTATAGGTTTGTGTTGTTGTTCGATTGAGCCTATAGGTTTGTGTTGTTGTTATAATGAGCCTATAGGTTTGTGTTGTTATTGAGCCTATAGGTTTGTGTTGTTGTTATATTGAGCCTATAGGTTTGTGTTGTTGTTATAATGAGTCTATAGGTTTGTGTTGTTGTTACACTGAGCCTATAGGTTTGTGTTGTTATTGAGGCTATAGGTTTGTGTTGTTCTTGAGGCTATAGGTTTGTGTTGTTCTTGAGGCTATAGGTTTGTGTTGTTCTATTGAGCCTATAGGTTTGTGTTGTTGTTATAATGAGCCTATAGGTTTGTGTTGTTATTGAGCCTATAGGTTTGTGTTGTTGTTCTATTGAGTCTATAGGTTTGTGTTGTTGTTCTATTGATCCTATAGGTTTGTGTTGTTGTTATAATGAGCCTATAGGTTTGTGGTTATTTAGCCTATAGGTTTGTGTTGTTGTTATAATGACTCTATAGGTTTGTGTTGCTATATTGACCCTATAGGTTTGTGTTGTTGTTATAATGACCCTATAGGTTTGTGTTGTTGTTATCATGAGCCTATAGGTTTGTGTTGTTATTGAGCATATAGGTTTGTGTGTGGTGACATTGAGCCTATAGGTTTGTGTTGTTATTGAGCCTATAGGTTTGTGTGTGGTGACATTGAGCCTATAGGTTTGTCTTGTTGTTATAATGAGCCTATAGGTTTGTGTTGTTGTTATAATGAGAATATAGGTTTGTGTTGCTATATTGAGCCTATAGGTTTGTGTTGTTGTTACATTGAGCCCATAGTTTTGCGTTGTTGTTCTATTGATCCTATAGGTTTGTGGTGTTGTTATAATGAGCCTATAGGTTTGTGTTGTTGTTCTATTGAGCCTATAGGTTTGTGTTGTTGTTATAATGAGCCTATAGGTTTGTGTTGTTTTTGAGCCTATAGGTTTGTGTTGTTGTTATATTGAGCCTATAGGTTTGTGTGTGGTGACATTGAGCCTATAGGTTTGTCTTGTTGTTATAATGAGCCTATAGGTTTGTGTTGTTGTTATAATGAGCCTATAGGTTTGTGTTGTTGTTATAATGAGTCTATAGGTTTATGTTGTTGTTACACTGAGCCTATAGGTTTGTGTTGTTGTTATAATGAGCCTATAGGTTTGTGCTGTTGTTCTATTGAGCCTATAGGTTTGTGTTGTTGTTATAATGAGCCTATAGGTTTGTGTGTGGTGACATTGAGCCTATAGGTTTGTCTTGTTGTTATAATGAGCCTATAGGTTTGTGTTGTTGTTATAATGGGCCTATAGGTTTGTGTTGTTGTTATAATGGGCCTATAGGTTTGTGTTGTTATTGAGGCTATAGGTTTGTGTTGTTGTTCGATTGAGCCTATAGGTTTGTGTTGTTGTTATAATGAGCCTATAGGTTTGTGTTGTTATTGAGCCTATAGGTTTGTGTTGTTGTTATATTGAGCCTATAGGTTTGTGTTGTTGTTATAATGAGTCTATAGGTTTGTGTTGTTGTTACACTGAGCCTATAGGTTTGTGTTGTTATTGAGGCTATAGGTTTGTGTTGTTCTTGAGGCTATAGGTTTGTGTTGTTCTTGAGGCTATAGGTTTGTGTTGTTCTATTGAGCCTATAGGTTTGTGTTGTTGTTATAATGAGCCTATAGGTTTGTGTTGTTATTGAGCCTATAGGTTTGTGTTGTTGTTCTATTGAGTCTATAGGTTTGTGTTGTTGTTCTATTGATCCTATAGGTTTGTGTTGTTGTTATAATGAGCCTATAGGTTTGTGGTTATTTAGCCTATAGGTTTGTGTTGTTGTTATAATGACTCTATAGGTTTGTGTTGCTATATTGACCCTATAGGTTTGTGTTGTTGTTATAATGACCCTATAGGTTTGTGTTGTTGTTATAATGACTCTATAGGTTTGTGTTGCTATATTGACCCTATAGGTTTGTGTTGTTGTTATAATGAGTCTATAGGTTTGTGTTGTTGTTATAACGATCCTATAGGTTTGTGCTGTTGTTATATTGAGCCTATAGGTTTGTGCTGTTGTTATATTGAGCCTATAGGTTTGTGTTGTTGTTCTATTGATCCTATAGGTTTGTGTTGTTGTTCTATTGATCCTATAGGTTTGTGTTGTTGTTATAATGAGCCTATAGGTTTGTGTGTGGTTACATTGAGCCTATAGGTTTGTGTTGTTGTTATAATGAGCCTATAGGTTTGTGTTGTTGTTATATTGAGCCTATAGGTTTGTGTTGTTGTCATAATGACCCTATAGGTTTGTGTTGTTGTCATATTGAGCCTATAGGTTTGTGTTGTTCTATTGATCCTATAGGTTTGTGTTGTTCTATTGATCCTATAGGTTTGTGTTGTTGTTATAATGAGCCTATAGGTTTGTGTTGTTGTTCTATTGAGCCTATAGGTTTGTGTTGTTGTTATCATGAGCCTATAGGTTTGTGTTGTTATTGAGCATATAGGTTTGTGTGTGGTGACATTGAGCCTATAGGTTTGTGTTGTTATTGAGCCTATAGGTTTGTGTTGTTGTTATAATGAGAATATAGGTTTGTGTTGCTATATTGAGCCTATAGGTTTGTGTTGTTGTTACATTGAGCCCATAGTTTTGCGTTGTTGTTCTATTGAGCCTATAGGTTTGTCTTGTTGTTATAATGAGCCTATAGGTTTGTGTTGTTGTTATAATGAGTCTATAGGTTTATGTTGTTGTTACACTGAGCCTATAGGTTTGTGTTGTTGTTATAATGAGTCTATAGGTTTGTGTTGTTGTTACACTGAGCCTATAGGTTTGTGTTGTTGTTACACTGAGCCTATAGGTTTGTGTTGTTGTTATAATGAGCCTATAGGTTTGTGTTGTTATTTAGCCTATAGGTTTGTGTTGTTGTTCTATTGATCCTATAGGTTTGTGTTGTTATTTAGCCTATAGGTTTGTGTTGTTGTTATAATGAGCCTATAGGTTTGTGTGTGGTGACATTGAGCCTATAGGTTTGTCTTGTTGTTATAATGAGTCTATAGGTTTGTGTTGTTGTTATAATGAGTCTATAGGTTTGTGTTGTTGTTACACTGAGCCTATAGGTTTGTGTTGTTATTGAGGCTATAGGTTTGTGTTGTTCTTGAGGCTATAGGTTTGTGTTGTTCTTGAGGCTATAGGTTTGTGTTGTTCTATTGAGCCTATAGGTTTGTGTTGTTGTTATAATGAGCCTATAGGTTTGTGTTATTGAGCCTATAGGTTTGTGTTGTTGTTCTATTGAGTCTATAGGTTTGTGTTGTTGTTCTATTGAGTCTATAGGTTTGTGTTGTTATTTAGCCTATAGGTTTGTGTTGTTGTTATAATGACTCTATAGGTTTGTGTTGTTGTTATAATGACTCTATAGGTTTGTGTTGCTATATTGACCCTATAGGTTTGTGTTGTTGTTATAATGAGTCTATAGGTTTGTGTTGTTGTTATAACGATCCTATAGGTTTGTGCTGTTGTTATATTGAGCCTATAGGTTTGTGCTGTTGTTATATTGAGCCTATAGGTTTGTGTTGTTGTTCTATTGATCCTATAGGTTTGTGTTGTTGTTCTATTGATCCTATAGGTTTGTGTTGTTGTTATAATGAGTCTATAGGTTTGTGTGTGGTTACATTGAGCCTATAGGTTTGTGTTGTTGTTATAATGAGCCTATAGGTTTGTGTTGTTGTTATATTGAGCCTATAGGTTTGTGTTGTTGTCATAATGACCCTATAGGTTTGTGTTGTTGTCATATTGAGCCGATAGGTTTGTGTTGTTCTATTGATCCTATAGGTTTGTGTTGTTCTATTGATCCTATAGGTTTGTGTTGTTGTTATAATGAGCCTATAGGTTTGTGTTGTTGTTCTATTGAGCCTATAGGTTTGTGTTGTTGTTATCATGAGCCTATAGGTTTGTGTTGTTATTGAGCATATAGGTTTGTGTGTGGTGACATTGAGCCTATAGGTTTGTGTTGTTATTGAGCCTATAGGTTTGTGTTGTTGTTATAATGAGAATATAGGTTTGTGTTGCTATATTGAGCCTATAGGTTTGTGTTGTTGTTACATTGAGCCCATAGTTTTGCGTTGTTGTTCTATTGATCCTATAGGTTTGTGGTGTTGTTATAATGAGCCTATAGGTTTGTGTTGTTATTGAGGCTATAGGTTTGTGTTGTTGTTCTATTGAGCCTATAGGTTTGTGTTGTTGTTATAATGAGCCTATAGGTTTGTGTTGTTTTTGAGCCTATAGGTTTGTGTTGTTGTTATATTGAGCCTATAGGTTTGTGTGTGGTGACATTGAGCCTATAGGTTTGTCTTGTTGTTATAATGAGCCTATAGGTTTGTGTTGTTGTTATAATGAGTCTATAGGTTTATGTTGTTGTTACACTGAGCCTATAGGTTTGTGTTGTTGTTATAATGAGTCTATAGGTTTGTGTTGTTGTTACACTGAGCCTATAGGTTTGTGTTGTTGTTATAATGAGCCTATAGGTTTGTGTTGTTATTTAGCCTATAGGTTTGTGTTGTTGTTCTATTGATCCTATAGGTTTGTGTTGTTATTTAGCCTATAGGTTTGTGTTGTTGTTATAATGAGCCTATAGGTTTGTGTGTGGTGACATTGAGCCTATAGGTTTGTCTTGTTATTATAATGAGTCTATAGGTTTGTGTTGTTGTTATAATGAGTCTATAGGTTTGTGTTGTTGTTACACTGAGCCTATAGGTTTGTGTTGTTATTGAGGCTATAGGTTTGTGTTGTTCTTGAGGCTATAGGTTTGTGTTGTTCTTGAGGCTATAGGTTTGTGTTGTTCTATTGAGCCTATAGGTTTGTGTTGTTGTTATAATGAGCCTATAGGTTTGTGTTGTTATTGAGGCTATTGGTTTGTGTTGTTGTTCTATTGAGCCTATAGGTTTGTGTTATTGAGCCTATAGGTTTGTGTTGTTGTTCTATTGAGTCTATAGGTTTGTGTTGTTATTTAGCCTATAGGTTTGTGTTGTTGTTATAATGACTCTATAGGTTTGTGTTGTTGTTATAATGACTCTATAGGTTTGTGTTGCTATATTGACCCTATAGGTTTGTGTTGTTGTTATAATGAGTCTATAGGTTTGTGTTGTTGTTATAACGATCCTATAGGTTTGTGCTGTTGTTATATTGAGCCTATAGGTTTGTGCTGTTGTTATATTGAGCCTATAGGTTTGTGTTGTTGTTCTATTGATCCTATAGGTTTGTGTTGTTGTTCTATTGATCCTATAGGTTTGTGTTGTTGTTATAATGAGTCTATAGGTTTGTGTGTGGTTACATTGAGCCTATAGGTTTGTGTTGTTGTTATAATGAGCCTATAGGTTTGTGTTGTTGTTATATTGAGCCTATAGGTTTGTGTTGTTGTCATAATGACCCTATAGGTTTGTGTTGTTGTCATATTGAGCCGATAGGTTTGTGTTGTTCTATTGATCCTATAGGTTTGTGTTGTTCTATTGATCCTATAGGTTTGTGTTGTTGTTATAATGAGCCTATAGGTTTGTGTTGTTGTTCTATTGAGCCTATAGGTTTGTGTTGTTGTTATCATGAGCCTATAGGTTTGTGTTGTTATTGAGCATATAGGTTTGTGTGTGGTGACATTGAGCCTATAGGTTTGTGTTGTTATTGAGCATATAGGTTTGTGTGTGGTGACATTGAGCCTATAGGTTTGTCTTGTTGTTATAATGAGCCTATAGGTTTGTGTTGTTGTTATAATGAGAATATAGGTTTGTGTTGCTATATTGAGCCTATAGGTTTGTGTTGTTGTTACATTGAGCCCATAGTTTTGCGTTGTTGTTCTATTGAGCCTATAGGTTTGTGGTGTTGTTATAATGAGCCTATAGGTTTGTGTTGTTGTTCTATTGAGCCTATAGGTTTGTGTTGTTGTTATAATGAGCCTATAGGTTTGTGTTGTTTTTGAGCCTATAGGTTTGTGTTGTTGTTATATTGAGCCTATAGGTTTGTGTGTGGTGACATTGAGCCTATAGGTTTGTCTTGTTGTTATAATGAGCCTATAGGTTTGTGTTGTTGTTATAATGAGCCTATAGGTTTGTGTTGTTGTTATAATGAGTCTATAGGTTTATGTTGTTGTTACACTGAGCCTATAGGTTTGTGTTGTTGTTATAATGAGCCTATAGGTTTGTGCTGTTGTTCTATTGAGCCTATAGGTTTGTGTTGTTGTTATAATGAGCCTATAGGTTTGTGTGTGGTGACATTGAGCCTATAGGTTTGTCTTGTTGTTATAATGAGCCTATAGGTTTGTGTTGTTGTTATAATGGGCCTATAGGTTTGTGTTGTTGTTATAATGGGCCTATAGGTTTGTGTTGTTATTGAGGCTATAGGTTTGTGTTGTTGTTCGATTGAGCCTATAGGTTTGTGTTGTTGTTATAATGAGCCTATAGGTTTGTGTTGTTATTGAGCCTATAGGTTTGTGTTGTTGTTATATTGAGCCTATAGGTTTGTGTGTGGTGACATTGAGCCTATAGGTTTGTCTTGTTGTTATAATGAGCCTATAGGTTTGTGTTGTTGTTATAATGAGTCTATAGGTTTGTGTTGTTGTTACACTGAGCCTATAGGTTTGTGTTGTTATTGAGCCTATAGGTTTGTGTTGTTATTGAGCCTATAGGTTTGTGTTGTTGTTCTATTGAGTCTATAGGTTTGTGTTGTTGTTCTATTGATGCTATAGGTTTGTGTTGTTGTTATAATGAGCCTATAGGTTAGTGTTGTTATTTAGCCTATAGGTTTGTGTTGTTGTTATAATGACTCTATAGGTTTGTGTTGTTGTTATATTGACCCTATAGGTTTGTGTTGTTGTTATAATGAGTCTATAGGTTTGTGTTGTTGTTATAACGATCCTATAGGTTTATGTGTTTGTCATATTGATCCTATAGGTTTGTGTTGTTGTTCTATTGATCCTATAGGTTTGTGTTGTTGTTCTATTGATCCTATAGGTTTGTGGTGTTGTCATATTGAGCCTATAGGTTTGTGTTGTTGTTCTATTGATCCTATTGGTTTGTGTTGTTGTTATAATGACTCTATAGGTTTGTGTTGTTGTTACACTGAGCCTATAGGTTTGTGTTGTTGTTATAATGAGCCTATAGGTTTTTTGCTGTTGTTATAATGAGCCTATAGGTTTGTGCTGTTGTTCTATTGAGCCTATAGGTTTGTGTTGTTGTTATAATGAGCTTATCGGTTTGTGTTGTTGTTATATTGAGCCTATAGGTTTGTGTTGTTGTCATAATGACCCTATAGGTTTTTGTTGTTGTTATATTGAGCCTATGGGTTTGTGTTGTTATTCTATTGAGAATATAGGTTTGTGTTGCTATATTCAGCCTATAGGTTTGTGTTGTTGTTACATTGAGCCCATAGGTTTGTGTTGTTGTTATAATGAGCCTATAGGTTTGTGTTGTTATTGAGCCTATAGGTTTGTGTGTGGTGACATTGAGCCTATAGGTTTGTCTTGTTGTTATAATGAGCCTATAGGTTTGTGTTGTTCTTATAATGAGAATATAGATTTGTGTTGCTATATTGAGCCCTAAAGGTTTGTGTTGTTGTTACATTGAGCCCATAGTTTTGTGTTGTTGTTATAATGACCCTATAGGTTTATGTTGTTGTTATAATGATCCTCTAGGTTTGTGTTGTTGTTATATTGAGCCTATAGGTTTGTGTTGTTGTTATAATGAGCCTATAGGTTTGTGTTGTTTTTGAGCCTATAGGTTTGTGTTGTTGTTATATTGAGCCTATAGGTTTGTGTGTGGTGACATTGAGCCTATAGGTTTGTCTTGTTGTTATAATGAGCCTATAGGTTTGTGTTGTTGTTATAATGAGTCTATAGGTTTATGTTGTTGTTACACTGAGCCTATAGGTTTGTGTTGTTGTTATAATGAGCCTATAGGTTTGTGCTGTTGTTCTATTGAGCCTATAGGTTTGTGTTGTTGTTATAATGAGCCTATAGGTTTGTGTGTGGTGACATTGAGCCTATAGGTTTGTCTTGTTGTTATAATGAGCCTATAGGTTTGTGTTGTTGTTATAATGGGTCTATAGGTTTGTGTTGTTGTTATAATGGGCCTATAGGTTTGTGTTGTTATTGAGGCTATAGGTTTGTGTTGTTGTTCGATTGAGCCTATAGGTTTGTGTTGTTGTTATAATGAGCCTATAGGTTTGTGTTGTTATTGAGCCTATAGGTTTGTGTTGTTGTTATATTGAGCCTATAGGTTTGTGTTGTTATATTGAGCCTATAGGTTTGTGTGTGGTGACATTGAGCCTATAGGTTTGTCTTGTTGTTATAATGAGCCTATAGGTTTGTGTTGTTGTTATAATGAGTCTATAGGTTTGTGTTGTTGTTACACTGAGCCTATAGGTTTGTGTTGTTATTGAGCCTATAGGTTTGTGTTGTTATTGAGCCTATAGGTTTGTGTTGTTGTTCTATTGAGTCTATAGGTTTGTGTTGTTGTTCTATTGATGCTATAGGTTTGTGTTGTTGTTATAATGAGCCTATAGGTTAGTGTTGTTATTTAGCCTATAGGTTTGTGTTGTTGTTATAATGACTCTATAGGTTTGTGTTGTTGTTATATTGACCCTATAGGTTTGTGTTGTTGTTATAATGAGTCTATAGGTTTGTGTTGTTGTTATAACGATCCTATAGGTTTATGTGTTTGTCATATTGATCCTATAGGTTTGTGTTGTTGTTCTATTGATCCTATAGGTTTGTGTTGTTGTTCTATTGATCCTATAGGTTTGTGGTGTTGTCATATTGAGCCTATAGGTTTGTGTTGTTGTTCTATTGATCCTATTGGTTTGTGTTGTTGTTATAATGACTCTATAGGTTTGTGTTGTTGTTACACTGAGCCTATAGGTTTGTGTTGTTGTTATAATGAGCCTATAGGTTTTTGCTGTTGTTATAATGAGCCTATAGGTTTGTGCTGTTGTTCTATTGAGCCTATAGGTTTGTGTTGTTGTTATAATGAGCTTATCGGTTTGTGTTGTTGTTATATTGAGCCTATAGGTTTGTGTTGTTGTCATAATGACCCTATAGGTTTTTGTTGTTGTTATATTGAGCCTATGGGTTTGTGTTGTTATTCTATTGAGAATATAGGTTTGTGTTGTTATTGAGCCTATAGGTTTGTGTTGTTGTTCTATTGAGTCTATAGGTTTGTGTTGTTGTTCTATTGATGCTATAGGTTTGTGTTGTTGTTATAATGAGCCTATAGGTTAGTGTTGTTATTTAGCCTATAGGTTTGTGTTGTTGTTATAATGACTCTATAGGTTTGTGTTGTTGTTATATTGACCCTATAGGTTTGTGTTGTTGTTATAATGAGTCTATAGGTTTGTGTTGTTGTTATAACGATCCTATAGGTTTATGTGTTTGTCATATTGATCCTATAGGTTTGTGTTGTTGTTCTATTGATCCTATAGGTTTGTGTTGTTGTTCTATTGATCCTATAGGTTTGTGTTGTTGTTCTATTGATCCTATAGGTTTGTGGTGTTGTCATATTGAGCCTATAGGTTTGTGTTGTTGTTCTATTGATCCTATTGGTTTGTGTTGTTGTTATAATGACTCTATAGGTTTGTGTTGTTGTTACACTGAGCCTATAGGTTTGTGTTGTTGTTATAATGAGCCTATAGGTTTTTGCTGTTGTTATAATGAGCCTATAGGTTTGTGCTGTTGTTCTATTGAGCCTATAGGTTTGTGTTGTTGTTATAATGAGCTTATCGGTTTGTGTTGTTGTTATATTGAGCCTATAGGTTTGTGTTGTTGTCATAATGACCCTATAGGTTTTTGTTGTTGTTATATTGAGCCTATGGGTTTGTGTTGTTATTCTATTGAGAATATAGGTTTGTGTTGCTATATTCAGCCTATAGGTTTGTGTTGTTGTTACATTGAGCCCATAGGTTTGTGTTGTTGTTATAATGAGCCTATAGGTTTGTGTTGTTATTGATGCTATAGGTTTGTGTGTGGTGACATTGAGCCTATAGGTTTGTCTTGTTGTTATAATGAGCCTATAGGTTTGTGTTGTTGTTATAATGAGAATATAGATTTGTGTTGCTATATTGAGCCCTAAAGGTTTGTGTTGTTGTTACATTGAGCCCATAGTTTTGTGTTGTTGTTATATTGAGCCTATAGGTTTGTGTTGTTGTTATAATGAGCCTATAGGTTTGTGTTGTTTTTGAGCCTATAGGTTTGTGTTGTTGTTATATTGAGCCTATAGGTTTGTGTGTGGTGACATTGAGCCTATAGGTTTGTCTTGTTGTTATAATGAGCCTATAGGCTTGTGTTGTTGTTATAATGAGTCTATAGGTTTATGTTGTTGTTACACTCAGCCTATAGGTTTGTGTTGTTGTTATAATGAGCCTATAGGTTTGTGCTGTTGTTCTATTGAGCCTATAGGTTTGTGTTGTTGTTATAATGAGCCTATAGGTTTGTGTGTGGTGACATTGAGCCTATAGGTTTGTCTTGTTGTTATAATGAGCCTATAGGTTTGTGTTGTTGTTATAATGAGTCTATAGGTTTATGTTGTTGTTACACTGAGCCTATAGGTTTGTGTTGTTGTTATAATGAGCCTATAGGTTTGTGCTGTTGTTCTATTGAGCCTATAGGTTTGTGTTGTTGTTATAATGAGCTTATCGGTTTGTGTTGTTGTTATATTGAGCCTATAGGTTTGTGTTGTTGTCATAATGACCCTATAGGTTTGTGTTGTTGTTATATTGAGCCTATAGGTTTGTGTTGTTGTTCTATTGAGAATATAGGTGTGTGTTGCTATATTCAGCCTATAGGTTTGTGTTGTTGTTCTATTGAGCCTATAGGTTTGTGTTGTTGTTATCATGAGCCTATAGGTTTGTGTTGTTATTGAGCATATAGGTTTGTGTGTGGTGACATTGAGCCTATAGGTTTGTGTTGTTATTGAGCCTATAGGTTTGTGTTGTTGTTATAATGAGAATATAGGTTTGTGTTGCTATATTGAGCCTATAGGTTTGTGTTCTATTGATCCTATAGGTTTGTGTTGTTGTTCTATTGGTCCTATAGGTTTGTGGTGTTGTTGTATTGATCCTATAGGTTTTTGTTGTTTTTATATTGAGTCTATAGGTTTGTGTTGTTGTTATAATGGGCCTATAGGTTTGTGTTGTTATTGAGGCTATAGGTTTGTGTTGTTGTTCGATTGAGCCTATAGGTATGTGTTGTTGTTATAATGAGCCTATAGGTTTGTGTTGTTATTGAGCCTATAGGTTTTTGTTGTTGTTATATTGAGCCTATAGGTTTGTGTGTGGTGACATTGAGCCTATAGGTTTGTGTGTGGTGACATTGAGCCTATAGGTTTGTCTTGTTGTTATAATGAGCCTATAGGTTTGTGTTGTTGTTATAATGAGTCTATAGGTTTGTGTTGTTGTTACACTGAGCCTATAGGTTTGTGTTGTTGTTATAATGAGCCTACAGGTTTGTGTTGTTATTGAGGCTATAGGTTTGTGTTGTTCTATTGAGCCTATAGGTTTGTGTTGTTGTTATAATGAGCCTATAGGTTTGTGTTGTTATTGAGCCTATAGGTTTGTGTTGTTGTTCTATTGAGTCTATAGGTTTGTGTTGTTGTTCTATTGATCCTATAGGTTTGTGTTGTTGTTATAATGAGCCTATAGGTTAGTGTTGTTATTTAGCCTATAGGTTTGTGTTGTTGTTATAATGACTCTATAGGTTTGTGTTGTTGTTATATTGACCCTATAGGTTTGTGTTGTTGTTATAATGAGTCTATAGGTTTGTGTTGTTGTTATAACGATCCTATAGGTTTATGTGTTTGTCATATTGATCCTATAGGTTTGTGTTGTTGTTCTATTGATCCTATAGGTTTGTGTTGTTGTTCTATTGATCCTATAGGTTTGTGGTGTTGTCATATTGAGCCTATAGGTTTGTGTTGTTCTATTGATCCTATAGGTTTGTGTTGTTGTTCTATTGATCCTATAGGTTTGTGGTGTTGTCACACTGAGCCTATAGGTTTGTGTTGTTGTTATAATGAGCCTATAGGTTTTTGCTGTTGTTATAATGAGCCTATAGGTTTGTGCTGTTGTTCTATTGAGCCTATAGGTTTGTGTTGTTGTTATAATGAGCTTATCGGTTTGTGTTGTTGTTATATTGAGCCTATAGGTTTGTGTTGTTGTCATAATGACCCTATAGGTTTTTGTTGTTGTTATATTGAGCCTATGGGTTTGTGTTGTTATTCTATTGAGAATATAGGTTTGTGTTGCTATATTCAGCCTATAGGTTTGTGTTGTTGTTACATTGAGCCCATAGGTTTGTGTTGTTGTTATAATGAGCCTATAGGTTTGTGTTGTTATTGAGCCTATAGGTTTGTGTGTGGTGACATTGAGCCTATAGGTTTGTCTTGTTGTTATAATGAGCCTATAGGTTTTTGCTGTTGTTATAATGAGCCTATAGGTTTGTGCTGTTGTTCTATTGAGCCTATAGGTTTGTGTTGTTCTTATAATGAGCTTATCGGTTTGTGTTGTTGTTATATTGAGCCTATAGGTTTGTGTTGTTGTCATAATGACCCTATAGGTTTTTGTTGTTGTTATATTGAGCCTATGGGTTTGTGTTGTTATTCTATTGAGAATATAGGTTTGTGTTGCTATATTCAGCCTATAGGTTTGTGTTGTTGTTACATTGAGCCCATAGGTTTGTGTTGTTGTTATAATGAGCCTATAGGTTTGTGTTGTTATTGAGCCTATAGGTTTGTGTGTGGTGACATTGAGCCTATAGGTTTGTCTTGTTGTTATAATGAGCCTATAGGTTTGTGTTGTTGTTATAATGAGAATATAGATTTGTGTTGCTATATTGAGCCCTAAAGGTTTGTGTTGTTGTTACATTGAGCCCATAGTTTTGTGTTGTTGTTATAATGACCCTATAGGTTTATGTTGTTGTTATAATGATCCTCTAGGTTTGTGTTGTTGTTATATTGAGCCTATAGGTTTGTGTTGTTGTTATAATGAGCCTATAGGAAAGTGTTGTTGTTATAATGACTCTATAGGTTTGTGTTATTGTTATATTGAGCCTATAGGTTTGTGTTGTTGTCATATTGAGCCTATAGGTTTGTGTTGTTGTTCTATTGATCCTATAGGTTTGTGTTGTTGTTATAATGAGTGTATAGGTTTGTGTTGTTGTTATAATGAGTCTATAGGTTTGTGTGTTTGTCATATTGAGCCTATAGGTTTGTTTTGTTGTCATATTGAGCCTATAGGTTTGTGTTGTTGTTATAATGAGTGTATAGGTTTGTGTTGTTGTTATAATGAGTGTATAGGTTTGTGTTGTTGTTATAATGAGTCTATAGGTTTGTGTGTTTGTCATATTGAGCCTATAGGTTTGTGTTCTATTGATCCTATAGGTTTGTGGTGTTGTTGCATTGATCCTATAGGTTTTTGTTGTTGTTATATTGAGTCTATAGGTTTGCGTTGTTGTTATAATGAGCCTATAGGTTTGTGTTGTTATTGAGGCTATTGGTTTGTGTTGTTGTTCTATTGAGCCTATAGGTTTGTGTTGTTGTTATAATGAGCCTATAGGTTTGTGTTGTTATTGAGCCTATAGGTTTGTGTTGTTGTTATATTGAGTCTATAGGTTTGTGTTGTTGTTCTATTGATCCTATAGGTTTGTGTTGTTGTTATAATGAGCCTATAGGTTTGTGTTGTTATTTTGCCTATAGGTTTGTGTTGTTGTTATAATGACTCTATAGGTTTGTCTTGCTATATTGACCCTATAGGTTTGTGTTGTTATAATGAGTCTATAGGTTTGTGTTGTTGTTATAACGATCCTATAGGTTTATGTGTTTGTCATATTGAGCCTATAGGTTTGTGTTGTTGTTATAATGAGTCTATAGGTTTGTGTTGTTGTTCTAATGAGTCTATAGGTTTTATGTTTTTGTCATATTGAGCCCATAGGTTTGTGTTGTTGTTACATTGAGCCCATAGGTTTGTGTTGTTGTTATAATGACCCTATAGGTTTATGTTGTTGTTATAATGATCCTCTAGGTTTGTGTTGTTGTTATAATGACTCTATAGGTTTGTGTTGCTATATTGACCCTATAGGTTTGTGTTGTTGTTATAATGAGTCTATAGGTTTGTGTTGTTGTTATAACGATCCTATAGGTTTGTGTTGTTGTTATATTGAGCCTATAGGTTTGTGTTGTTGTTATATTGAGCCTATAGGTTTGTGTTGTTATTTAGCCTATAGGTTTGTGTGTGGTGACATTGAGCCTATAGGTTTGTGTTGTTGTTATAATGAGCCTATAGGTTTGTGTAGTTGTTATAATGACTCTATAGGTTTGTGTTGTTGTTATATTGAGCCTATAGGTTTGTGTTGTTGTCATAATGACCCTATAGGTTTGTGTTGTTGTCATATTGAGCCTATAGGTTTGTGTTGTTCTATTGATCCTATAGGTTTGTGTTGTTGTTATAATGAGCCTATAGGTTTGTGTTGTTGTTATAATGAGCCTATAGGTTTGTGTTGTTGTTCTATTGAGCCTATAGGTTTGTGTTGTTGTTATCATGAGCCTATAGGTTTGTGTTGTTATTGAGCATATAGGTTTGTGTGTGGTGACATTGAGCCTATAGGTTTGTGTTGTTATTGAGCCTATAGGTTTGTGTTGTTGTTATAATGAGAATATAGGTTTGTGTTGCTATATTGAGCCTATAGGTTTGTGTTCTATTGATCCTATAGGTTTGTCTTGTTGTTCTATTGGTCCTATAGGTTTGTGGTGTTGTTGTATTGATCCTATAGGTTTTTGTTGTTTTTATATTGAGTCTATAGGTTTGTGTTGTTGTTATAATGGGCCTATAGGTTTGTGTTGTTATTGAGCCTATAGGTTTGTGTGTGGTGACATTGAGCCTATAGGTTTGTCTTGTTGTTATAATGAGCCTATAGGTTTGTGTTGTTGTTATAATGAGAATATAGGTTTGTGTTGCTATATTGAGCCTATAGGTTTGTGTTGTTGTTACATTGAGCCCATAGTTTTGCGTTTTTGTTATATTGATCCTATAGGTTTGTGGTGTTGTCATATTGAGCCTATAGGTTTTTGTTGTTGTTCTATTGATCCTATTGGTTTGTGGTGTTGTTGTATTGATCCTATAGGTTTTTGTTGTTGTTATATTGAGTCTATAGGTTTGTGTTGTTGTTATAATGAGCCTATAGGTTTGTGTTGTTATTGAGGCTATAGGTTTGTGTTGCTATATTGACCCTATAGGTTTGTGTTGTTGTTATAATGAGTCTATAGGTTTGTGTTGTTGTTATAACGATCCTATAGGTTTGTGCTGTTGTTATATTGAGCCTATAGGTTTGTGCTGTTGTTATATTGAGCCTATAGGTTTGTGTTGTTGTTCTATTGATCCTATAGGTTTGTGTTGTTGTTATAATGAGTCTATAGGTTTGTGTGTGGTTACATTGAGCCTATAGGTTTGTGTTGTTGTTATAATGAGCCTATAGGTTTGTGTAGTTGTTATAATGACTCTATAGGTTTGTGTTGTTGTTATATTGAGCCTATAGGTTTGTGTTGTTGTCATAATGACCCTATAGGTTTGTGTTGTTGTCATATTGAGCCTATAGGTTTGTGTTGTTGTCATATTGAGCCTATAGGTTTGTGTTGTTCTATTGATCCTATAGGTTTGTGTTGTTGTTATAATGAGCCTATAGGTTTGTGTTGTTGTTCTATTGAGCCTATAGGTTTGTGTTGTTGTTATCATGAGCCTATAGGTTTGTGTTGTTATTGAGCATATAGGTTTGTGTGTGGTGACATTGAGCCTATAGGTTTGTGTTGTTATTGAGCCTATAGGTTTGTGTTGTTGTTATAATGAGAATATAGGTTTGTGTTGCTATATTGAGCCTATAGGTTTGTGTTCTATTGATCCTATAGGTTTGTGTTGTTGTTCTATTGGTCCTATAGGTTTGTGGTGTTGTTGTATTGATCCTATAGGTTTTTGTTGTTTTTATATTGAGTCTATAGGTTTGTGTTGTTGTTATAATGGGCCTATAGGTTTGTGTTGTTGTTATAATGGGCCTATAGGTTTGTGTGTGGTGACATTGAGCCTATAGGTTTGTCTTGTTGTTATAATGAGCCTATAGGTTTGTGTTGTTGTTATAATGAGCCTATAGGTTTGTGTTGTTGTTATAATGAGCCTATAGGTTTGTGTTGTTGTTATAATGAGAATATAGGTTTGTGTTGCTATATTGAGCCTATAGGTTTGTGTTGTTGTTACATTGAGCCCATAGTTTTGCGTTGTTGTTCTATTGATCCTATAGGTTTGTGGTGTTGTCATATTGAGCCTATAGGTTTTTGTTGTTGTTCTATTGATCCTATTGGTTTGTGGTGTTGTTGTATTGATCCTATAGGTTTTTGTTGTTGTTATATTGAGTCTATAGGTTTGTGTTGTTGTTATAATGAGCCTATAGGTTTGTGTTGTTATTGAGGCTATAGGTTTGTGTTGTTGTTCTATTGAGCCTATAGGTTTGTGTTGTTGTTATAATGAGCCTATAGGTTTGTGTTGTTTTTGAGCCTATAGGTTTGTGTTGTTGTTATATTGAGCCTATAGGTTTGTGTGTGGTGACATTGACCCTATAGGTTTGTCTTGTTTTTATAATGAGACTATAGGTTTGTGTTGTTGTTATAATGAGTCTATAGGTTTATGTTGTTGTTACACTGAGCCTATAGGTTTGTGTTGTTGTTATAATGAGCCTATAGGTTTGTGCTGTTGTTCTATTGAGCCTATAGGTTTGTGTTGTTGTTATAATGAGCCTATAGGTTTGTGTGTGGTGACATTGAGCCTATAGGTTTGTCTTGTTGTTATAATGAGCCTATAGGTTTGTGTTGTTGTTATAATGAGTCTATAGGTTTATGTTGTTGTTACACTGAGCCTATAGGTTTGTGTTGTTGTTATAATGAGCCTATAGGTTTGTGCTGTTGTTATATTGAGCCTATAGGTTTGTGTTGTTGTCATAATGACCCTATAGGTTTGTGTTGTTGTTATATTGAGCCTATAGATTTGTGTTGTTGTTCTATTGAGAATATAGGTGTGTGTTGCTATATTCAGCCTATAGGTTTGTGTTGTTGTTCTATTGAGCCTATAGGTTTGTGTTGTTGTTATCATGAGCCTATAGGTTTGTGTTGTTATTGAGCATATAGGTTTGTGTGTGGTGACATTGAGCCTATAGGTTTGTGTTGTTATTGAGCCTATAGGTTTGTGTTGTTATTGAGGCTATAGGTTTGTGTTGTTGTTCTATTGAGCCTATAGGTTTGTGTTGTTGTTATAATGACCCTATAGGTTTGTGTTGTTTTTGAGCCTATAGGTTTGTGTTGTTGTTATATTGAGCCTATAGGTTTGTGTGTGGTGACATTGAGCCTATAGGTTTGTCTTGTTTTTATAATGAGACTATAGGTTTGTGTTGTTGTTATAATGAGTCTATAGGTTTATGTTGTTGTTACACTGAGCCTATAGGTTTGTGTTGTTGTTACACTGAGCCTATAGGTTTGTGTTGTTGTTATAATGAGCCTATAGGTTTGTGCTGTTGTTCTATTGAGCCTATAGGTTTGTGTTGTTGTTATAATGAGCCTATAGGTTTGTGTGTGGTGACATTGAGCCTATAGGTTTGTCTTGTTGTTATAATGAGCCTATAGGTTTGTGTTGTTGTTATAATGAGTCTATAGGTTTATGTTGTTGTTACACTGAGCCTATAGGTTTGTGTTGTTGTTATAATGAGCCTATAGGTTTGTGCTGTTGTTATATTGAGCCTATAGGTTTGTGTTGTTGTCATAATGACCCTATAGGTTTGTGTTGTTGTTATATTGAGCCTATAGGTTTGTGTTGTTGTTCTATTGAGAATATAGGTGTGTGTTGCTATATTCAGCCTATAGGTTTGTGTTGTTGTTCTATTGAGCCTATAGGTTTGTGTTGTTGTTATCATGAGCCTATAGGTTTGTGTTGTTATTGAGCATATAGGTTTGTGTGTGGTGACATTGAGCCTATAGGTTTGTGTTGTTATTGAGCCTATAGGTTTGTGTTGTTGTTATAATGAGAATATAGGTTTGTGTTGCTATATTGAGCCTATAGGTTTGTGTTCTATTGATCCTATAGGTTTGTGTTGTTGTTCTATTGGTCCTATAGGTTTGTGGTGTTGTTGTATTGATCCTATAGGTTTTTGTTGTTTTTATATTGAGTCTATAGGTTTGTGTTGTTGTTATAATGGGCCTATAGGTTTGTGTTGTTATTGAGGCTATAGGTTTGTGTTGTTGTTCGATTGAGCCTATAGGTTTGTGTTGTTGTTATAATGAGCCTATAGGTTTGTGTTGTTATTGAGCCTATAGGTTTGTGTTGTTGTTATATTGAGCCTATAGGTTTGTGTTGTTGTTATATTGAGCCTATAGGTTTGTGTGTGGTGACATTGAGCCTATAGGTTTGTCTTGTTGTTATAATGAGCCTATAGGTTTGTGTTGTTGTTATAATGAGTCTATAGGTTTGTGTTGTTGTTACACTGAGCCTATAGGTTTGTGTTGTTGTTATATTGAGCCTATAGGTTTGTGTTGTTGTCATAATGACCCTATAGGTTTGTGTTGTTGTCATATTGAGCCTATAGGTTTGTGTTGTTCTATTGATCCTATAGGTTTGTGTTGTTGTTATAATGAGCCTATAGGTTTGTGTTGTTGTTCTATTGAGCCTATAGGTTTGTGTTGTTGTTATCATGAGCCTATAGGTTTGTGTTGTTATTGAGCATATAGGTTTGTGTGTGGTGACATTGAGCCTATAGGTTTGTGTTGTTATTGAGCCTATAGGTTTGTGTTGTTGTTATAATGAGAATATAGGTTTGTGTTGCTATATTGAGCCTATAGGTTTGTGTTCTATTGATCCTATAGGTTTGTGTTGTTGTTCTATTGGTCCTATAGGTTTGTGTTGTTGTTCTATTGGTCCTATAGGTTTGTGGTGTTGTTGTATTGATCCTTTAGGTTTTTGTTGTTTTTATATTGAGTCTATAGGTTTGTGTTGTTATTGAGGCTATAGGTTTGTGTTGTTGTTCGATTGAGCCTATAGGTTTGTGTTGTTGTTATAATGAGCCTATAGGTTTGTGTTGTTATTGAGCCTATAGGTTTGTGTTGTTGTTCTATTAATCCTATAGGTTTGTGTTCTTGTTACATTGAGCCTATAGGTTTGTGTTGTTATATTGAGCGTAACGGCTCGTGTTGTTGTTATATTGATCCTACAGGTTTGTGTTGTTGTTATAATGATCCTCTAGGTTTGTGTTGTTGCTATATTGAGCCTATAGGTTTGTGTTGTTGTTACATTGAGCCTATAGGTTTGTGTTGTTGTTACATTGAGCCCATAGGTTTGTGTTGTTGTTATAATGACCCTATAGGTTTATGTTGTTGTTATAATGATCCACTAGGTTTGTGTTGTTGTTATATTGATCCACTAGTTTTGTGTTGTTGCTATATTGAGTCTATAGGTTTGTGTTGTTGTTACATTGAGCCTATAGGTTTGTGTTGTTGTTAAATTGAGCCCATAGGTTTGTGTTGTTGTCATAATGACCCTATAGGTTTGTGTTGTTATATTGACCCTATAGGTTTGTGTTGTTGTTATAATGAGTCTATAGGTTTGTGTTGTTGTTATAACGATCCTATAGGTTTATGTGTTTGTCATATTGAGCCTATAGGTTTGTGTTGTTGTTATAATGAGTCTATAGGTTTGTGTTGTTGTTCTAATGAGTCTATAGGTTTTATGTTTTTGTCATATTGAGCCTATGGGTTTTTGTTGTTGTTCTATTGATCCTATAGGTTTGTGTTGTTGTTCTATTGATCCTATAGGTTTGTGGTGTTGTCATATTGAGCTTATAGGTTTTTTTGTTGTTCTATTGATCCTATTGGTTTGTGGTGTTGTTGTATTGATCCTATAGGTTTTTGTTGTTGTTATATTGAATCTATAGGTTTGTGTTGTTGTTATATTGAGCCTATAGGTTTGTGTTGTTGTCATAATGACCCTATAGGTTTGTGTTGTTGTTATATTGAGCCTATAGGTTTGTGTTGTTGTTCTATTGAGAATATAGGTGTGTGTTGCTATATTCAGCCTATAGGTTTGTGTTGTTGTTACATTGAGCCTATGGTTTTGTGTTGTTGTTACATTGAGCCTATAGGTTTGTGTTTTTGTTATAATGAGCCTATAGGTTTGTGTCGTTGTTCTATTGATCCTATAGGTGTGTGTTGTTGTTCTATTGATCCTATAGGTTTGTGTTCTTGTTACATTGAGCCTATAGGTTTGTGTTGTTATACTGAGCGTAACGGCTCGTGTTGTTGTTATATTGATCCTACAGGTTTGTGTTGTTGTTATAATGATCCTCTAGGTTTGTGTTGTTGCTATATTGAGCCTATAGGTTTGTGTTGTTGTTACATTGAGCCTATAGGTTTGTGTTGTTGTTACATTGAGCCCATAGGTTTGTGTTGTTGTTATAATGACCCTATAGGTTTATGTTGTTGTTATAATGATCCTCTAGGTTTGTGTTGTTGTTATATTGATCCTCTAGGTTTGTGTTGTTGCTATATTGAGTCTATAGGTTTGTGTTGTTGTTACATTGAGCCTATAGGTTTGTGTTGTTGTTACATTGAGCCCATAGGTTTGTGTTGTTGTCATAATGACCCTATAGGTTTGTGTTGTTATATTGACCCTATAGGTTTGTGTTGTTGTTATAATGAGTCTATAGGTTTGTGTTGTTGTTATAACGATCCTATAGGTTTATGTGTTTGTCATATTGAGCCTATAGGTTTGTGTTGTTGTTATAATGAGTCTATAGGTTTGTGTTGTTGTTCTAATGAATCTATAGGTTTTATGTTTTTGTCATATTGAGCCTATAGGTTTTTGTTGTTGTTCTATTGATCCTATAGGTTTGTGTTGTTGTTCTATTGATCCTATAGGTTTGTGGTGTTGTCATATTGAGCCTATAGGTTTTTTTTATTGTTCTATTGATCCTATTGGTTTGTGGTGTTGTTGTATTGATCCTATAGGTTTTTGTTGTTGTTATATTGAGTCTATAGGTTTGTGTTGTTGTTCTATTGAGCCTATAGGTAGTGTTGTTGTTATAATGAGCCTATAGGTTTGTGTTGTTTTTGAGCCTATAGGTTTGTGTTGTTGTTATATTGAGCCTATAGGTTTGTGTTGTTGTTACATTGAGCCCATAGGTTTGTGTTGTTGTCATAATGACCCTATAGGTTTGTGTTGTTATATTGACCCTATAGGTTTGTGTTGTTGTTATAATGAGTCTATAGGTTTGTGTTGTTGTTATAACGATCCTATAGGTTTATGTGTTTGTCATATTGAGCCTATAGGTTTGTGTTGTTGTTATAATGAGGCTATAGGTTTGTGTTGTTGTTCTATTGAGCCTATAGGTTTGTGTTGTTGTTATAATGAGCCTATAGGTTTGTGTTGTTTTTGAGCCTATAGGTTTGTGTTGTTGTTATATTGAGCCTATAGGTTTGTGTGGTGACATTGAGCCTATAGGTTTGTCTTGTTGTTATAATGAGCCTATAGGTTTGTGTTGTTGTTATAATGAGTCTATAGGTTTATGTTGTTGTTACACTGAGCCTATAGGTTTGTGTTGTTGTTATAATGAGCCTATAGGTTTGTGCTGTTGTTCTATTGAGCCTATAGGTTTGTGTTGTTGTTATAATGAGCTTATCGGTTTGTGTTGTTGTTATATTGAGCCTATAGGTTTGTGTTGTTGTCATAATGACCCTATAGGTTTGTGATGTTGTTATATTGAGCCTATAGGTTTGTGTTGTTGTTCTATTGAGAATATAGGTGTGTGTTGCTATATTCAGCCTATAGGTTTGTGTTGTTGTTACATTGAGCCTATGGTTTTGTGTTGTTGTTACATTGAGCCTATAGGTTTGTGTTTTTGTTATAATGAGCCTATAGGTTTATGTTGTTGTTACACTGAGCCTATAGGTTTGTGTTGTTGTTATAATGAGCCTATAGGTTTGTGTCATTGTTCTATTGATCCTATAGGTGTGTGTTGTTGTTCTATTGATCCTATAGGTTTGTGTTCTTGTTACATTGAGCCTATAGGTTTGTGTTGTTATATTGAGCGTAACGGCTCGTGTTGTTGTTATATTGATCCTACAGGTTTGTGTTGTTGTTATAATGATCCTCTAGGTTTGTGTTGTTGCTATATTGAGCCTAAAGGTTTGTGTTGTTGTTACATTGAGCCTATAGGTTTGTGTTGTTGTTACATTGAGCCCATAGGTTTGTGTTGTTGTTATAATGACCCTATAGGTTTATGTTGTTGTTATAATGATCCTCTAGGTTTGTGTTGTTGTTATATTGATCCTCTAGGTTTGTGTTGTTGCTATATTGAGCCTATAGGTTTGTGTTGTTGTTACATTGAGCCTATAGGTTTGTGTTGTTGTTACATTGAGCCCATAGGTTTTGTTGTTGTCATAATGACCCTATAGGTTTGTGTTGTTGTTATAATGAGCCTATAGGTTTGTGTTGTTGTTCTATTGAGCCTATAGGTTTGTGTTGTTGTTATAATGAGTGTATAGGTTAATATGTGTAGTATCGACAGTATGAATAGTATGTATAGTATAAATAGTATGTATAGTATAAATAGTATGTATAGTATGTAGAGTATGTATAGTATGTGTAGTATGTACAATATGAATAGTATGTATAGTATGCATAGTATGTACAGTATGTATAGTATGTACAGTATGAATAGTATGTACAGTATGTATAGTATGTACAGTATGTATAGTATGTACAGTATGAATAGTATGTACAGTATGTATAGTATGTACAGTATGAATAGTATGTACAGTATGTATAGTATGTACAGTATGAATAGTATGTACAGTATGTATAGTATGTACAGTATGAATAGTATGTATAGTATGAATAGTATGTATAGTATGAATAGTATGTATAGTATGTACAGTATGAATAGTATGTATAGTATGTACAGTATGAATAGTATGAATAGTATGTAGAGTATGTAGAGTATGTATAGTATGTATAGTATGTATAGTATAAATAGTATGTACAGTATGAATAGTATGTATAGTATGTACAGTATGAATAGTATGTATAGTATGTATAGTATGAATAGTATGTATAGTATGTATAGTATGTACAGTATGAATAGTATGTATAGTATGTACAGTATGATAGTATGTATAGTATGTACAGTATGAATAGTATGTATAGTATGTACAGTATGAATAGTATGAATAGTATGTATAGTATGTACAGTATAAATAGTATGTACAGTATGAATAGTATGTATAGTATGTACAGTATGAATAGTATGTATAGTATGTACAGTATGACTAGTATGTATAGTATGAATAGTATGTACAGTATGAATAGTATGTACAGTATGAATAGTATGTACAGTATGAATAGTATGAATAGTATGTATAGTATGAATAGTAGTAGTATGTGTAGAATGAACAGTATGTATAGTATGAATAGTATGTATAGTATAAATAGTATGTATGGCATGTATAGTATGAATAGTATGTATGGTATGCATGGTATACATAGTATGTATAGAATTTATATGTATAGTATGAATAGTATGTATAGTAGTAGTATGTGTAGAAATAATAGTATGTATAGTATGAGTAGTATGTATAGAATGAATAGTATGTATAGAATGAATAGTATGTATAGTATAAATAGTATGTTTAGTAAAAAATAGTATGTATAGTATGAATAGTATGTATAGTATGCATAGTATGTATAGTATGCACAGTATGAATAGTATGTATAGTATAAATAGTATGTACAGTATGTACAGTATGTATAGTATGTATAGTATGAACAGTATGTACAGTATGAATAGTATGAATAGTATGTACAGTATGAATATGTATAGTATGTACAGTATGAATAATATGTATAGTATCTACAGTATGAATAGTATGTATAGTATAAACAGTATGTTTAGTATGTATAGTATGAATAGTATGTATAGGATGTACAGTATGAATAGTATGTATAGTATGAATAGTATGAATAGTATGAATAGTATTTACAGTATGAATAGTATGTATAGTATGTGCAGTATAAATAGTATGTGCAGTATGAATAGTATGTATAGTATGTATAGTATGAATAGTATGTATAGTATGTATAGTATGTACAGTATGTATAGTATGTACAGTATGTATAGTATGTACAGTATGTATAGTATGTACAGTATGAATAGTATGTATAGTATGAATAGTGTGTATAGTATGAATAGTATGTATAGTATGTACAGTATGAATAGTATGTACAGTATGTATAGTATGAATAGTATGTACAGTATGTATAGTATGTACAGTATGAATAGTATGTACAGTATGAATAGTATGTATAGTACGAAGAGTATGTACAGTATGAATAGTATGTATAGTATGTACAGTATGAATAGTATGTATAGTATGTACAGTATGAATAGTATGAATAGTAGTAGTATGTGTAGAATGAATAGTATGTATAGTATGAATAGTATGTATAGAATGAATAGTATGTATAGTATGAATAGTATGTATAGTATGTACAGTATGAATAGTATGTATAGTATAAATAGTATGTATGGCATGTATAGTATGAATAGTATGCATGGTATGCATGGTATGCATAGAATTTATATGTATAGTATGAATAGTATGTATAGTATGTATAGTAAAAAGTAGTATGTATAGTATGAAGAGTATGTATAGTAGTAGTATGTGTAGAATGAATAGTATGAATAGTATGTATAGAATGAATAGTATGTATAGTATAAATAGTATGTATATGTATGTATAGTATGAATAGTATGTATAGTATGTACAGTATGAATAGTATGTGTAGTATGTACAGTATGACTAGTATGAATAGTATGTACAGTAGGAATAGTATGTATAGTAGGAATAGTATGTATAGTATGAATAGTATGTATAGTACGAATAGTATGTACAGTACGAATAGTATGTACAGTATGAGTAGTATGTATAGTATGTACAGTATGTATAGTATGTACAGTATGTACATTATGAATAGTATGAATAGTATGTACAGTATGAATAGTATGTACAGTATGAATAGTATGTATAGTATAAATAGTATGTATAGTATAAATAGTATGTGTAGTATGTATAGTATGTACAGTATGTATAGTATGAATAGTATGTACAGTATGTACAGTATGAATAGTATGTACAGTATGTACAGTATGTACAGTATGTACAGTATGAATAGTATGTATAGTAGGAATAGTATGTATAGTATGAATAGTATGTACAGTATGAATAGTATGTACAGTATGAATAGTATGTATAGTATGAATAGTATGTATAGTATGTACAGTATGAATAGTATGTACAGTATGAATAGTATGTACAGTATGAATAGTATTTACAGTATGAATAGTATGTATAGTATGAATAGTATGTATAGTATGTACAGTATGAATAGTATGTATAGTATGTACAGTATGAATAGTATGAATAGTATGAATAGTATGTATAGTATGTACAGTATGAACAGTATGTATAGTATGAACAGTATGTATAGTATGTATAGTATGAATAGTATGTATAGTATGTACAGTATGAATAGTATGTACAGTATGAATAGTATGTACAGTATGAATAGTATGTACAGTATGAATAGTATGTACAGTATGAATAGTATGTATAGTACGAAGAGTATGTACAGTATGAATAGTATGTATAGTATGTACAGTATGAATAGTATGTATAGTATGTACAGTATGAATAGTATGAATAGTAGTAGTATGTGTAGAATGAATAGTATGTATAGTATGAATAGTATGTATAGAATGAATAGTATGTATAGTATGAATAGTATGTATAGTATGTACAGTATGAATAGTATGTATAGTATAAATAGTATGTATGGCATGTATAGTATGAATAGTATGTATGGTATGCATGGTATGCATAGAATTTATATGTATAGTATGAATAGTATGTATAGTATGTATAGTAAAAAGTAGTATGTATAGTATGAAGAGTATGTATAGTAGTAGTATGTGTAGAATGAATAGTATGAATAGTATGTATAGAATGAATAGTATGTATAGTATAAATAGTATGTATATGTATGTACAGTATGAATAGTATGTATAGTATGTACAGTATGAATAGTATGTATAGTATGAATAGTATGTATAGTATAAATAGTATGTATAGTATAAATAGTATGTACAGTATAAATAGTATGTATAGTAGGTACAGTATGTATAGTATGTATAGTATGTACAGTATGTATAGTATGTATAGTATGTACAGTATGAATAATATGTATAGTATGTACAGTATGAATAATATGTATAGTATCTACAGTATGAATAGTATGTGTAGTATATACAGTATGTTTAGTATGAATAGTATGTATAGTATGAATAGTATGTATAGTATGAATAGTATGTACAGTATGAACAGTATGAATAGTATGTATAGTATGTACAGTATGAATAGTATGTATAGTATGTACAGTATGAATAGTATGTATAGTATGTACAGTATGAATAGTATGTACAGTATGTACAGTATGTATAGTATGTATAGTATGAATAGTATGAACAGTATGTATAGTATGTACAGTATGTATAGCATGAATAGTATGTATAGTATGTACAGTATGAATAGTATGTACAGTATGAATAGTATGTATAGTATGAATAGTATGTATAGTATGTATAGTATGTACAGTATGAATAGTATGAATAGTATGTACAGTATGAATAGTATGAATAGTATGTATAGTATGTATAGTACGAATAGTATGTATAGTATGAGTAGTATGTATAGTATGTACAGTATGAATAGTATGTACAGTATGTACATTATGAATAGTATGAATAGTATGTACAGTATGAATAGTATGTATAGTATAAATAGTATGTATAGTATAAATAGTATGTGTAGTATGTATAGTATAAATAGTATGTACAGTATGTATAGTATGAATAGTATGTACAGTATGTATAGTATGAATAGTATGTATAGTATGTATAGTATGAATAGTATGTATAGTATGTACAGTATGAATAGTATGTGTAGTATGAATAGTATGCATAGTATGAATAGAATTTATATGTATAGTATGTATAGTAAAAATAGTATGTATAGTATGAATAGTATGTATAGTAGTAGTAAGTGTAGAATGAATAGTATGTATAGTATGTACAGTATGAATAGTATGTACAGTATGTACATTATGAATAGTATGAATAGTATGTACAGTATGAATAGTATGTATAGTATAAATAGTATGTATAGTATAAATAGTATGTGTAGTATGTATAGTATAAATAGTATGTACAGTATGTACAGTATGAATAGTATGTACAGTATGAATAGTATGTATAGTATAAATAGTATGTATAGTATAAATAGTATGTATAGTATGTATAGTATAAATAGTATGTACAGTATGTATAGTATGAATAGTATGTACAGTATGTATAGTATGAATAGTATGTATAGTATGTACAGTTTGAATAGTATGTATAGTATGTACAGTATGACTAGTATGTGTAGTATGAATAGTATGCATAGTATGAATAGTATGTAGTGTATGTACAGTATGAATAGTATGTATCGTAGGAATAGTATGTATAGTATGAATAGTATGTATAGTATGTGCAGTATGAATAGTATGCATAGTACGTATAGTATGTATAGTAGGAATAGTATGTACAGTATGAATAGTATGTATAGTATGTATAGTATGAATAGTATGTACAGTATGAATAGTATGTATAGTATGTATAGTAAAAATAGTATGTATAGTATGAATAGTATGTATGGTATGCATGGTATGCATAGTATGTATAGAATTCATATGTATAGTATGAAGAGTATGTATAGTATGAATAGTATGTATAGTATGTATAGTATGAATAGTATGTATAGTAGTAGTATGTGTAGAATGAATAGTATGTATAGTATGAATAGTATGTATGGTATGCATGGTATGCATAGTATGTATAGAATTTATATGTATAGTATGTATAGTAAAAATAGTATGTATAGTATGAATAGTATGTATAGTAGTAGTATGTGTAGAATGAATAGTATGTATAATATGTATAGTATGAATAGTAGTAGTATGTATAGAATGAATAGTATGTATAGTATGAATAGTATGTATAGTATGTAAAGTAAAAAATAGTATGTATAGTATGAATAGTATGTATAGTAGTAGTATGTGTAGAAATAATAGTATGTATAGTATGTATAGTATGAATAGTATGTATAGTATGTAAAGTAAAAAATAGTATGTATAGTATGAATAGTATGTATAGTAGTAGTATGTGTAGAAATAATAGTATGTATAGTATGTATAGTATGAATAGTATGTATAGTATGTTTAGTAAAAAATATTATGTATATGTATGTATAGTATGAATAGTATGTATAGTAAAAAATATTATGTATATGTATGTATAGTATGAATAGTATGTATAGTATGTATAGTATGTACAGTATGAATAGTATGTATAGTATAAACAGTATGTTTAGTTTGAATAGTATGTATAGTATGAATAGTATGTATAGTATGTATAGTATGTACAGTATGAATAGTATGAATAGTATGAATAGTATGAATAGTATGTACAGTATGTATAGTATGTATAGTATGAATAGTATGTATAGTATGAATAGTATGTACAGTATGAATAGTATGTTTAGTATGTTTAGTATGTACAGTATGAATAGTATGTATAGTATGAATAGTATGAATAGTATGTATAGTATGTACAGTATGAATAGTATGTACAGTATGAATAGTATGTATAGTATGTACAGTATGAATAGTATGTACAGTATGAATAGTATGTATAGTATGTACAGTATGAATAGTATGTATAGTTTGTACAGTGTGAATAGTATGTATAGTATGAATAGTATGTATAGTATGAGTAGTATGTATAGTATGTACAGTATGAATAGTATGTATAGTATAAATAGTATGTACAGTATGTATAGTATGAATAGTATGTACAGTATGAATAGTATGTATAGTATGTACAGTATGAATAGTATGTATAGTATTTACAGTATGAATAGTATGTATAGAATAAACAGTATGTTTAGTATGAATCGTATGTATAGAATAAACAGTATGTTTAGTATGTATAGTATGTATAGTATGAATAGTATGTATAGTATGCACAGTATGTACAGTATGAATAGTATGTATAGTATGTACAGTATAAAAGTATGTATAGTATGTACAGTATGAATAGTATGTACAGTATGTACAGTATGAATAGTATGTACAGTATGAATAGTATGAATAGTATGTATAGTATGAATAGTATGTATAGTATGAATAGTATGTATAGTATGTATAGTATGTACAGTATGAATAGTATGTATAGTATGTACAGTATGAATAGTATGTACAGTATGAATAGTATGTATAGTATGTACAGTATGAATAGTATGTATAGTATGTACAGTATGAATAGTATGTACAGTATGTACAGTATGTATAGTATGTATAGTATGAATAGTATGAATAGTATGAACAGTATGAACAGTATGTATAGTATGTACAGTATGTATAGCATGAATAGTATGTATAGTATGTACAGTATGAATAGTATGTACAGTATGAATAGTATGTATAGTATGAATAGTATGTATAGTATGTATAGTATGTACAGTATGAATAGTATGAATAGTATGTACAGTATGAATAGTATGAATAGTATGTATAGTATGTATAGTACGAATAGTATGTATAGTATGAGTAGTATGTATAGTATGTACAGTATGAATAGTATGTACAGTATGTACATTATGAATAGTATGAATAGTATGTACAGTATGAATAGTATGTATAGTATAAATAGTATGTATAGTATAAATAGTATGTGTAGTATGTATAGTATAAATAGTATGTACAGTATGTATAGTATGAATAGTATGTACAGTATGTATAGTATGAATAGTATGTATAGTATGTATAGTATGAATAGTATGTATAGTATGTACAGTATGAATAGTATGTGTAGTATGAATAGTATGCATAGTATGAATAGAATTTATATGTATAGTATGTATAGTAAAAATAGTATGTATAGTATGAATAGTATGTATAGTAGTAGTATGTGTAGAATGAATAGTATGAATAGTATGTACAGTATGATTAGTATGTACAGTATGAATAGTATGTATAGTATGTACAGTATGAATAGTATGTATAGTATAAATGGTATGTATGGCATGTATAGTATGAATAGTATGTTTGGTATGCATGGTATGCATAGTATGTATAGAATTTATATGTATAGTATGTATAGTATGTAAAGTAAAAAATAGTATGTATAGTATGAATAGTATGTATAGTAGTAGTATGTGTAGAAATAATAGTATGTATAGTATGTATAGTATGTATAGAATGAATAGTATGTATAGTATAAATAGTATGTTTAGTAAAAAATATTATGTATATGTATGTATAGTATGAATAGTATGTATAGTATGTATAGTATGTACAGTATGAATAGTATGTATAGTATAAATAGTATAAACAGTATGTTTAGTATGAATAGTATGTATAGTATGAATAGTATGTATAGTATGTACAGTATGAATAGTATGTATAGTATGTATAGTATGAATAGTATGTATAGTATGTACAGTATGAATAGTATGTATAGAATAAACAGTATGTTTAGTATGAATAGTATGTATAGTAGGAATAGTATGTACAGTATGAATAGTATGTACAGTATGAATAGTATGTATAGTATGAATAGTATGTATAGTATAAATAGTATGTATAGTATAAATAGTATGTATAGTATAAATAGTATGTATAGTATAAATAGTATGTGTAGTATGTATAGTATAAGTAGTATGTACAGTATGTATAGTATGAATAGTATGTACAGTATGTATAGTATGAATAGTATGTATAGTATGTACAGTATGAATAGTATGTGTAGTATGTACAGTATGACTAGTATGAATAGTATGTACAGTAGGAATAGTATGTATAGTAGGAATAGTATGTATAGTATGAATAGTATGTATAGTACGAATAGTATGTACAGTACGAATAGTATGTACAGTATGAGTAGTATGTATAGTATGTACAGTATGTATAGTATGTACAGTATGTACATTATGAATAGTATGAATAGTATGTACAGTATGAATAGTATGTACAGTATGAATAGTATGTATAGTATAAATAGTATGTATAGTATAAATAGTATGTGTAGTATGTATAGTATGTGTAGTATGTATAGTATAAATAGTATGTACAGTATGTATAGTATGAATAGTATGTACAGTATGTACAGTATGAATAGTATGTATAGTATGTACAGTATGTACAGTATGAATAGTATGTATAGTAGGAATAGTATGTATAGTATGAATAGTATGTACAGTATGACTAGTATGTACAGTATGAATAGTATGTATAGTATGAATAGTATGTATAGTATGTACAGTATGAATAGTATGTACAGTATGAATAGTATGTACAGTATGAATAGTATTTACAGTATGAATAGTATGTATAGTATGAATAGTATGTATAGTATGTACAGTATGAATAGTATGTATAGTATGTACAGTATGAATAGTATGAATAGTATGAATAGTATGTATAGTATGTACAGTATGAACAGTATGTATAGTATGAACAGTATGTATAGTATGTACAGTATGAATAGTATGTATTGTATGTACAGTATGAATAGTATGTATTGTATGTACAGTATGAATAGTATGTATAGTATGTACAGTATGAATAGTATGTACAGTATGTATAGTATGAATACATGTAGCTTGACCCCTCCCCTGGTCACTTCCCCCGTCTTCGTGTAGAGCTGCACTCCCTCTGGGTCCTGGATGCAGTGGAGGTGGCGACGCTGGGTCCTCCAGATCTCCCCCATCCTGGCGCGGTCAATCAGCGGGACCCCCATGGTGTCCACAGCATTCCAGAAGTGATCCAGCACCTCCTGGATCAGACGGTCGGCTTCTGGCTGCGCCCTGATCCGCCGCCGGCAGTGAGGGGCCATCTCAGGAATGGTCAGGTGGACGATGGCACCCGTCCCCATCTGGGACTGCTTTGCCCTCTTCAGCCGCTCCACATCCTCCCCGTCCCACTCAAAGATGGCAGTGGACAGGCGGGACATGAAGGGGCCGTACAGCAGGTGGGCGTCGGTGGTGACGCCCCTCGCGAAGCGTCGCAAGAGGTGCCACACATCCAGGCGGACCATCAGCTGGTCCCACTCACCAAACATCAGCCCGACCTAACAACGAATCATCAATCGGTCAGTCGTTTTAAATGGCAGCTGCAGTCAGCAGTGTGTCTGTGTGTGAGAGACGCCACGGTACCTTGGGCTGGTGGTTGCGAGTGCAGCAGTCCCGGTCCACGTAGAGCACCTGAGGGGGTGCCACCCTGGCCTCCCTGTAGCGCCGCATGAGCCCCTGCGCCATGGCTACCAGTCCATCCCCCTCGCAGGCGGTGAGGACGGAGATGAGCACCTGCCCGTACTCGTTGCCCACGTTGGTCACCCATCCTGCTGTCCCAGCGGCCTTACCGGCCAGTTTCTTGGTCATCTGCATGAGACACAGTGAAGAACATTGTCACGTCACACACCGATTATACTTTCAAATAGTAAACATTGTCGGACACACTGAGAGCACAATCCATAGAAATGCGTGCATCTTCCTAATCACAGCTCACCTTCTTGGTGGAGTCCAGCTTCAAAATGCTGCCAAACACCGAGGTAAGCCTGGCCTTGGTCTCCGGCAGGCGGGCGAGGGCGTCCCGCACGTACACGGAGAGCAGCCAGGACGCAGAGGGCACCGGTGGCATCTTTGGCAGCTGCTGCAGGTCCTGCTGTTCGGTGACGCCGAGCAACTCCAACACAGAGAGGTAGCGGATGACGCGCCCCGCCCACTCTGAGCTGTGCTGCTCCCTCAAGGTTTTTCTGAGGCAAGCCGCACTGTTGCCCAAAGTGCGCTCCCTCAAATGCCCCACCACCGCCTTGTCGCAGGACAACCTGAGTGTGTGGTGAAGAGGTCAATCGTGTGCTATGCTGCAGTAAATAATTGAATGAATAAATAAATACACAAGCCTTCTTATTTCTGCTTACTTGTAGGTCAGGATGGCAGGAAACTGCATCTGGTGCCCAAGGTCCAGCTGGTCCATGATATCCTGGGACCAGGCAGCAACCTTGCGCTTACATGACAGGCATTCCAGGTACTCCGTGCCCATGAAGTACCAGCCTGTCATGTCCAGGACCCTCCGCACCGTCTTGTACAGACCAGCCCCTGTGAGTTTGTGGCCACATCCCTTGCACACAAACCTGCACGCCCACATCCTGTAGGGCGCCCACAGGAAGAAGCGTGTGTGAAAAAAGGGATGGCACGAGGCAGGGGGCTGCGCGTACAGGGGCCGGTCTCCTGGGGGGGACCACCAGAGATGGAGGTCACTGACGAGGACGGGATGTCCTCCCGCACCTCTGGTGAAGAGAGCTCGGCCCAGCCAGTCCTGCTGCTCCACCGGCAGCGCCTTCCTCCACTTCTTGGGCAGCAGCTGCAACGTTCACATCGCATCCGTCAGTACTATTTTAAGTACTAATATCATTTTGCTTATTACTAGAAAATTATATCTCACCTCTGCACCGGTGGAGGTGGGCTGCGCGAGCTGTTTGGGGGGAGGGGGTCCTGAAGGTCCTGGGCGGGCGACAGGTGCTGCGGCATCCCTGGCAACTGCAAATTTCAGCCAGTCAGTCAGTCAGTCAGTCAGTCAGCCAGCCAGCCAGTTGAACGACTGACAGGACATGGCGTACAAAAAACCAAAATGCACTCACGCTGAGAGTCGACCTCCACAGCAGCGGCGACGAGGACGTCGTCCGTCAGGTCACCGGATGCAGCGCCTGCACAAGAAGTGAATGTAGGACTGTATGACATTTGCACTTTTAACAGGACTCGTGAGACGCCTACACAACAAGGGGAGAGGGTCTTACTGGTCGACGGACGTGCTGTGTCCTGGCGGGCAGGCGGAGTAGCCGCTGGAACTCTGGCCGCTGCATCCTGGTTGGTGCGACCGACCAAGTACACCTGCAGCTGCTTCAGCCGCGACCCGGCCTGTGGCTTCTGGCGCGTCACCCACTGCACGTACCTATGGACAAACAGGGCAAACCGAATGAGTGTTTTCTCCATAGTTGACCTGTGAATTTTTACAATTGAAAAATGATGACTTCTCAATACTCACGTCCTGCTCTCCCGGTCAGTTGCTTCGTACAGTGAAGCATAGGTCCTGCTGGCGTGCACCCCAAAACCTACGCAACACTTATCCATGCCCCTCACCGACTCTGCTCCCTCCCACATCCGCCGCTCCTTCACTGCCACCATGACAGGTGGAAAGAGGGCAGCATAGGAGGTGAGGGCGTTTTTGTTGGCCTCGAGGCGAGACTGGGAGGTGCCCCCCCTCCCATCCATCTCCCCCTGATGAGAGACGATGATGCTAACTGCATAGCCAACATCGTTGCTCAATAGCCATTTCAATGTCTGACCCCTGTACTGTCCAAACTGGAGCTCTGTTTCACTGAGCACCAGTTCAGGGCAGCCTGGGTCACCTCCCGCAGCCTTGACCTTGGTCACTGCCTCCTCCCTCACCCTCTCAGGCAGCTTCACCTCGAACGACCTCACAGTGTCTCGGCCACCCTTCTGGGAGGCTTTGACGACGTGTGTCGCCGCGGCAGAAGGCTGCAAGATCAGGTGGGAGGAGGAAGGCAGGTATCGAAAGGCCGGAGTGGAATCCATTCTACAAATAAGCAGACGACAGGCGCGTTAATTACACACTTTAAGCATTACACTCACACATACACAGCATTTATCTTATCAAATGCATTTCACTGTGTCTCTGTGCTCTGTCATTATCCTCTTTTCAAATAAATTCTAGGATTACATCACCATGTAATGATCCGTCATGGACAGCAAATCAATACATTCACACAGAGAAATGAGATAGAGCTGACCATGACTTACAGTATTATGTGTGTGTGTGTGTGTGTATATATACACATATATATATACACATACATATATATACACATACATATATATACACATACATATATATACACATACATATATACATATATATATACACATACACATATATATACACATACATATACACACACATACATATATACATATATATATACACATACACATATATATACACATACATATACACATACATATATATATATACAGTACCAGTCAAAAGTTTGGACACACCTTCTCATTCAATGGTTTTTATTTATTTTAATTATTTTCTACATTGTAGATTAATACTGAAGACATCGAAACTATGAAAGAACACATATGGAATTATGTAGTAAACAAAAAAGTGTTAAATAAGTCAGAATATGTTTTATATTTTAGATTCTTCAAAGTAGCCTCCTTTTGCTTTGATGACAGCTTTGCACACTCTTGGCATTCTCTCAGTCAGCTTCATGAGGTCGTCTCCTGGAATGGTTTTGAATTAACAGGTGTGCCTTGTCAAGAGTCAATTTGTGGAATTACTTGCCTTCTTAATGTGTTTGAGACCATCAGTTGTGTTGTGCAGAGGTAGGGTTAGTACACAGTGGATAGCCCTATTTGACTACTGTTGTAATCCATATTATGGCAAGTTCCATTCCAGGAGACGACCTCATGGAGCTGACTGAGAGAATGCCAAGAGTGTGCAAAGCTGTCATCAAAGCAAAAGGAGGCTACTTTGAAGAATCTAAAATATAAAACATATTCTGACTTATTTAACACTTTTTTGTTTACTACATAATTCCATATGTGTTCTTTCATAGTTTCGATGTCTTCAGTATTAATCTACAATGTAGAAAATAATTAAAATAAATAAAAACCATTGAATGAGAAGGTGTGTCCAAACTTTTGACTGGTACTGTACATATATATATTGTTCTTAACTGACTGACTAAGTAATTTCCATTGGAATATTATGCAAAGGCAAGGACACATTTTGTATTGTTCACTTATACTACTGTATTTTGGATACTGCACAGAGGTGTGGGTTAACACATGAAGGTTTAGTATTTGTCATGTAGAAGTGTTACAGAAAAGAGCAATAACAATTATAAACAAAGTGAATATCAAAGAGCATACCAGCAGGCTGTTTATAAATTGCTAGAAATAGGTTGACCTGAAGGAAATTTAATTTCAAAAGTCCGTACACGCGTAAAACATGAAAGCAGATGTGTATTTTTAAAAAGTACTGTCTGTTCATGAGCGCAAATCCCGCTCTTCAAGCAGTGCATGCAAATGAATGACTGCACACCGGCATATCGGCCGCTTCAAATATTAAAAGTTCAAATGTTATTTGGTAAATTGGTTCAAATATGATTTGTTAAACTGATACTGTAATGCGCTAGGTAGCTAGCTAGGTAACCGTGTCATTACTATTACTGGCTCCGTACTCCGTACTTTCATTTGCCTCGTAGCAAGTACAACACAGCCGACAGACACATTGAATGAGACACAGAACAGTACTTACATAACTCGACGACAGAAATGTCTGCGAAAAAGTTGTGGAAATAAAAGTCCTTCTCTCTCAAGCAAGCGCAGCTGAGACGACTGAGGAGAAACGGCTTCAATCAGGTTCAAATTCAAAGCTGAGTTGGGGGGGCGGGGGCCCGGAAAGCCAGCCAATCAGAAGTCGTCGGAGCAAGTTAGGCCATCCAGTCAGAGACAGCGTGTGTTAGGGCAGCCAATCCAGTCAGGGAGCTCGATTACATTGATCTTTGTGGAACGCTACAAGGGGGCTGGGCTTAGAAGTTAGGGAGAGTCAGAGAACATCGAGACACGGACGGGGCGGGGCGGGGCGGGGCGGGAATCTTCACTGTCCGCCCCGGCGGCCGCCGGCCGCGCGACGGCGGCGGATCCGGCGTCGCTCCGACGGTACACCACTTTGTAGAAACGTCCGTCCCGTCCCGCGACGGCGAGGCGCCTTCTCCGTCTCGAACGGGACGCCCGGCCTCGAAAGCGGAACGCACCTGGCTTCTGCGCATCGGAAATGACCCCGCCGGAGCTCTGGAGTCGCCGGAGAGGCGTACCGGGATATGCAAAGTAGCCACGTGCTCTCGTTGTGCTCCCCTCCCTCACACCGCCGGCCGGCCGGATGGATGAAGAACACATACATACATACATACATACAGACGAGTGGTCCCAACTCGTCTTATGTGCAAATACTTTCTTATTTTCCCTATAATATTATCAACTGTATATATTATTGCCTTATATATATATATATATATATATATATATATATATATATATATATAGAGAGAGAGAGAGAGAGAGAGAGAGAGAGAGAGAGAGAGAGAGAGAGAGAGAGATATCTCTACGATATGAGCACTGCCCTTGAAAGACTGATTGCCATTACTACCCCTGACATATCTGACTGAGAAGAATCAAGTTCCAACATAAAATTTGGTATGTAGCATAAAGTATAAACTTACTTTACTATACTTACTTTAGTATAAACTTACTAGTGAGACGGAAGAACACACGGGTATGTTTAAAAACAAAAGACACTTTAATGGGACTTTCAACAAAGTATAAAACACACTTTAATATATATATATAAAAATAAATACATAAATACACATCAATGCAAAGAAAAAATATAAATAAAGGATACAAAATACACAGATAAATAAATGATAAAAAAATAAACACACCAAACGATATAAAATACACAGATAAATAAATGATAAAAAAATAAACACACCAAACGATATAAATGATAATAACTTTCAGTCTTTCCCCCCCCCCGTGCTTCCCTTTCCTGTCTCTTCCTTCTTTCCTCTCTCCTCTTTTTCTTTCTCCTCCTTCTCTCTGCCAGTCTGTGGTCCTTCCTTTTCACTCTCTCTGCTCTCCTCCTTGCCTTCCTCAGTTCTTTCTCCTGCCGGATTTTTTCTCTCCTCTTCTCCCTTCTCTTTACCCTTTCCTCTTTCCTCTTTTCCTTCCTCCTATACAAGTACACCAGTACTGTAATGATCTATAGTAGTACTGTTATTACTACTGTTCTGAAAATGAAAGGAATCTAAAAGTAGATCAGCTGGAGAACAGGTTACACAATGACGTCATCACTGGTAGATATTACAGTGAAGGCTGCATTTGGAACAGTTAAGCTTCAGAAATGTCAACCCAACATATAAAGAACAAATAGAGCTCCAGTCACAGGAAAACAACACGGACTGTTAGATTACAGGATCATAGAGGTTCCACCGGCTCTGAGCTGAAGCCACTTTTTAAGAAGAACACAGTCATGTTCTAAAATGTGTCTTACCAGTGTTCACTGCGTTCAGCTGCGTGGCAGCAGTCTCTCTGCGGTCACGCTGTCTCGGTTCTGCTCTAACCGGGAGGGACGGGACCTTTATAAAGCAGCACCCAGTGATGACGTCAATAACTCCTCCTATAGGAAAAAAAACACAAACGCGTGTGTTAGGAGAAACGCGAGAGGCATTATTCTAACACGATCGATGTGAAGATGACGTATACCCAGATAAGACGCATTACAGGCACTGACTTTTCTATGTATTCATGAATCAATCTTAGTCACTTCTGAACTTTGATTATTTTGTTATATGACACCAACGTTGTGTCTCCAGTGTTAGAAGTAGAACAAGGTGCTCATGTAATTAAATGAGATCTTCTTTATTAATAGCCTTGAGAACTTCTTGTCCATCGTTCTTGTCCAGTTTAACTAGTCTTTAGATAAATGTACAGTACATGTATTTCTTTTTTGCTTTACGTCTTTTTGTTTGTTCATGTTTCAAACTAACATTCAAGTCACAGATCTTTTTTTCACTTTAACATTGTAAGACAGGGTGTTTTTCAAAGTTTTCTTTAATTTCTCAGGTAATCATAATTAATATGATTTCAGTTGTTTTATGTTTAGTTATGTTTAATGACTCAATTTCCAATATATTTATTGAATTAATCAATGGTCATCTACACACAACAGTTATGGAGAAATCAGACCATAAACGTGGTGTTATATTTATCTAAGGATAGCTGTAGGACATCTCACCTGCTTTCACTTAATAAAACTGCCTTCTTAGATTCACTGCAAACTTTACCTGCTGCTTTCATGTATTTTATAGTTTTTATTCTGTAAGTATTGCACAAACTATTTTCATTCTGTTCTATGAATGCATACATTATGTCGATTGTCTGGGTTTTTCTTTGTTTTGTATGTTGAGCCACACCTAAGATGATTTTCTGTTATGAAAGTCAATAAAGTTTCTGATTCTCAAACAATACATATGAATGCAAACCTAATTTTGACTAAATGTGTAGTTTCTGCTTTTTGGCTAGTATAGACAGTCCGTACACACTGCAGTAAAGCATTCTTTTTTATTCAAAAAAATGTTTTAGATAAATGTAATTTCCAGCTTTTGGCAGGAGTCAAAGACAATTTGTTGTTGGTTCAAACATAATGATGAATGGACAGCAACATTCCAAGTTATCACCATGTTCTCTTAGTAGTTCATCAAATGTTTAACAGATACAAAGCAGAACAAAGAACATTTATTTCTCTTCAGATTCAAGCACTTGTCCTCATATTTAGTGAATCAGTGCCAAACAAACCCCAAACTAGAACAAAACCACTTTTAGGACTGCGGCTCTAGAGACTGGACATGCATGTAAAAGAAAGGTCACATGTTCACGCCCCATAACATCCATGTCCCCTGGCTTTATATAACTCCATCAGCTACACTACATTAAAATGGCACACACACAATAAGAAAGATAAACAACTTAACAGGGTTTATTTGGAACTGATGCTTACATAGATTTCAAAAGGCTACAATATAATTAATAATCAAAACTGTACACATAAAAACAAAAGCTGACATCCTCTGCAGCTTAATAAAGGACTTTATAATCAGGACCCTCTTTTCACAAACTAAAACATTCAGTCTGTCTGTGAAACATCCAAGGAATGAAAATAATACAGAAGAAACTTTTTTTTAAAGAAATACAATGCAATGCAAATACAATCCCCACAACAGGCAGCGAGTATCCTCAATTTCTTTAACTATTTTCCTTACAAAAGTATTTGTTCTAAAACTGATGAAAAACCTTCATAGTAGTTCAATGTGTTAATGAGGAGGTCGTCAAAATCCCAGTTTTACCGGTTTAGTTTGTTTAATGACTGTTCACCCTCCAGATACTCTTAGTAAATAATGATAGTTAAATAAGAAAACAAAGCGACTACAGCAACACCACTGTTAGCTAAATGCTAGTGTCGGAACCCTAGCATGCTAATAGGAGATACAGACAGAGAGGGGGAGAGAGGGAGAAAGGTCTCTTTTTGTGAAATG
The DNA here is from genome assembly GCA_037577475.1 of Chaunax sp. Z400. Taxonomy (NCBI): domain Eukaryota; kingdom Metazoa; phylum Chordata; class Actinopteri; order Lophiiformes; family Chaunacidae; genus Chaunax; species Chaunax sp. Z400. The sequence goes on along the minus strand of JBAGJB010000184.1, from coordinate 39,586 downwards.
CCTTGAGAAACCCTTTGTTAAGATTTGGCACCATACAAATAAAACTGACTTGACTTGATATTTTGATATTTAGCAGCTGATGCTCAGGACAGCTTGCTTTAGCATGTTGGAAAGCTAACATTAAATAGCATTAAGCACAAACAGAGATGCTTGAAGGAAATGCCAGTAGTTCTGCAGCTATAGCAAACCAAAGTAACAGTAAAACTTAATTTCTGTTGGAGTAAGAAAACTTCCCTGAAAATATGTCATAATAAGGTATGTATGTGTAGCCAGTACTTGGTGATAATGAGTAACATTAGCTGACATTACAGGTGGACTAGTGGCTATAGCGTTGGAAGACTCTGGGAACAGGTAGGAGGAAATGATTAAACTGATGTACAGGATTTAATGAGACTCAGACAAAAGTGCAGTTGGAAAAAGTACCATGTATTAAAGAAGGAATGCAAAAATAAAAATAAACAGTATTTACAAAATCAAACGATAGCCATTCAAATTATATTAATACTCAATTCAATATTCATTCAACAATAATCATAGTTCAATTGGCTGCAAAGTTTGTAGCTCCAGCACCAAGGGATGTCAGTTATAGTCCAAACGTCATGTAAATCAGTCAGTCAACAAGGGAACGATTGGGCTGGAATGTGTGATGGATTGAATGAGTGAGTGAGTGAGTGAGTGAGTGAAGGAGGTCAGTCTCTCTCCTATCACCCAGGCAGGCAGGGTGAATGCAACAGGTTTCTTCATAATAGGAGGTGTTCCTGGTCAACAGCTCGCCATCCTTTTTCCCCCCCAAGGAAATAAACCTGGCCTGTATAAGCAGACAAGGCCAACTTTAATACACGGATTTGTTAAAACCAAACAAAATACCAAAATACATTCAGTGACTTTACAGCTGGGATCACTAGCTTCAAGTTCACACCATTCAGTGATAAATCATCAAGTGTAACTGCTGTCCCTTAAAAGAACAGAATAATTCAATGGAATCAATATGATTTAATCAATAATGCTTTTGCACTGGATCATTACGATCCGGATAGAAAAGTTCACTTCTGTTAGCAGACTTAGCGTTAGCCGCTAGGCTAAGTTAACTAGCGGTAGCTGCTAACAGTTTACGTATCACATACAAACCACTCGTGTCATCATGTGTGCTTCGCAACAACACATAGATAATATTACAGACAAAACAATCAGACCAATGCAGTAAGAAGGTTCAGCAGTGTTACCTAGGGCGATAGCTGCATGCTAACACAATAGCTTTAGTGCAACTCACCCATTCGAGAGTTCAGCTCGTTCACGTAATAGCAGTGAGTTAAGTCACAGGACACATCTACAAATCGGCAATAAATTACAATTCCGTACATTGCATGTTCAACAAGTTTGAAGTTGGAATACACGAATAAAGCATGTTTAATTACCGATCTGCAGCAGCTCTGTTCCCTCACACACCATACACGCCAAGCCATTCATTTCCAATGGTAAGCAGCTGGCACTACCGGTATAACGCCCTGCGGCTGCTCTGATTCGATGTGGAAAATACCGCGATAGTTCGCCCGAGAACTGGGCAGATACATAACATGATAACATAATATACTACGATTGAAATGCATTTAGCATATATTTACATTTTGAATATAGGACCTGGGTTACATATGTATTCCATGTGTAGATAAGGGTAATAGTGATTTAAAAAACAACTAAAACAGGGTCCATGATGAATTTAGCAGCCATCTTCACACATTACAGCAGCTGATATTAAAGAAAACAAAAAGACTATAATAAGAAAAATGTATTTATATAGAAAAAAAGAAACCAAACTATGATTTTTGACTGCTGTGCTGGTAAATTTAAAAAGGAGCTGTAGCTTTTTTTTATGTGCTAACAAATTACTCCAGACTGTCAGAAATAAAGGTGTAGCAGATTAAAAAAAGGCTCATCCAGACATTTTTCCTTCAACATAAAAAAGAATGTTTTGTATTTGCTGTGGAAATGGTTGTGTTAAAACTGATGTCACAACTCCTTTAATATATTATTATTAACCTTTATTTAGACAGGGAAATCCATTGAGACTGGAGTCTCATTTTCAACGAAGCCCTGGTTACATACAATAATTTAAAACATGATACAATTAAACACAATTCAAAAGCAAAACAAAAACAATAGAACAAGAGGAAAAGTAATAAAAAACATCAGCCTTAAATGGTGCCATGGTTATGAACAATAATCTAATCTAAAACAATTAAGAGACAACAAAACAGGGGGAAAGCAATGAGACATGACATTAATAGCAGCAAATCAATCAATAAAATAATTTCAAGATAAAACATTTGCAATCCTCTACGTCCAATTCATATAATAAATCTTTAAAAATGGTCAAGGAGATGATTGTCTTTAATTTAGCAGCCTCTTGGAACTTATTCCAGGCTCTAGCCACACAATCGCTAAAAGCAGTTTTTCCTTGTTCAGTTCTAACGGTTGGCACTTCGAGGAGTAACCAATCCTGAGATCTTGTTTGGTGGGCATTAGAGCGCCATGAAATTAGTGATGCCAGATAGCTGGGTACCTTCTGTAATATAGCTTTATAAGCATAAATAAGCAGGTGCTGCCTACTCCTTGTGGAGAGTGATGACCAACCTACAGCCTGGTAAAGATCACAGTGATGCATTCTAAAATGATAACCAGTAATGAAACGAAGTGCTGAATGATAAACAGTATCGAGTGCTTTCAATGTGGTAGAGGTAGCATGCATATAAAAAATGTCACCATAATCAAGTACAGGCAGGAAAGTGGACTGTACTAACCGCCTTCTAGCTTCAGCTGAGAAGCAGGATCTATTTCTAAAGAAGAACCCAAGATTCATCCTTAGCTTTTTAACTAGCTCATCAACATGATTTTTTAAAGAGAGCTTTTCATCAATAACAATACTAAGGTACTTGTAGGAGGACACTTTTTAAACTTTTAAACCATTTAGAGTACAAATATTTAAATCAGTTCCCTCCAGGGAGCGGGATCTAGAAAATATCATATATTTTGTTTTTGTTCCACTTAAAACATGTTTAAGATCAAGGAGTGCGTGCTGGATTGACCCAAAAGCAGGATGCAGGATAGATAATGCTCTCCTCAATGTAGAAGCAGATGAATATAACACAGTGTCGTCAGCATAAAAATGCACCTTACAGCCATTGTCAAATGACGCAATGTTATTAATATACAGTGAGAAGAGTAAGGGGCCTAAATTTGAACCCTGTGGTACTCCTTTAGTGACCTTCAGAATGTTCAAATGAGTAGAATCTGCAACAATACGTTGAGTTCTATCTGCAAGATAGTTTGTGAACCATTGGTGGGCATTCTGGTTATGCCAGCTGCAGCTAGTCTATCTAATAAAACTGAGTGGTCGACTGTATCAAAGGCTTTAGACAGGTCGATGAATAAAGCAGCACAGTGGTGTCCATTGTCAAGAGTACATATGATGTCATTGAGAACTAGAGAAGCAGCTGAAATGGTGCTATGACCTGATCTGAAACCAGACTGAAAGGTATTTAAAATGCAATTTGTCTGTAGGAATGAATTTAATTGACGATTTACAAAAGATTCTAGAGTTTTGGCTAAACAGGAAAGCTTGGATATTGGACGGTAATTATTTAAATCTTTACGATCTCTTCCCTTGTGAAGTGGGAGCACGTAAGCAGTTTTCCAGATAGGAAACAATTCCTGTTCTAAGAGACAGATTAAAAATATATGAAACAGGTCCAGCTATGACTGAGGCAGCTGTCCTCAAAAGACTGGGGTCAAGCTGGTCGGCACCAATCGACTTTTTTGAGTCTATCCTAAAAAGAGCATCACCAACTTCCGATTCAGATAGTGGACTAAATGAGAAAGTACTCCTAGGATTCCCAGAGAGCTCTTTTCCTGATTGACAGATGTCTGGTTGATAATGTTGTCCTGAGATGGCAGTATTTTTCAGATTGATTTTATCAAATAAATGTCGTGTGTTAATAAAATGAGAATTAAAAACATTACAAATTTCTGCTTTGTCATTTACGGGACCGTTGTCAGACGGTAATTGGAGAGGAAGTGGAGGGGTGGAATTATTCTTCATTGATTTAATTGTATTCCAGAATTTAATTGGATTACCGGCACTCAGTTGTAAGGAATTAAGATAATATGAGGATTTAGCTTTACTGATCATAGGAGTGCATCTGTTTCGCAACTGCCTAAGCAGAGTCCAATCTGACGCATCCTCAGTGTTTCTAGCCTTTGCCCATGCAGAGTTTCTCTTTGTGTTATTTCTGATAGCTCGTGTGAGAACCAGGCAGTATATCTGTCCTTAATACGTAGTTTCCTGTAAGGAGCATGTTTGTCAGCCACAGAAATAGGTGAAGGCTAGGTGTGGGTCTGGTATAAGAGTCACTCTATCTAAATTACATGTATTCAGATCATGTAGGAACCCCTGAGTGTCAAAGTGCCTGAAATTCCTTTTAGTTAAAATGCGTGTCTTTGTTCTACATACTTTCACATTCCTAATGCAAGCAATTGGGCAGTGATCACTGAAATCTTGGGGAAAAACTCCACTGGCTGGATATCTCTGAGGCATATTGATGTGAATGATGTCTATCAGGGAGGATTTGGAGCTGCATTTCACATTAGGACGTGTTGGCTTGGTTATTAATTGTGTTAGGTTTAAATTTGTGCACAAATCTTTGAGGTCGTTTTTTCCCAGTCAACGTTTAAATCACCCATGATTAGCAATTCTGTAGCTGTATATGGAGAGAAAATGTCAAAAAGATTATCAATTGCTTGGGGGAGAGCTGAAGGGGGTCTATATGTCCCAATCAGTGTCAATGATGTTTTTCCCCCAAGATTTACTGACAAAGCCAGACATTCAAACTCTTTTGGAACAGATGATGAGATGAGTACTGTTACAGGGAAACATGTTTTAACAAAGATAGCTACACCACCACCTTTCCCTTTTCTGTCTGCTCTAAAAAGGTTAAAACCAACAATATTAACAGCAGAGTCAGGGACAGTATTTTTCAACCAAGACTCAGAGATGATTAAAATATCTGGGTCTGTCTGTTGGATCAAAATATTAATATAGTCCCGTTTAGAGACCAAACTTCTTGCATTTATGTGGAGCAGCCCAAGTCCTTTTGTATATATGAGCTATTTATACATCATGGTGGTGCTAGAGGCCATGTCAGCAGTAAAGTTAGAAGACATCTTCCTCTTGGTGCCATGATCTGACAGTCCATCTAATAATTAGTAATAATGTAGTAAAGCATTCGCTCCAGTAGAGCTTCTCCCAGTAAAAGACTGGGCGACTCCCACTGACCAGCAGTGGAGGACCGTATTGGGCAGCTCTCTGTGTGAAGCCTTTTATTCTGGATAAATACAGACTTATAAATGCAGGTATTAAAATGACTGTTTAAAAACAGCCATATGTTCAGTGTAGTTTAGTTTATTAAGTTTATTTACATCAGGGACCATGTACAAATACATTAGTCTCAAGTAAGAGAGACGATGCTTTGCAGCAGATTTAGCTACTAGCTAATTTCCTTCACATGTTGCTCCTGTAATAACAGTCCTACTCTACAACCCTTAGATCGAAGGAGCTGATTTGATTTGTTCTGAACTTTATATCAAATCTCCTGTTTTCCTCCTAACTTCACCTCATCAAAACATTTAAGTTACTTCTCAATGCAACACACAATAATATAAACACCAAAAGAAAAAGGGAATTAGTCTGAAGTCAGTGCTGGTCAAGTTACAACAGTTTCAAAACAGCTGATAAAAGTTAGATTGATCCTTTTCAAATTAAGACAAAGGAGTGATGTAACTAGAGTACATTTCATACAATCTGACTGTATGTTTCCACTATGTTTGTGTTGTTCTGTACCCATAAGGACATGTTAGCTACTACCAGCTTCTACTTGTTGTTTAGCTCTGTTGTTATACTTGCATGCAACACTGTTGATCCACATGATTAATGCTTATATATCTATATGCTTACCATTACGTGAGAATGAAACGCCGAGTTAGTACGACTTCAATTACCACTCCTATGGTACAGCATCAATACTTTGGTTTCCATCGTTGTCTGTTTAAAGTAAGACCCTGGAAGGGATCACAGAGCAGTAAACACATTAATCAGATGGCTCTATATAATGGAGAGCTATTGTTAGGGGAGAAAAGGTTTGACATGAGAAGAAGTGAGAAGATTATTATACATTACTACAAGAAACTAAAGGTTTATACTAAAGGTTTATACTAAAGGTTTATACTAAAGGTTTTTACTAAAGGTTTATACTAAAGGTTTACACTAAAGGTTTGACTAAAGGTTTATACTAAAGGTTTAACTAAAGGTTTAACTAAAGGTTTATACTAAAGGTTTATACTAAAGGTTTATACTAAAGGTTTATACTAAAGGTTTAACTAAAGGTTTATACTAAAGGTTTAACTAAAGGTTTATACTAAAGGTTTAACTAAAGGTTTATACTAAAGGTTTATACTAAAGGTTTAACTAAAGGTTTATACTAAAGGTTTATACTAAAGGTTTATACTAAAGGTTTAACTAAAGGTTTATACTAAAGGTTTAACTAAAGGTTTATACTAAAGGTTTATACTAAAGGTTTAACTAAAGGTTTAACTAAAGGTTTATACTAAAGGTTTATACTAAAGGTTTATACTAAAGGTTTAACTAAAGGTTTATACTAAAGGTTTATAATAAAGGTTTATACTAAAGGTTTATACTAAAGGTTTATACTAAAGGTTTAACTAAAGGTTTATACTAAAGGTTTAACTAAAGGTTTATACTAAAGGTTTATACTAAAGGTTTAACTAAAGGTTTAACTAAATGTTTATACTAAAGGTTTATACTAAAGGTTTATACTAAAGGTTTATACTAAAGGTTTAACTAAAGGTTTATACTAAAGGTTTATAATAAAGGTTTATACTAAAGGTTTATACTAAAGGTTTATACTAAAGGTTTATAATAAAGGTTTATACTAAAGGTTTATACTAAAGGTTTATAATAAAGGTTTATACTAAAGGTTTATACTAAAGGTTTGACTAAAGGTTTATACTAAAGGTTTATACTAAAGGTTTAACTAAAGGTTTATACTAAAGGTTTATACTAAAGGTTTATTACTAAAGGTTTATTACTAAAGGTTTATAGTAAAGGTTTATAATAAAGGTTTATACTAAAGGTTTATACTAAAGGTTTATAATAAAGGTTTATACTAAAGGTTTATACTAAAGGTTTGACTAAAGGTTTATACTAAAGGTTTAACTAAAGGTTTAACTAAAGGTTTATACTAAAGGTTTATACTAAAGGTTTATACTAAAGGTTTATACTAAAGGTTTGTTGAGCCGCATTTTGTAATAACGGTGCATTTTGTAATAAACGTCCAAAATGTAATAACTTTTTCATTTCATTTTGTAATAAAGCCGCATTTTGTAATAAACTGCCGCATTTTGTAATAAACTGCCCCAACGCATTTTGTAATAAATTTTGCCACATTATGTAATAAGTTATTACATTTTGAGAAGATTATTACAAAATGCACTTGCAACTTTTTTATTCTCTAGAAAATGTAATAACATGGTGCATTACGTAATAACAATTCTAAAGCATTGTTTATTTGTTTGTTAATTGTATTTTATTTTACTTTAAAGTATTTGTAAAAGTTAGGTAATGAGATGCGAAAAAAAATTGGTAATGAGATGCGAATTTTTTTAAAAAAAAGAAATGATTAAAAAAAATTGGTAATGAGATGCGAAAAAAAAATCGGTAATGAGATGCGGGGGGAAAATGGTAATGAGATGCGAAAAAAATTGGTAATGAGATGCGGGGAAAAAATAAAATAATAATTGTTAATGAGATGCGAAAAATAAAATTGGTAATGAGATGCGAAAAAAAAAATTGGTAATGAGATGCAAAAAAAACAGGAAAAAAACAAAAAAAATTGGTAATGAGATGCGGGGGGGAAAAAGTAATGAGATGCGAAAAAACAATTGGTAATGGGATGCGAGAAGGGAAAAAAAAAATTGGTAATGAGATGCGAAAAAATATAATAATAAAAAATAATTGGTAATGAGATGCGGAAGAAAAAAAATTGGTAATGAGATGCGAGAAAAAAAAATTGGTAATGAGATGCGAGAAAAAAAATTGGTAATGAGATGCAGAAAAAAAAGGAAAAAAAATTGGTAATGAGATGCGGGGGAAAAAATTGGTAATGAGATGCGGGGAAAAAATTGGTAATGAGATGCGAGAAAAAAAATTGGTAATGAGATGCAGAAAAAAAAGAAAAAAAAATTGGTGATGAGCTGCGGGAAAAAAAAGGAAAAAAAATTGGTAATGAGATGCGGAATTTAAAAAAAAAATGCTTAAAAAATTGGTAATGAGATGCGGAAAAAAAATTGGTAATGAGATGCGGGGGGGGAAAATGGTAATGAGATGCTAAAAAAATTTGGTAATGAGATGCAGGAAAAAAAAATAATAATTGGTAATGAGATGCGGAAAAAAAATTGGTAATGAGATGTGGGGAAAAACAGGGAAAAAAACAAAAATTGGTAATGAGATGCGAAAAAAAAAGTAATGAGATGCGGAAGAAAAAAATTGGTAATGAGCTGCGAGAAAAAAAATTGGTAATGAGATGCAGAAAAAAAAGGGAAAAAAATTGTTAATGAGATGCGGGAAAAAAATTGGTAATGAGATGCGGGGGAAAAATTGGTAATGAGATGCGGAATTTTTTTTAGAAAAAATGCTTTAAAAAATTGGTAATGAGATGCGGAAAAAAAATTGGTAATGAGATGCGGGGGGGAAAATGGTAATGAGATGCTAAAAAAATTTGGTAATGAGATGCAGGGGGAAAAAAATAATAATTGGTAATGAGATGCGAAAAATAAAATTGGTAATGAGATGCGGAAAAAATTTGTTAATGAGATGCGAGAAGGGGAAAAAATTGGTAATGAGATGCGGGGAAAAAAATGGTAATGAGATGCGAAAAATAAAATTGGTAATGAGATGCGGAAAAAATTTGTTAATGAGATGCGAGAAGGGGAAAAAATTGGTAATGAGATGCGGGGAAAAAAAATGGTAATGAGATGCGGAAGAAAAAAATTGGTAATGAGATGCTAAAAAAAATTGGTAATGAGATGCTAAAAAAAAATTTGGTAATGAGATGAAAAACAAAAAACAAAAAAACAATTTACCAATTTTTTTTCTCGCATCTCATTACCAATTTTTTTTCTTCCGCATCTCATTACCAATTTTTTTTTTTTTAATATTTTTTCGCATCTCATTACCAATTTTTTTTCCCTTCTCGCATCCCATTACCAATTTTTTTTCGCATCTCATTACTTTTTTCCCCCGCATTTCATTACCAATTTTTTTTGTTTTTTTCCTGTTTTTTTTGCATCTCATTACCAATTTTTTTTCCGCATCTCATTACTAATTTTATTTTTCGCATCTCATTAACAATTATTATTTTATTTTTCCCCCGCATCTCATTACCAATTTTTTTTGCATCTCATTACCATTTTTTCCCCGCATCTCATTACCGATTTTTTTTTCGCATCTCATTACCAATTTTTTTTAATCATTTCTTTTTTTTTTTTTATTCGCATCTCATTACCAATTTTTTTTCACATCTCATTACCTAACTTTTACAAATACTTTAAAGTAAAATAAAATACAATTAACAAACAAATAAACAATGCTTTAGAATTGTTATTACGTAATGCACCATGTTATTACATTTTCTAGAGAATAAAAAAGTTGCAAGTGCATTTTGTAATAATCTTCTCAAAATGTAATAACTTATTACATAATGTGGCAAAATTTATTACAAAATGCGTTGGGGCAGTTTATTACAAAATGCGGCAGTTTATTACAAAATGCGGCTTTATTACAAAATGAAATGAAAAAGTTATTACATTTTGGACGTTTATTACAAAATGCACCGTTATTACAAAATGCGGCTCAACAGGGCGGGCTGTAATCTGATTGGCTGCTGCATCAGTTCTACAAAGATCATGCACTGCTTGCATGCTTAATTGAGACAGCCAACAGAGTTCAACATGATGCCAGGTATGAAAAAACTGTGTCAAATATTATCTGTGTAATTGAATATATGGAAGTATAAAGACATTTTGCAGTTGATCTAAAGTTATGTAGATGTTTTGCCCTTGATAAGAAATTATATGACTGAATTTAAACCTGCATTGTCCAAGTTATGCTCACTGCATTAAAAACAGTTTGTAAAGTAAAACTGAAATCTATGCCTCTAAGTACATATTAAAAGTTAATAACTTTTAATGACCGACAGGTAATAACACATTTGAAGGAAAACTGTGCATGTGCAAAAAACTACACCCACACACACACACACAATAGTACACTGCTCAAAAAATAAAGTGATCATTTAAACAACACATCCCAGATCACAATGAATGTCATAATATGCAAATTAGATTGGTAAATTTACTCCCATCACAAACTTTGAGTCATGGTGAAGTTTTTCCTCATTTACAGTATAATTTTATCTCTTTCCACTTTCAAGTTACAGCCTTTTGAAATCTTCTTCAGAGATGAATGTTTTCCAATATGGCCGCCAACTGGTGATGTCATAATATGCAAATTAGATTGGTAAATTTACTCCCATCACAAACTTTGAGTCATGGTGAAGTTTTTCCTCATTTACAGTATAATTTGATCTCTTTCCACTTTCAAGTTGCAGCCTTTTGAAATCTTCTTCAGAGATGAATGTTTTCCAATATGGCCACCACCTGGTGATGTCATAATATGCAAATTAGATTGGTAAATTTACTCCCATCACAAACTTTGAGTAATGGTGAAGTTTTTCCACATTTACAGTATACTTTTATCTCTTTCCAGTTTCAAGTGACAGCCTTTTGGAAAATTGATATTATAATTTCATATTTTCCAATATGGCCGCCACCCTATGACATCATAATATGCAAATTAGATTGGTAAATTTACTCCCATCACAAACTTAGGGTTGTGGTTAAGATTTTTCTCATTTACAGCATAATTTTATCTCTTACCAGTTTCAAGTTACAGCCTTTTGGAAAATTAATATTAATATTTCATAAATTTTTGGAATATCTTTGGCGGCCAAAGGGTTAACACAGTCATAAATAGTAAGCATCGAAATAGCTATTAAAAGGCTAAAAATGTTATAACAGGTGTGAAAACAATAAATTTGTTAAAACCTTGTTTTTCAGTATTCCTACAAAAGCAGCGTCCTCTTTAATGATAGCATCCTTTATTGAGACAAATCTAGGGCTATAACATAAGATCAACATTCATAAAGCAATTTGAATTACTGTGATGCCGCAGGTGGTGGTGGGTTATCAAAATTGTAATAATTAAAATACCTTCTTAAATATTAATTCAAGATAAAATATTTTAGTACTTGAAATGAAATTCCACAAATAAAATAAAAGTGCAAAAAAAAAGGCACAAAATGCAGTTTAGTTTTGGGAGTTAAACATTTTCCCTCTTTTGTCACCCTTGTAGGTCTGCTAATTATAACCCTGACCTGCACCCTGCTGGGGCTCATTGTAGGCCATGGACAAAAGCAAGCAATGACCGAGGAAATGTACAATGTCATAGTTCGCAAGTTGAGAGGAGAGTTTCATGTTCCAGTTTCTGAACGCACAAGAATTCAACAAAATGCCTTGGTGCGTCTCTGGAGAAATCAAGGGGTCTATTCTCTCAGTGAGGATGGGCAGACACTGCTGTGTGCCGGCAAGCCAGTCATGCTACAGTCTAATGTTGATTGTGTTGTTAAAAAGGGTCTAGATGATACTAAGGGTTCTGGAGCAAGAAAGTTGAGCAAACGACTGAAAATGCATCATAGTGGCATAAGTGAAAGAAAGGTGCAGGAAATCTTGAACAAAACTGAGTGGTACCAACTTCAAAATGCAAAGTTTCTGAATAAGCCCCCTTTGATGACCATTCAAGCCAAAGAAGTGCAAGATCGACACCAAATTGACCTATTGGACATGGGAAAAATGAAAATTAGTTATGGTCAGGCTTTATACCGTTACATTCTCACAGTGATGGATGTGTTCAGTCGTTACATGTGGCTGAAACCATTGAAAAGAAAAAGTAGTGTTGAAATCGCCAAACACCTTAACAAGATTTATCGTGAACATGGACCACCCAAAGTGTTACAACATGACAAAGGGACTGAGTTTAAAGGGGCAGTGAAAATTCTAATGACATCTCTGCAAGTGAAAATAATTGAAAGTTCAGCATATCATCCACAAAGCCAAGGAAAGGTTGAGAGGACACATAGGTGGCTAAGAAAGAAGATCATGTATGATCTGGTGAAATTTCAACGGAACGAAGTTAACTGGGTCAAGCACCTACCTGTATATTCAAGAGTGCTAAATGAGGATCTTAAAGAAGTTTTAGGCTGGAGGTCTCCATTTGAAGTATACTATGGAAGAAAAAGCAACAGCATAAGGCATCCTTTATGCGGTTCTCCATCTTCTGTTCGTAAGGAGTCTGTGAGGAATCAACATTCAACTTTACCATCCTTGAGACATCGAGAAAAATTTGATACTAAACGAAAAAGGGTGAGAAGAATGGCACGGAAGGCCTCTGAGCACTGTGCTAAACTAATGATCAAGCGTGCATTCAAACAAAACCTATCACAACACTACAATGTTAAGGACGCTGTTTTGGTCAGAATGAGGGATGGTGCCCATCGAGTCTCCAAAAAGTATCACGTAAGGCGTGGTACAATTGTGAAAAAAAATCGAAAGCTCTCAAAATACAAAGTGAGTTTTAGGGACCCAAAGACCCTCCGACAAACACAAAAATGGTTCTTCGTGTCGGATATAACTAGTGCTACACGGCTGCGAAAAAAGACACACTCTAAAAAACCCAAGACAGCACCATCAAAGAGAGGCCTAAACCCACTTTTGTTTCAGTACACACACACAGACAGACTAGAGGAATTTATGTCCATGGAGTTAAGCATTCGCTATGACCCTGACCCAGATGGAAATTGTCAGTTTGCAGCCATGGCTGACCAGCTATCCACCCTTGGAATATTTAGATCACCAGAAAGCTTAAGAGATGAAATTGTCCAAGACCTCAGGAATTATCCATACAATGGAAATGGAACACTCTTGTTCAACTTTGTCGAGGGCAATGACTGGGATGGATACTTGGAAAGAATGGCCCGAACTGGAACCTATGGTGACCACATTACTTCGCAAAGAGCATCTGAAATTTTCCAGGTCCAGTTTCTTGTAATTTCCTCTCTGGGAATCAATGCCTCAACTATTGTATCAGAGTCAAACATATATTGTCACAACAATCCAGTGCTAGTACTTGGTCATGTGGCAGAGGGGCATGGAGAACATTATCTGAGTTTGGAGGGACCAGTCACACCATTTATAGAGCATGTTTTGGATGCTCAAGCAGGACAGTTATATGACAACAACACACTTTCACCACTGCAGCCTGCCTCACCAGATGAGTCTGACCCACCTATCCAGCCTGCCTCACCAGATGAGTCTGACCCACCTATCCAGCCTGCCTCACCAGATGAGTCTGACCCACCTATCCAGCCTGACTCACCAGATGAGTCTGACCCACCTATCCAGCCTGACTCACCAGATGAGTCTGACCCACCTATCCAGCCTGACTCACCAGATGAGTGTGACCCACCTATCCAGCCTGAGGACCCTGTTCTGACTACACCCCCTGTTCAGCCTGTCCTACCAACTGAAATGTTTCAGTCTATTATCAAAATGACCCTTGAGGATGACATGTCAATGCTTGGGACGTTTATCAGAGTGTCTCAACATTTTAAAGACATTGCAGATCGATTCCATCCATCAATCTATCTAAGGGAAACATTAAGCCGAAGCCTTGGGTTGGACGTCGTTGGAAAGCACACAATTAGTGTACAAAGGTTGTACAAAGCAGCAGGGCGCTTTGGTGGTGTGGCATTAAAACTCAAGGAGCTGTTTGGGAAACATTCCAAGTGGTTTATGGCTTGGCTGGTAATTAGACATATTAGACATGGACAATTTGAAATTACGGATATATTTTGGAAATAGAAATTTTGTTGTTTGTTTAGCCTTTTGAGGCAATTTCATATTTGTTTAAAATTAATCTTAGTGGAGAAATTTGCTGGTCACAGCAGCTCTCTAAACAAGCAGAAGACACTTACGTTGTTTAAGGTAGAACTTATATTCATTGGTTCATTATTATTTTAAATTGGCCGCAAGCCTGCATGTGTTGGTTGCATTTATTGTTGTTGAAAGGTTCTATAAATGCATAAATAAAGCTGTTCTTTACCTATTCATCAGCGTTTCTATTTTGTATGTGCATATGTTAATGTTTACGAATGGATTAAATTTTGATACCCAGAGTTTTGTTCTGTATTATAAGAAGCATAATACGGTTTGTTGGATGTTTATAACTATTCTTGATGTGGTTTTGGTATCCAATAAAAAAAATCTGGAATTTACAGAATATTCTCTGTTAATGCAACCTTTGAATAGTGTACTGATAGTAATTGCTAAGTACTGCTACTAGGCTAATACAGTGATACTAATAATAGGCCTAACTTTTACAAATACTTTAAAGTAAAATAAAATACAATTAACAAACAAATAAACAATGCTTTAGAATTGTTATTACGTAATGCACCATGTTATTACATTTTCTAGAGAATAAAAAAGTTGCAAGTGCATTTTGTAATAATCTTCTCAAAATGTAATAACTTATTACATAATGCGGCAAAATTTATTACAAAATGCGTTGGGGCAGTTTATTACAAAATGCGGCAGTTTATTACAAAATGCGGCTTTATTACAAAATGAAATGAAAAAGTTATTACATTTTGGACGTTTATTACAAAATGCACCGTTATTACAAAATGCGGCTCAACACGCCCTCCCCTCCCTGGCTGAGTGACAGACCATGTAGAGCTTTGAATTTGGCCACAAGTTATTGGCCTATATAATTCCAAACGTGTTCTGTCATACATAGATTTATTGGGCTACATAGCTCTAAGGGAAATTGCATAAAAAACAACAAAAAGTCACTCTTGTATAAATTCATTGTTTAACAAACAACAATAATAGGTATTATTACATAATGCACCATGTTATTACATTTCCTAGACAATAAAAAAGTTGCAAGTGCATTTTGTAATAATCTTCTCAAAATGTAATAACTTATTACATAATGTGGCAAAATTTATTACCAAATGCGTTGGGGCAGTTTATTACAAAATGCGGCAGTTTATTACAAAATGAAATGAAAAAGTTATTACATTTTGGACGTTTATTACAAAATGCACCGTTATTACAAAATGCGGCTCAACAAACCTTTAGTATAAACCTTTAGTTAAACCTTTAGTTAAACCTTTAGTTAAACCTTTAGTATAAACCTCTAGTTAAACCTTTAGTATAAACCTTTAGTATAAACCTTTAGTATAAACCTTTAGTTAAACCTTTAGTATAAACCTTTAGTATAAACCTTTACTATAAACCTTTAGTTAAACCTTTAGTATAAACCTTTAGTTAAACCTTTAGTAAAAACTTTTAGTCAAACCTTTAGTATAAACCTTTAGTATAAAAATTTTAGTTAAACCTTTAGTATAAACCTTTAGTTAAACCTTTAGTATAAACCTTTAGTATAAACCTTTAGTATAAACCTTTAGTATAAACCTTTAGTTAAACCTTTAGTATAAACCTTTAGTATAAACCTTTAGTATAAACCTTTAGTATAAACCTTTAGTTAAACCTTTAGTATAAACCTTTAGTATAAACCTCTAGTTAAACCTTTAGTATAAACCTTTAGTATAAACCATTAACCTTTAGTTAAACCTTTAGTTAAACCTTTAGTATAAACCTTTAGTATAAACCTTGAGTTAAACCTTTAGTATAAACCTTGAGTTAAACCTTTAGTATAAACCTTTAGTTAAACCTTTAGTCAAACCTTTAGTATAAACCTTTTGTATAAACCTTTTGTATAAACCTTTAGTATAAACCTTTAGTATAAACCTTTAGTATAAACCTTTAGTTAAACCTTTAGTTAAACCTTTAGTTAAACCTTTAGTATAAACCTTTAGTATAAACCTCTAGTATAAACCTTTACTATAAACCTTTAGTTAAACCTTTAGTATAAACCTTTAGTTAAACCTTTAGTATAAACTTTTAGTCAAACCTTTAGTATAAACCTTTACTATAAACCTTTAGTTAAACCTTTAGTATAAACCTTTAGTTAAACCTTTAGTATAAACTTTTAGTCAAACCTTTAGTATAAACCTTTAGTATAAAAATTTTAGTTAAACCTTTAGTTAAACCTTTAGTATAAACCTTTAGTATAAACCTTTAGTATAAACCTTTAGTTAAACCTTTAGTATAAACCTTTACTATAAACCTTTTGTTAAACCTTTAGTAAAACCTTTAGTATAAACCTTTAGTATAAACCTTTAGTTAAACCTTTAGTATAAACCTTTAGTATAAACCTTTAGTTAAACCTTTAGTTAAACGTTTAGTATAAACCTTTAGTATAAACCTTTAGTTAAACCTTTAGTATAAACCTTTAGTTAAACCTTTAGTATAAACCTTTAGTTAAACCTTTAGTATAAACCTTTAGTATAAACCTTTAGTATAAACCTTTAGTTAAACCTTTAGTTAAACCTTTAGTATAAACCTTTAGTATAAACCTTTAGTTAAACCTTTAGTTAAACCTTTAGTAGAAACCTTTAGTATAAACCTTTAGTTAAACCTTTAGTATAAACCTTTAGTTAAACCTTTAGTTAAACCTTTAGTTAAACCTTTAGTATAAACCTTTAGTATAAACCTCTAGTTAAACCTTTAGTATAAACCTTTAGTATAAACCTTTAGTTAAACCTTTAGTATAAACCTTTAGTATAAACTTTTAGTCAAACCTTTAGTTAAACCTTTAGTATAAACCTTTAGTATAACCCTTTAGTATAAACCTTTAGTTAAACCTTTAGTTAAACCTTTAGTAGAAACCTTTAGTATAAACCTTTAGTTAAACCTTTAGTATAAACCTTTAGTTAAACCTTTAGTTAAACCTTTAGTATAAACCTTTAGTATAAACCTTTAGTATAAACTTTTAGTATAAACCTTTAGTTAAACCTTTAGTTAAACCTTTAGTAGAAACCTTTAGTATAAACCTTTTGTTGAACCTTTAGTATAAACCTTTACTTAAACCTTTAGTTAAACCTTTAGTATAAACCTCTAGTTAAACCTTTAGTATAAACCTTTAGTATAAACCTTTAGTATAAACCTTTAGTTAAACCTTTAGTATAAACCTTTAGTATAAACCTTTACTATAAACCTTTAGTTAAACCTTTAGTATAAACCTTTAGTTAAACCTTTAGTATAAACTTTTAGTCAAACCTTTATTATAAACCTTTAGTATAAACATTTAGTATAAACCTTTATTATAAACCTTTATTATAAACCTTTAGTATAAACCTTTATTATAAACCTTTAGTATAAACCTTTAGTATAAACCTTTAGTATAAACCTTTATTATAAACCTTTAGTATAAACCTTTAGTTAAACCTTTAGTATAAACATTTAGTATAAACCTTTAGTTAAACCTTTAGTTAAACCTTTAGTATAAACCTTTAGTATAAACCTTTAGTTAAACCTTTAGTATAAACCTTTAGTTAAACCTTTAGTATAAACCTTTAGTATAAACCTTTAGTATAAACCTTTAGTATAAACCTTTAGTTAAACCTTTAGTTAAACCTTTAGTTAAACCTTTAGTATAAACCTTTAGTTAAACCTTTAGTATAAACCTTTAGTTAAACCTTTAGTATAAACCTTTAGTTAAACCTTTAGTATAAACCTTTAGTATAAACCTTTAGTATAAACCTTTAGTATAAACCTTTAGTTGAACCTTTAGTATAAACCTTTAGTATAAACATTTAGTATAAACCTTTAGTTAAACCTTTAGTTAAACCTTTAGTTAAACCTTTACTATAAACCTTTAGTAATAAACCTTTAGTAATAAACCTTTAGTATAAACCTTTAGTATAAACCTTTAGTATAAACCTTTAGTATAAACCTTTAGTTGAACCTTTAGTATAAACCTTTAGTTAAACCTTTAGTATAAACCTTTAGTATAAACCTTTAGTATAAACCTTTATTATAAACCTTTAGTATAAACCTTTAGTATAAACCTTTATTATAAACCTTTAGTATAAACCTTTAGTATAAACCTTTAGTATAAACCTTTAGTATAAACCTTTAGTATAAACCTTTAGTATAAACCTTTAGTATAAACCTTTATTATAAACCTTTAGTATAAACCTTTAGTATAAACCTTTAGTATAAACCTTTAGTATAAACCTTTAGTATAAACCTTTAGTATAAACCTTTATTATAAACCTTTAGTATAAACCTTTAGTATAAACCTTTATTATAAACCTTTAGTATAAACCTTTAGTATAAACCTTTATTATAAACCTTTAGTATAAACCTTTAGTTAAACCTTTAGTATAAACCTTTAGTTAAACCTTTAGTATAAACCTTTAGTATAAACCTTTAGTTAAACCTTTAGTATAAACTTTTATAGTATGTATAGTATGTACAGTATGTATAGTATGTATAGTATGTACAGTATGAATAATATGTATAGTATGTACAGTATGAATAATATGTATAGTATCTACATTATGAATAGTATGTGTAGTATATACAGTATGTTTAGTATGAATAGTATGTATAGTATGAATAGTATGTATAGTATGTATAGTATGTACAGTATGAATAGTATGTATAGTATGAATAGTATGAATAGTATGTACAGTATGAATAGTATGTACAGTATGTACAGTATGAATAGTATGTATAGTATGAATAGTATGTACAGTATGTACAGTATGAATAGTATGTACAGTATGAATAGTATGTATAGTATGTACAGTATGAATAGTATGTACAGTATGAATAGTATGTATAGTATGTACAGTATGAATAGTATGTACAGTATGAATAGTATGTATAGTATGTACAGTATGAAGAGTATGTATAGTATGAATAGTATGTATAGTACGAATAGTATGTATATTATGAGTAGTATGTATAGTATGTACAGTATGTATATAATGAATAGTATGAATAGTATGTACAGTATGAATAGTATGTATAGTATGTACAGTATGAATAGTATGTATAGCATGAATAGTATGTATAGTATGTACAGTATGAATAGTATGTACAGTATGAATAGTATGTATAGTATGTACAGTATGAATAGTATGTATAGTATGTACAGTATGAATAGTATGTATAGTATGTACAGTATGAATAGTATGAATAGTATGTATAGTATGTATAGTACGAATAGTATGTATAGTATGAGTAGTATGTATAGTATGTACAGTATGAATAGTATGTATAGTATGTACATTATGAATAGTATGAATAGTATGTACAGTATGAATAGTATGAGTAGTATGTATAGTATGTACAGTATGAATAGTATGTATAGTATGTACATTATGAATAGTATGAATAGTATGTACAGTATGAATAGTATGTATAGTATAAATAGTATGTATAGTATAAATAGTATGTATAGTATGTATAGTATAAATAGTATGTACAGTATGTATAGTATGTACAGTATGACTAGTATGTGTAGTATGAATAGTATGTATAGTAGGAATAGTATGTATAGTATGAATAGTATGTATAGTATGTACAGTATGAATAGTATGCATAGTACGTATAGTATGTATAGTAGGAATAGTATGTACAGTATGAATAGTATGTATAGTATGTATAGTATGAATAGTATGTACAGTATGAATAGTATGTATAGTATGTATAGTAAAAATAGTATGTATAGTATGAATAGTATGTATAGTAGTAGTATGTGTAGTATGTATAGTATGAATAGTATGTATAGAATGAACAGTATGTATAGTATGAATAGTATGTATAGTATGTATAGTATGAATAGTATGTACAGTATGAATAGTATGTATAGTATGTATAGTAAAAATAGTATGTATACTATGAATAGTATGTATAGTAGTAGTATGTGTAGTATGTATAGTATGTATAGTATGAATAGTATGAATAGTATGTATAGAATGAACAGTATGTATAGTATGAATAGTATGTATAGTATGTACAGTATGAATAGTATGTACAGCATGTATGGTATGTATTGTATGTACATTATGTAAAGTATGTATAGTATGAATAGTATGTATGGCATGTATAGTATGAATAGTATGTATGGTATGCATGGTATGCATAGTATGTATAGAATTCATATGTATAGTATGAATAGTATGTATAGTATGAATAGTATGTATAGTATGTATAGTATGAATAGTATGTATAGTAGTAGTATGTGTAGAATGAATAGTATGTATAGTATGTATAGTATGAATAGTATGTATGGTATGCATGGTATGCATAGTATGTATAGAATTTATATGTATAGTATGTATAGTAAAAATAGTATGTATAGTATGAATAGTATGTATAGTAGTAGTATGTGTAGAATGAATAGTATGTATAATATGTATAGTATGAATAGTATGTATAGTATGAATAGTAGTAGTATGTATAGAATGAATAGTATGTATAGTATGAATAGTATGTATAGTATGAATAGTATGTACAGTATGAATAGTATTTTATAGTATGAATAGTATGTACAGTATGATTAGTATGTACAGTATGAATAGTATGTATAGTATGTACAGTATGAATAGTATGTATAGTATAAATGGTATGTATGGCATGTATAGTATGAATAGTATATATGGTATGCATGGTATGCATAGTATGTATAGAATTTATATGTATAGTATGAATAGTATGTATAGTATGTAAAGTAAAAAATAGTATGTATAGTATGAATAGTATGTATAGTAGTAGTATGTGTGGAAATAATAGTATGTATAGTATGTATAGTATGAATAGTATGTATAGAATGAATAGTATGTATAGTATAAATAGTATGTTTAGTAAAAAATATTATGTATATGTATGTAAAGTATGAATAGTATGTATAGTATGTATAGTATGTACAGTATGAATAGTATGTATAGTATAAATAGTATGTATAGTATGTAGAGTATGTATAGTATGTATAGTATAAACAGTATGTTTAGTATGAATAGTATGTATAGTATGAATAGTATGTATAGTATGTACAGTATGAATAGTATGTATAGTATGAATAGTATGAATAGTATGTATAGTATGTACAGTATGAATAGTATGTATAGAATAAACAGTATGTTTAGTATAAATAGTATGTACAGTATGAATAGTATGAATAGTATGTATAGTATGAATAGTAGTAGTATGTGTAGAATGAACAGTATGTATAGTATGAGTAGTATGTATAGTATAAATAGTATGTATGGCATGTATAGTATGAATAGTATGTATAGTAGTAGTATGTGTAGAAATAATAGTATGAATAGTATGTATAGTAGGAATAGTATGTATAGTATGAATAGTATGTATAGTATGTACAGTATGAATAGTACGCATAGTATGTATAGTATGTATAGTAGGAATAGTATGTACAGTATGAATAGTATGTATAGTAGGAATAGTATGTACAGTATGAATACTATGTATAGTATGTACAGTATGAATAGTATGTACAGTATGTATAGTATGTACAGTATGAATAGTATGTATAGTATGTACATTATGAATAGTATGAATAGTATGTACAGTATGAATAGTATGTATAGTATAAATAGTATGTATAGTATAAATAGTATGTATAGTATGTATAGTATAAATAGTATGTACAGTATATATAGTATGAATAGTATGTACAGTATGTATAGTATGAATAGTATGTATAGTATGAATAGTATGTATGGTATGCATGGTATGCATAGTATGTATAGAATTTATATGTATAGTATGTATAGTAAAAATAGTATGTATAGTATGAATAGTATGTATAGTATGAATAGTATGTATAGTATGAATAGTATGTATAGTATGTACAGTATGTACAATATGAATAGTATGTATAGTATGTACAGTATGAATAGTATGTACAATATGAATAGTATGTATAGTATGTACAGTATGAATAGTATGTATAGTATGAATAGTATGTATAGTATGTATAGTATGTACAGTATGAATAGTATGTATAGTATGTACAGTATGAATAGTATGAATAGTATGTATAGTATGTATAGTATGTATAGTATAAATAGTATGTACAGTATGAATAGTATGTATAGTATAAATAGTATGTACAGTATGAATAGTATGTATAGTATGAATAGTAGTCGTATGTGTAGAATGAACAGTATGTACAGTATGTATAGTATGAATACATGTAGCTTGACCCCTCCCCTGGTCACCTCCCCCGTCTTCGTGTAGAGCTGCACTCCCTCTGGGTCCTGGATGCAGTGGAGGTGGCGACGCTGGGTCATCCAGATCTCCCCCATCCTGGCGCGGTCAATCAGCGGGACCCCCATGGTGTCCACAGCATTCCAGAAGTGATCCAGCACCTCCTGGATCAGACGGTCGGCTTCTGGCTGTGCCCTGATCCGCCGCCGGCAGTGAGGAGCCATCTCAGGAATGGTCAGGTGGACGATGGCACCCGTCCCCATCTGGGACTGCTTTGCCCTCTTCAGCCGCTCCACATCCTCCCCGTCCCACTCAAAGATGGCAGTGGACAGGCGGGACATGAAGGGGCCGTACAGCAGGTTGGCGTCGGTGGTGACGCCCCTCGCGAAGCGTCGCAAGAGGTGCCACACATCCAGGCGGACCATCAGCTGGTCCCACTCACCAAACATCAGCCCGACCTAACAACGAATCATCAATCGGTCAGTCGTTTTAAATGGCAGCTGCAGTCAGCAGTGTGTCTGTGTGTGAGAGACGCCACGGTACCTTGGGCTGGTGGTTGCGAGTGCAGCAGTCCCGGTCCACGTAGAGCACCTGAGGGGGTGCCACCCTGGCCTCCCTGTAGCGCCGCATGAGCCCCTGCGCCATGGCTACCAGTCCATCCCCCTCGCAGGCGGTGAGGACGGAGATGAGCACCTGCCCGTACTCGTTGCCCACGTTGGTCACCCATCCTGCTGTCCCAGCGGCCTTACCGGCCAGTTTCTTGGTCATCTGCATGAGACACAGTGAAGAACATTGTCACGTCACACACCGATTATACTTTCAAATAGTAAACATTGTCGGACACACTGAGAGCACAATCCATAGAAATGCGTGCATCTTCCTAATCACAGCTCACCTTCTTGGTGGAGTCCAGCTTCAAAATGCTGCCAAACACCGAGGTAAGCCTGGCCTTGGTCTCCGGCAGGCGGGCGAGGGCGTCCCGCACGTACACGGAGAGCAGCCAGGACGCAGAGGGCACTGGTGGCATCTTTGGCAGCTGCTGCAGGTCCTGCTGTTCCGTGACGCCGAGCAACTCCAACACAGAGAGGTAGCGGATGACGCGCCCCGCCCACTCTGAGCTGTGCTGGTCCCTCAAGGTTTTTCTGAGGCAAGCTGCACTTTTGCCCAAAGTGCGCTCCCTCAAATGCCCCACCACCGCCTTGTCGCAGGACAACCCGAGTGTGTGGTGAAGAGGTCAATCGTGTGCTATGCTGCAGTAAATAATTGAATGAATAAATAAATACACAAGCCTTCTTATTTCTGCTTACTTGTAGGTCAGGATGGCAGGAAACTGCATCTGGTGCCCCAGGTCCAGCTGGTCCATGATATCCTGGGACCAGGCAGCAACCTTGCGCTTACATGACAGGCATTCCAGGTACTCCGTGCCCATGAAGTACCAGCCTGTCATGTCCAGGACCCTCCGCACGGTCTTGTACAGACCAGCCCCTGTGAGTTTGTGGCCACATCCCTTGCACACAAACCTGCACGCCCACATCCTGTAGGGCGCCCACAGGAAGAAGCGTGTGTGAAAAAAGGGATGGCACGAGGCAGGGGGCTGCGCGTACAGGGGCCGGTCTCCTGGGGGGGACCACCAGAGATGGAGGTCACTGACGAGGACGGGATGTCCTCCCACACCTCTGGTGAAGAGAGCTCGGCCCAGCCAGTCCTGCTGCTCCACCGGCAGCGCCTTCCTCCACTTCTTGGGCAGCAGCTGCAACGTTCACATCGCATCCGTCAGTACTATTTTAAGTACTAATATCATTTTGCTTATTACTAGAAAATTATATCTCACCTCTGCACCGGTGGAGGTGGGCTGCGCGAGCTGTTTGGGGGGAGGGGGTCCTGAAGGTCCTGGGCGGGCGACAGGTGCTGCGGCATCCCTGGCAACTGCAAATTTCAGCCAGTCAGTCAGTCAGTCAGTCAGTCAGCCAGCCAGCCAGTTGAACGACTGACAGGACATGGCGTACAAAAAACCAAAATGCACTCACGCTGAGAGTCGACCTCCACAGCAGCGGCGACGAGGACGTCGTCCGTCAGGTCACCGGATGCAGCGCCTGCACAAGAAGTGAATGTAGGACTGTATGACATTTGCACTTTTAACAGGACTCGTGAGACGCCTACACAACAAGGGGAGAGGGTCTTACTGGTCGACGGACGTGCTGTGTCCTGGCGGGCAGGCGGAGTAGCCGCTGGAACTCTGGCCGCTGCATCCTGGTTGGTGCGACCGACCAAGTACACCTGCAGCTGCTTCAGCCGCGACCCGGCCTGTGGCTTCTGGCGCGTCACCCACTGCACGTACCTATGGACAAACAGGGCAAACCGAATGAGTGTTTTCTCCATAGTTGACCTGTGAATTTTTACAATTGAAAAATGATGACTTCTCAATACTCACGTCCTGCTCTCCCGGTCAGTTGCTTCGTACAGTGAAGCATAGGTCCTGCTGGCGTGCACCCCAAAACCTACGCAACACTTATCCATGCCCCTCACCGACTCTGCTCCCTCCCGCATCCGCCGCTCCTTCACTGCCACCATGACAGACCAAAACACACACAAATTATAAAAACACACCGCAAAACACACACAAATTATAAAAACACACCGCAAAACACACACAAATTATAAAAACACACCGCAAAACACACACAAATTATAAAAACACACCGCAAAACACACACAAATTATAAAAACACACCGCAAAACACACACAAATTATAAAAACACACCGCAAAACACACACAAATTATAAAAACACACCGCAAAACACACACAAATTATAAAAACACACCGCAAAACACACACAAATTATAAAAAAACACCGCAAAACACACACAAATTATAAAAACACACCGCAAAACACACACAAATTATAAAAACACACCGCAAAACACACACAAATTATAAAAACACACCGCAAAACACACACAAATTATAAAAACATACTGCAAAACACACACAAATTATAAAAACACACTGCAAAACACACAAATTATATAAAGGCAAAGCAAATATACACATACAAAGAAAAGACACACACAAACAAAAAAGATAAGATAAACACACTGCACACAATTATGTTCTAAAAATAAACAAATCCATCACTTCCCCCCCTCTGCTTCTCTTTCCTGTCTCTTCCTTCTGTCCTGTTTTCTCTTTTCCTTTCTCTTCATTTTCTGCGCAAGTCTTTGCTCCTTCCTTTTGAATCTTTCTGCTCTCCTCTTTGCCAACAAGGGGAGAGGGTCTTACTGGTCGACGGACATGCTGTGTACAGTATGAATAATATGTATAGTATGTACAGTATGAATAATATGTATAGTATCTACAGTATGTTTAGTATGAATAGTATGTATAGTATGAATAGTATGTACAGTATGTACAGTATGAATAGTATGTACAGTATGAATAGTATGAATAGTATGTACAGTATGAATAGTATGAATAGTATGTACAGTATGAATAGTATGAATAGTATGTACAGTATGAATAGTATGTATAGTATGTACAGTATGAATAGTATGTATAGTATGTACAGTATGAATAGTATGAATAGTATGTATAGTATGTATAGTATGTACAGTATGAATGGTATGAATAGTATGTATAGTATGTACGGTATGAACAGTATGTACAGTATGTACAGTATGAACAGTATGTACAGTATGTACAGTATGTACAGTATGAATAGTATGTATAGAATGTATAGTATGTATAGTATGTATAGTATAAATAGTATGTACAGTATGAATAGTATGTATAGTATGTACAGTATGAATAGTATGAATAGTATGTATAGTATGTACAGTATGAATAGTATGTATAGTATGTACAGTATGAATAGTATGTATAGTATGTACAGTATGAATAGTATGTATAGTATGTACAGTATGAATAGTATGTATAGTATGTACAGTATGAATAGTATGTATAGTATGTACAGTATGAATAGTATGTACAGTATGTACAGTATGAATAGTATGTATAGTATGTACAGTATGAATAGTATGTACAGTATGTACAGTATGTACAGTATGAACAGTATGAATAGTATGTATAGTATGTACAGTATGTATAGCATGAATAGTATGTATAGTATGTACAGTATGAATAGTATGTACAGTATGAATAGTATGTATAGTATGTACAGTATGAATAGTATGTACAGTATGAATAGTATGTACAGTATGAATAGTATGTACAGTATGTACAGTATGTATAGTACGAATAGTATGTATAGTATGAGTAGTATGTATAGTATGTACAGTATGAATAGTATGTACAGTATGAATAGTATGTATAGTATGAATAGTATGTATAGTATAAATAGTATGTATAGTATAAATAGTATGTATAGTATAAATAGTATGTGTAGTATGTATAGTATAAATAGTATGTACAGTATGTATAGTATGAATAGTATGTACAGTATGAATAGTATGTGTAGTATGTACAGTATGACTAGTATGAATAGTATGTATAGTATGTACAGTAGGAATAGTATGTATAGTAGGAATAGTATGTATAGTATGAATAGTATGTATAGTACGAATAGTATGTATAGTACGAATAGTATGTACAGTATGAGTAGTATGTATAGTATGTACAGTATGTATAGTATGTACAGTATGTACGTTATGAATAGTATGAATAGTATGTACAGTATGAATAGTATGTATAGTATAAATAGTATGTATAGTATAAATAGTATGTGTAGTATGTATAGTATGTGTAGTATGTATAGTATAAATAGTATGTACAGTATGTATAGTATGAATAGTATGTACAGTATGTACAGTATGAATAGTATGTATAGTATGTACAGTATGTACAGTATGTACAGTATGAATAGTATGTATAGTAGGAATAGTATGTATAGTATGAATAGTATGAATAGTGTGTACAGTATGAATAGTATGTACAGTATGAATAGTATGTATAGTATGAATAGTATGTATAGTATGTACAGTATGAATAGTATGTACAGTATGAATAGTATGTACAGTATGAATAGTATTTACAGTATGAATAGTATGTATAGTATGAATAGTATTTACAGTATGAATAGTATGTATAGTATGAATAGTATGTATAGTATGTACAGTATGAATAGTATGTATAGTATGTACAGTATGAATAGTATGAATAGTATGAATAGTATGTATAGTATGTACAGTATGAACAGTATGTATAGTATGAACAGTATGTATAGTATGTACAGTATGAATAGTATGTATTGTATGTACAGTATGAATAGTATGTATAGTATGTACAGTATGAATAGTATGTACAGTATGTATAGTATGAATACATGTAGCTTGACCCCTCCCCTGGTCACTTCCCCCGTCTTCGTGTAGAGCTGCACTCCCTCTGGGTCCTGGATGCAGTGGAGGTGGCGACGCTGGGTCCTCCAGATCTCCCCCATCCTGGCGCGGTCAATCAGCGGGACCCCCATGGTGTCCACAGCATTCCAGAAGTGATCCAGCACCTCCTGGATCAGACGGTCGGCTTCTGGCTGCGCCCTGATCCGCCGCCGGCAGTGAGGGGCCATCTCAGGAATGGTCAGGTGGACGATGGCACCCGTCCCCATCTGGGACTGCTTTGCCCTCTTCAGCCGCTCCACATCCTCCCCGTCCCACTCAAAGATGGCAGTGGACAGGCGGGACATGAAGGGGCCGTACAGCAGGTGGGCGTCGGTGGTGACGCCCCTCGCGAAGCGTCGCAAGAGGTGCCACACATCCAGGCGGACCATCAGCTGGTCCCACTCACCAAACATCAGCCCGACCTAACAACGAATCATCAATCGGTCAGTCGTTTTAAATGGCAGCTGCAGTCAGCAGTGTGTCTGTGTGTGAGAGACGCCACGGTACCTTGGGCTGGTGGTTGCGAGTGCAGCAGTCCCGGTCCACGTAGAGCACCTGAGGGGGTGCCACCCTGGCCTCCCTGTAGCGCCGCATGAGCCCCTGCGCCATGGCTACCAGTCCATCCCCCTCGCAGGCGGTGAGGACGGAGATGAGCACCTGCCCGTACTCGTTGCCCACGTTGGTCACCCATCCTGCTGTCCCAGCGGCCTTACCGGCCAGTTTCTTGGTCATCTGCATGAGACACAGTGAAGAACATTGTCACGTCACACACCGATTATACTTTCAAATAGTAAACATTGTCGGACACACTGAGAGCACAATCCATAGAAATGCGTGCATCTTCCTAATCACAGCTCACCTTCTTGGTGGAGTCCAGCTTCAAAATGCTGCCAAACACAGAGGTAAGCCTGGCCTTGGTCTCCGGCAGGCGGGCGAGGGCGTCCCGCACGTACACGGAGAGCAGCCAGGACGCAGAGGGCACTGGTGGCATCTTTGGCAGCTGCTGCAGGTCCTGCTGTTCCGTGACGCCGAGCAACTCCAACACAGAGAGGTAGCGGATGACGCGCCCCGCCCACTCTGAGCTGTGCTGGTCCCTCAAGGTTTTTCTGAGGCAAGCCGCACTTTTGCCCAAAGTGCGCTCCCTCAAATGCCCCACCACCGCCTTGTCGCAGGACAACCCGAGTGTGTGGTGAAGAGGTCAATCGTGTGCTATGCTGCAGTAAATAATTGAATGAATAAATAAATACACAAGCCTTCTTATTTCTGCTTACTTGTAGGTCAGGATGGCAGGAAACTGCATCTGGTGCCCCAGGTCCAGCTGGTCCATGATATCCTGGGACCAGGCAGCAACCTTGCGCTTACATGACAGGCATTCCAGGTACTCCGTGCCCATGAAGTACCAGCCTGTCATGTCCAGGACCCTCCGCACCGTCTTGTACAGACCAGCCCCTGTGAGTTTGTGGCCACATCCCTTGCACACAAACCTGCACGCCCACATCCTGTAGGGCGCCCACAGGAAGAAGCGTGTGTGAAAAAAGGGATGGCACGAGGCAGGGGGCTGCGCGTACAGGGGCCGGTCTCCTGGGGGGGACCACCAGAGATGGAGGTCACTGACGAGGACGGGATGTCCTCCCACACCTCTGGTGAAGAGAGCTCGGCCCAGCCAGTCCTGCTGCTCCACCGGCAGCGCCTTCCTCCACTTCTTGGGCAGCAGCTGCAACGTTCACATCGCATCCGTCAGTACTATTTTAAGTACTAATATCATTTTGCTTATTACTAGAAAATTATATCTCACCTCTGCACCGGTGGAGGTGGGCTGCGCGAGCTGTTTGGGGGGAGGGGGTCCTGAAGGTCCTGGGCGGGCGACAGGTGCTGCAGCATCCCTGGCAACTGCAAATTTCAGCCAGTCAGTCAGTCAGTCAGTCAGTCAGCCAGCCAGCCAGTTGAACGACTGACAGGACATGGCGTACAAAAAACCAAAATGCACTCACGCTGAGAGTCGACCTCCACAGCAGCGGCGACGAGGACGTCGTCCGTCAGGTCACCGGATGCAGCGCCTGCACAAGAAGTGAATGTAGGACTGTATGACATTTGCACTTTTAACAGGACTCGTGAGACGCCTACACAACAAGGGGAGAGGGTCTTACTGGTCGACGGACGTGCTGTGTCCTGGCGGGCAGGCGGAGTAGCCGCTGGAACTCTGGCCGCTGCATCCTGGTTGGTGCGACCGACCAAGTACACCTGCAGCTGCTTCAGCCGCGACCCGGCCTGTGGCTTCTGGCGCGTCACCCACTGCACGTACCTATGGACAAACAGGGCAAACCGAATGAGTGTTTTCTCCATAGTTGACCTGTGAATTTTTACAATTGAAAAATGATGACTTCTCAATACTCACGTCCTGCTCTCCCGGTCAGTTGCTTCGTACAGTGAAGCATAGGTCCTGCTGGCGTGCACCCCAAAACCTACGCAACACTTATCCATGCCCCTCACCGACTCTGCTCCCTCCCGCATCCGCCGCTCCTTCACTGCCACCATGACAGACCAAAACACACACAAATTATAAAAACACACCGCAAAACACACACAAATTATAAAAACACACCGCAAAACACACACAAATTATAAAAACACACCGCAAAACACACACAAATTATAAAAACACACCGCAAAACACACACAAATTATAAAAACACACCGCAAAACACACACAAATTATAAAAACACACCGCAAAACACACACAAATTATAAAAACACACCGCAAAACACACACAAATTATAAAAACACACCGCAAAACACACACAAATTATAAAAACACACCGCAAAACACACACAAATTATAAAAACACACTGCAAAACACACACAAATTATAAAAACATACTGCAAAACACACACAAATTATAAAAACACACTGCAAAACACACAAATTATATAAAGGCAAAGCAAATATACACATACAAAGAAAAGACACACACAAACAAAAAAGATAAGATAAACACACTGCACACAATTATGTTCTAAAAATAAACAAATCCATCACTTCCCCCCCTCTGCTTCTCTTTCCTGTCTCTTCCTTCTGTCCTGTTTTCTCTTTTCCTTTCTCTTCATTTTCTGCGCAAGTCTTTGCTCCTTCCTTTTGAATCTTTCTGCTCTCCTCTTTGCCAACAAGGGGAGAGGGTCTTACTGGTCGACGGACATGCTGTGTACAGTATGAATAATATGTATAGTATGTACAGTATGAATAATATGTATAGTATCTACAGTATGTTTAGTATGAATAGTATGTACAGTATGAATAGTATGTACAGTATGTACAGTATGAATAGTATGTACAGTATGAATAGTATGAATAGTATGTACAGTATGAATAGTATGTATAGTATGTACAGTATGAATAGTATGTATAGTATGTACAGTATGAATAGTATGAATAGTATGTATAGTATGTATAGTATGTACAGTATGAATAGTATGAATAGTATGAATAGTATGTATAGTATGTACGGTATGAACAGTATGTACAGTATGTACAGTATGAATAGTATGTACAGTATGTACAGTATGTACAGTATGTACAGTATGAATAGTATGTATAGAATGTATAGTATGTATAGTATGTATAGTATAAATAGTATGTACAGTATGAATAGTATGTATAGTATGTACAGTATGAATAGTATGAATAGTATGTATAGTATGTACAGTATGAATAGTATGTATAGTATGTACAGTATGAATAGTATGTATAGTATGTACAGTATGAATAGTATGTATAGTATGTACAGTATGAATAGTATGTATAGTATGTACAGTATGAATAGTATGTATAGTATGTACAGTATGAATAGTATGTACAGTATGAATAGTATGTACAGTATGTACAGTATGTACAGTATGAACAGTATGAATAGTATGTATAGTATGTACAGTATGTATAGCATGAATAGTATGTATAGTATGTACAGTATGAATAGTATGTACAGTATGAATAGTATGTATAGTATGTACAGTATGAATAGTATGTACAGTATGAATAGTATGTACAGTATGAATAGTATGTACAGTATGTACAGTATGTATAGTACGAATAGTATGTATAGTATGAGTAGTATGTATAGTATGTACAGTATGAATAGTATGTACAGTATGAATAGTATGTATAGTATGAATAGTATGTATAGTATAAATAGTATGTATAGTATGTATAGTATGTATAGTATAAATAGTATGTGTAGTATGTATAGTATAAATAGTATGTACAGTATGTATAGTATGAATAGTATGTACAGTATGTATAGTATGAATAGTATGTATAGTATGTACAGTATGTACAGTATGAATAGTATGTGTAGTATGTACAGTATGACTAGTATGAATAGTATGTATAGTATGTACAGTAGGAATAGTATGTATAGTAGGAATAGTATGTATAGTAGGAATAGTATGTATAGTACGAATAGTATGTACAGTATGAGTAGTATGTATAGTATGTACAGTATGTATAGTATGTACAGTATGTACATTATGAATAGTATGAATAGTATGTACAGTATGAATAGTATGTATAGTATAAATAGTATGTATAGTATAAATAGTATGTGTAGTATGTATAGTATGTGTAGTATGTATAGTATAAATAGTATGTACAGTATGTATAGTATGAATAGTATGTACAGTATGTACAGTATGTACAGTATGAATAGTATGTACAGTATGTACAGTATGAATAGTATGTATAGTAGGAATAGTATGTATAGTATGTATAGTATGAATAGTATGAATAGTATGTACAGTATGAATAGTATGTACAGTATGAATAGTATGTATAGTATGAATAGTATGTATAGTATGTACAGTATGAATAGTATGTACAGTATGAATAGTATGTACAGTATGAATAGTATGTATAGTATGAATAGTATGTATAGTATGTACAGTATGAATAGTATGTATAGTATGTACAGTATGAATAGTATGAATAGTATGTATAGTATGTACAGTATGAACAGTATGTATAGTATGAACAGTATGTATAGTATGTACAGTATGAATAGTATGTATTGTATGTACAGTATGAATAGTATGTATAGTATGTACAGTATGAATAGTATGTACAGTATGTATAGTATGAATACATGTAGCTTGACCCCTCCCCTGGTCACTTCCCCCGTCTTCGTGTAGAGCTGCACTCCCTCTGGGTCCTGGATGCAGTGGAGGTGGCGACGCTGGGTCCTCCAGATCTCCCCCA
This sequence comes from Chaunax sp. Z400, assembly GCA_037577475.1. Taxonomy (NCBI): domain Eukaryota; kingdom Metazoa; phylum Chordata; class Actinopteri; order Lophiiformes; family Chaunacidae; genus Chaunax; species Chaunax sp. Z400. The sequence continues at coordinate 6,550 of JBAGJB010000184.1, read as the reverse complement.
TCCTGGCGCGGTCAATCAGCGGGACCCCCATGGTGTCCACAGCATTCCAGAAGTGATCCAGCACCTCCTGGATCAGACGGTCGGCTTCTGGCTGCGCCCTGATCCGCCGCCGGCAGTGAGGGGCCATCTCAGGAATGGTCAGGTGGACGATGGCACCCGTCCCCATCTGGGACTGCTTTGCCCTCTTCAGCCGCTCCACATCCTCCCCGTCCCACTCAAAGATGGCAGTGGACAGGCGGGACATGAAGGGGCCGTACAGCAGGTGGGCGTCGGTGGTGACGCCCCTCGCGAAGCGTCGCAAGAGGTGCCACACATCCAGGCGGACCATCAGCTGGTCCCACTCACCAAACATCAGCCCGACCTAACAACGAATCATCAATCGGTCAGTCGTTTTAAATGGCAGCTGCAGTCAGCAGTGTGTCTGTGTGTGAGAGACGCCACGGTACCTTGGGCTGGTGGTTGCGAGTGCAGCAGTCCCGGTCCACGTAGAGCACCTGAGGGGGTGCCACCCTGGCCTCCCTGTAGCGCCGCATGAGCCCCTGCGCCATGGCTACCAGTCCATCCCCCTCGCAGGCGGTGAGGACGGAGATGAGCACCTGCCCGTACTCGTTGCCCACGTTGGTCACCCATCCTGCTGTCCCAGCGGCCTTACCGGCCAGTTTCTTGGTCATCTGCATGAGACACAGTGAAGAACATTGTCACGTCACACACCGATTATACTTTCAAATAGTAAACATTGTCGGACACACTGAGAGCACAATCCATAGAAATGCGTGCATCTTCCTAATCACAGCTCACCTTCTTGGTGGAGTCCAGCTTCAAAATGCTGCCAAACACCGAGGTAAGCCTGGCCTTGGTCTCCGGCAGGCGGGCGAGGGCGTCCCGCACGTACACGGAGAGCAGCCAGGACGCAGAGGGCACCGGTGGCATCTTTGGCAGCTGCTGCAGGTCCTGCTGTTCCGTGACGCCGAGCAACTCCAACACAGAGAGGTAGCGGATGACGCGCCCCGCCCACTCTGAGCTGTGCTGCTCCCTCAAGGTTTTTCTGAGGCAAGCCGCACTGTTGCCCAAAGTGCGCTCCCTCAAATGCCCCACCACCGCCTTGTCGCAGGACAACCTGAGTGTGTGGTGAAGAGGTCAATCGTGTGCTATGCTGCAGTAAATAATTGAATGAATAAATAAATACACAAGCCTTCTTATTTCTGCTTACTTGTAGGTCAGGATGGCAGGAAACTGCATCTGGTGCCCCAGGTCCAGCTGGTCCATGATATCCTGGGACCAGGCAGCAACCTTGCGCTTACATGACAGGCATTCCAGGTACTCCGTGCCCATGAAGTACCAGCCTGTCATGTCCAGGACCCTCCGCACCGTCTTGTACAGACCAGCCCCTGTGAGTTTGTGGCCACATCCCTTGCACACAAACCTGCACGCCCACATCCTGTAGGGCGCCCACAGGAAGAAGCGTGTGTGAAAAAAGGGATGGCACGAGGCAGGGGGCTGCGCGTACAGGGGCCGGTCTCCTGGGGGGGACCACCAGAGATGGAGGTCACTGACGAGGACGGGATGTCCTCCCACACCTCTGGTGAAGAGAGCTCGGCCCAGCCAGTCCTGCTGCTCCACCGGCAGCGCCTTCCTCCACTTCTTGGGCAGCAGCTGCAACGTTCACATCGCATCCGTCAGTACTATTTTAAGTACTAATATCATTTTGCTTATTACTAGAAAATTATATCTCACCTCTGCACCGGTGGAGGTGGGCTGCGCGAGCTGTTTGGGGGGAGGGGGTCCTGAAGGTCCTGGGCGGGCGACAGGTGCTGCGGCATCCCTGGCAACTGCAAATTTCAGCCAGTCAGTCAGTCAGTCAGCCAGCCAGCCAGTTGAACGACTGACAGGACATGGCGTACAAAAAACCAAAATGCACTCACGCTGAGAGTCGACCTCCACAGCAGCGGCGACGAGGACGTCGTCCGTCAGGTCACCGGATGCAGCGCCTGCACAAGAAGTGAATGTAGGACTGTATGACATTTGCACTTTTAACAGGACTCGTGAGACGCCTACACAACAAGGGGAGAGGGTCTTACTGGTCGACGGACGTGCTGTGTCCTGGCGGGCAGGCGGAGTAGCCGCTGGAACTCTGGCCGCTGCATCCTGGTTGGTGCGACCGACCAAGTACACCTGCAGCTGCTTCAGCCGCGACCCGGCCTGTGGCTTCTGGCGCGTCACCCACTGCACGTACCTATGGACAAACAGGGCAAACCGAATGAGTGTTTTCTCCATAGTTGACCTGTGAATTTTTACAATTGAAAAATGATGACTTCTCAATACTCACGTCCTGCTCTCCCGGTCAGTTGCTTCGTACAGTGAAGCATAGGTCCTGCTGGCGTGCACCCCAAAACCTACGCAACACTTATCCATGCCCCTCACCGACTCTGCTCCCTCCCACATCCGCCGCTCCTTCACTGCCACCATGACAGGTGGAAAGAGGGCAGCATAGGAGGTGAGGGCGTTTTTGTTGGCCTCGAGGCGAGACTGGGAGGTGCCCCCCCTCCCATCCATCTCCCCCTGATGAGAGACGATGATGCTAACTGCATAGCCAACATCGTTGCTCAATAGCCATTTCAATGTCTGACCCCTGTACTGTCCAAACTGGAGCTCTGTTTCACTGAGCACCAGTTCAGGGCAGCCTGGGTCACCTCCCGCAGCCTTGACCTTGGTCACTGCCTCCTCCCTCACCCTCTCAGGCAGCTTCACCTCGAACGACCTCACAGTGTCTCGGCCACCCTTCTGGGAGGCTTTGACGACGTGTGTCGCCGCGGCAGAAGGCTGCAAGATCAGGTGGGAGGAGGAAGGCAGGTACCGAAAGGCCGGAGTGGAATCCATTCTACAAATAAGCAGACGACAGGCGCGTTAATTACACACTTTAAGCATTACACTCACACATACACAGCATTTATCTTATCAAATGCATTTCACTGTGTCTCTGTGCTCTGTCATTATCCTCTTTTCAAATAAATTCTAGGATTACATCACCATGTAATGATCCGTCATGGACAGCAAATCAATACATTCACACAGAGAAATGAGATAGAGCTGACCATGACTTACAGTATTATGTGTGTGTGTGTGTGTGTATATATACACATATATATATACACATACATATATATACACATACATATATATACACATACATATATATACACATACATATATACATACACATACACATATATATACACATACATATACACACACATACATATATACATATATATATACACATACACATATATATACACATACATATACACATACATATATATATATACAGTACCAGTCAAAAGTTTGGACACACCTTCTCATTCAATGGTTTTTATTTATTTTAATTATTTTCTACATTGTAGATTAATACTGAAGACATCGAAACTATGAAAGAACACATATGGAATTATGTAGTAAACAAAAAAGTGTTAAATAAGTCAGAATATGTTTTATATTTTAGATTCTTCAAAGTAGCCTCCTTTTGCTTTGATGACAGCTTTGCACACTCTTGGCATTCTCTCAGTCAGCTTCATGAGGTCGTCTCCTGGAATGGTTTTGAATTAACAGGTGTGCCTTGTCAAGAGTCAATTTGTGGAATTACTTGCCTTCTTAATGTGTTTGAGACCATCAGTTGTGTTGTGCAGAGGTAGGGTTAGTACACAGTGGATAGCCCTATTTGACTACTGTTGTAATCCATATTATGGCAAGTTCCATTCCAGGAGACGACCTCATGAAGCTGACTGAGAGAATGCCAAGAGTGTGCAAAGCTGTCATCAAAGCAAAAGGAGGCTACTTTGAAGAATCTAAAATATAAAACATATTCTGACTTATTTAACACTTTTTTGTTTACTACATAATTCCATATGTGTTCTTTCATAGTTTCGATGTCTTCAGTATTAATCTACAATGTAGAAAATAATTAAAATAAATAAAAACCATTGAATGAGAAGGTGTGTCCAAACTTTTGACTGGTACTGTACATATATATATTGTTCATAACTGACTGACTAAGTAATTTCCATTGGAATATTATGCAAAGGCAAGGACACATTTTGTATTGTTCACTTATACTACTGTATTTTGGATACTGCACAGAGGTGTGGGTTAACACATGAAGGTTTAGTATTTGTCATGTAGAAGTGTTACAGAAAAGAGCAATAACAATTATAAACAAAGTGAATATCAAAGAGCATACCAGCAGGCTGTTTATAAATTGCTAGAAATAGGTTGACCTGAAGGAAATTTAATTTCAAAAGTCCGTACACGCGTAAAACATGAAAGCAGATGTGTATTTTTAAAAAGTACTGTCTGTTCATGAGCGCAAATCCCGCTCTTCAAGCAGTGCATGCAAATGAATGACTGCACACCGGCATATCGGCCGCTTCAAATATTAAAAGTTCAAATGTTATTTGGTAAATTGGTTCAAATATGATTTGTTAAACTGATACTGTAATGCGCTAGGTAGCTAGCTAGGTAACCGTGTCATTACTATTACTGGCTCCGTACTCCGTACTTTCATTTGCCTCATAGCAAGTACAACACAGCCGACAGACACATTGAATGAGACACAGAACAGTACTTACATAACTCGACGACAGAAATGTCTGCGAAAAAGTTGTGGAAATAAAAGTCCTTCTCTCTCAAGCAAGCGCAGCTGAGACGACTGAGGAGAAACGGCTTCAATCAGGTTCAAATTCAAAGCTGAGTTGGGGGGGCGGGGGCCCGGAAAGCCAGCCAATCAGAAGTCGTCGGAGCAAGTTAGGCCATCCAGTCAGAGACAGCGTGTGTTAGGGCAGCCAATCCAGTCAGGGAGCTCGATTACATTGATCTTTGTGGAACGCTACAAGGGGGCTGGGCTTAGAAGTTAGGGAGAGTCAGAGAACATCGAGACACGGACGGGGCGGGGCGGGGCGGGGCGGGAATCTTCACTGTCCGCCCCGGCGGCCGCCGGCCGCGCGACGGCGGCGGATCCGGCGTCGCTCCGACGGTACACCACTTTGTAGAAACGTCCGTCCCGTCCCGCGACGGCGAGGCGCCTTCTCCGTCTCGAACGGGACGCCCGGCCTCGAAAGCGGAACGCACCTGGCTTCTGCGCATCGGAAATGACCCCGCCGGAGCTCTGGAGTCGCCGGAGAGGCGTACCGGGATATGCAAAGTAGCCACGTGCTCTCGTTGTGCTCCCCTCCCTCACACCGCCGGCCGGCCGGATGGATGAAGAACACATACATACATACATACATACAGACGAGTGGTCCCAACTCGTCTTATGTGCAAATACTTTCTTATTTTCCCTATAATATTATCAACTGTATATATTATTGCCTTATATATATATATATATATATATATATATATATATAGAGAGAGAGAGAGAGAGAGAGAGAGAGAGAGAGAGAGAGAGATATCTCTACGATATGAGCACTGCCCTTGAAAGACTGATTGCCATTACTACCCCTGACATATCTGACTGAGAAGAATCAAGTTCCAACATAAAGTTTGGTATGTAGCATAAAGTATAAACTTACTTTACTATACTTACTTTAGTATAAACTTACTAGTGAGACGGAAGAACACACGGGTATGTTTAAAAACAAAAGACACTTTAATGGGACTTTCAACAAAGTATAAAACACACTTTAATATATATATATAAAAATAAATACATAAATACACATCAATGCAAAGAAAAAATATAAATAAAGGATACAAAATACACAGATAAATAAATGATAAAAAAATAAACACACCAAACGATATAAAATACACAGATAAATAAATGATAAAAAAATAAACACACCAAACGATATAAATGATAATAACTTTCAGTCTTTCCCCCCCCCCGTGCTTCCCTTTCCTGTCTCTTCCTTCTTTCCTCTCTCCTCTTTTTCTTTCTCCTCCTTCTCTCTGCCAGTCTGTGGTCCTTCCTTTTCACTCTCTCTGCTCTCCTCCTTGCCTTCCTCAGTTCTTTCTCCTGCCGGATTTTTTCTCTCCTCTTCTCCCTTCTCTTTACCCTTTCCTCTTTCCTCTTTTCCTTCCTCCTATACAAGTACACCAGTACTGTAATGATCTATAGTAGTACTGTTATTACTACTGTTCTGAAAATGAAAGGAATCTAAAAGTAGATCAGCTGGAGAACAGGTTACACAATGACGTCATCACTGGTAGATATTACAGTGAAGGCTGCATTTGGAACAGTTAAGCTTCAGAAATGTCAACCCAACATATAAAGAACAAATAGAGCTCCAGTCACAGGAAAACAACACGGACTGTTAGATTACAGGATCATAGAGGTTCCACCGGCTCTGAGCTGAAGCCACTTTTTAAGAAGAACACAGTCATGTTCTAAAATGTGTCTTACCAGTGTTCACTGCGTTCAGCTGCGTGGCAGCAGTCTCTCTGCGGTCACGCTGTCTCGGTTCTGCTCTAACCGGGAGGGACGGGACCTTTATAAAGCAGCACCCAGTGATGACGTCAATAACTCCTCCTATAGGAAAAAAAACACAAACGCGTG
>JBAGJB010000183.1:0-60000 GCA_037577475.1 Chaunax sp. Z400 | reverse complement strand
CCAGAACCTTGTTTGCCATCAAAGTTACTCATTTTCAATCAAACTAAGCATGAAACTTGATTTTACAAGCTTTTACAACCAAGTTGTAGCCTAATTTGTGAAAATGAGCTTCATTCACAGTGAGTACACCAACATGAACATGTACACTGTCACTAAGTCTGACTTGAAATGGAAAGAAAAACTTGCTTGCCATCTAACTTACTGAGTTTTAAATAAAATTAAGCATGAAACTTGATTTTACAAGCTTTTCCACCCAAGTTGTAGCCTGGTTTGTGAAAATGAGCTTCATTTGCTAAGAAAAGGCGAGTAGGAATATCTGTGCTGCTGTTACTAAATATGACTTGAAATTCAAAGAAAAACTTGTTTCACATCAAACTTTCTTAGTTTTACAGAAAATAAGCATAAAACTTGATTTTGGAAGCTTCTCCACCCAAGTTGTAGCATACTTTGTAAAAATGAGCTTCGTTCTCTGAGAAAGGCAAAAATGAATATGTGTGCTGCTGTTAATGAGCTGATTAGCCTGATTTGTATGTTGTAGTTCTTAATCGTACTCTTTACATTCTACCTAAACAGCTAACAGCATGGGCTGCCATTCCACTCCTTGATGAAGCTGGAGAACAGTCCACACACACTTTGACCAGTTGTTGTATTTCTCCAACTTTCACAGAAAATGATCCAGTTTATCAATACATCTACCTTCTTCTATAATTTCAGATATGGTAGTAGAGAGGTAATACACATTTTACCTAGACTGATATGAAGTGCCACTCATTAATAATTGACATAAATAATTGACATACATCCTAGTGGTGATTACATTACATTTTGGTTGTTATCCGGTGGTGATCTGGTGACAGATGGGAGTGGTACTGCTGGAATAAGGGCCTGTATCCACCAAAACTGAAAATGCCAAATGTTCTTCTGAAAATGCCCAGTGGGGAGCGCTTCGTCGGCGCAGGGTTTTTCAGATGAGGTGCTTTGGTAGCTATAATACGGAAAATTCACAGAAGTAATTTGTGTTGCAAGATACCTAATTTCGCAGTGAGTTTGTTTTTATTAAGAAATAATGAGAGTAAAAATGGCAGCACAAGGTAGAGTACTTGCTCTTGCCCTGGCTTTGGATGAAGGGAAGGTTGGAGGAAGTAGGGGGAGGCTGTGACTGGGCAGAAAATTGTCTGTCTGAAAGGCTACAGGATTAAGCATATACCCTGGCTGGCTATTGGGGGACTGAGGCAACACTGGTCTACACTCTTCCTGTGACTCTCCCTCCCCTAGTTCTCCTCCCTCATCTGCCAGTTATGGGGTAAAGGCTGTGTCATCATGAATGTTCAGTAATGTTTTCTCTTAGACACATCACCACTTTCCTCCACCCTCAACCCTCTGATCTGCACAAACGGCAGCCACACTTGTCGCGGGACCACAATATTTTGAATGCATCCTTCATTCAGTCCCAGCAGTCACACATGTTGCAGGCATGAGAATATTACATGAATTCAGATTAAAAGATGAAAAGAGAGTGAAACAGGTTAGGGGACTTGTAGCTCTGGCTACAAGTCCTCGACTTTAATATTGTCATCTGTCAACTGCAATACTGTGTGCCTATAGTGAAGTATAATGTGTGATTAAATGAAATGCACCTAATACAATTGTTTATGGGGGATAGAATTGACGCATCTCATGAACAATGTAGTAACTACTGTCTTACTAGCGCAGCCACAGCCTGGATCAGCTCTGCCTGCAAGATGTATCTCATCTTCTCCTCATCTTCACCTGAGTCAAGAATGGAACTTAGTTTGTAGTCGTCATAGTAGGGGATAAGAAGTGGATCACTGGTGGGCGGAGGAGGCTGTGTCAACATCATTTGATTAGCCAACTTGGCAGCGAACATTGATCTCACAATAGGAATGCAACAACAGAAAATTAACCCCATCCGAACCAAACAAACCACTGCTGCCAATCCTGCCTTAACAAAAATGGCTCCCCATCTCCCCATGTTAATCTCCATCCAAGAGAACCAATCCTTATCTGACCCTGCACTGTCCTTTACGTCCTGTCTAAGGGTCTTTAATTTAGTCATATCTGCAGTGTTCCATCTGGTGCAGCGTTATTGGGAATGATTGTACAGCAGTATTACAGATATAGACACTGTATTACACTAAAGGGCATTTTCTGTCTGTCTTGTAAAGTGACACATTCTATAATTTGCTTTGTAAACTGTACGATATGGTCATTTGTTATGTACTCTCCACAGGGGCGGATCTAGGATTTTTCAAATACAGGGGCCAACAAGGCGCCACATTTAACACAGAGGGGCCAAGAATGTCCAACATCATATCGAACGTCTATGAACATTTCCAAAGTCAGTGAGATCTATTTACATTTCCAGAGTCATTCCTTGTTTGTCATTACTCTATAGCTTTGAGAAAAGACAAAATTTGATATATTTTTGCTTAATTTTCATCTTTACTAAATATTTAACTGAGATGTAGAAAAAATAATACATAATACACTTTTTTCCAAATATGTAATACATGAAATACTTTAAAACAGCCAATGTATATAATTACAACATGTATAACAGTTTATAGCAGAGTAACTGGCAGTTAGCTTAGCTACTGCAATTTACATTGCATTTCTTTCAAAAAAGAACAATTCTGCGGTTTCTGTGATTGGAGCTGAAACGCCTCAAAGTCATCCATATCCAATGACTTTGCCCGTCTAGACTCTGCTCAGAACACCAATTTGACTCAAACGGTCATCTCCATCAAAATCCATTCTTGTATTCAGCTAAAACCATTACAACTGACAACTATACAATCTATTAGTCCATTTTACACAACTATTAGTACATTTTAAGGTGAAGACTTGATGCTGGAAACATTCAGTCAGAGCCCTTTTAGAGCTGAGAATGCACTGCACAGCAAAATAAAACTTTGTCACCATGGGGGACAAAAATTCAGGTATTTACTAGTGCGTCTATTTGTGAACTCAGTGTCATGTAAAGAGTACATAGAATGCAGTTACCTGTCATTATGTCACTCTGTGTTTTCCCCAGTCTGGACCTTGGCTGACTTCTGCTCGGCTCTTTGTTGCTCTCTCCCTTTCCACTGCTCTGCCACCGAGTCATTTTCACTGGCTGGCAGGCTGGGCTTCTTTTTTGCGAAAAAAACAATGTATATCCGTCTGTCCCTTTCTTTTCATACTTTCTATCTCTGCCTAACATTATAGGTTGCACAAAAAAACAATTACTAACTACGCACTACATGCATTATCCTTATTGGCGTGCTAAATTCAAGCCAGAACTCACTTCCATCATACTTTTTCAAGCATTCCTTTAATTTACTTAGTGGTTGAGGCATTCCTGAAATTTTTTTTCACAAATACGACATAAGTTAGCTAGCGACGTATGTATAATGTCCGACAAACATAAGTTCGGTGACACTCTTTCATATGTTAATACAAATTAATGTAGGGCATCATAACTTACCATGAAGCTCCTACGGAGGATGGAAACACCGACCGCCTCTGATCTTCTCCGTGCAGGTGCAGTCTTATGCCACATTCAAGTCACATCGGAAATACTGTTTTGCAGAGTTGCTGCAGCATTCGTGCCATATCTGAATAACCGTATCTCACTTATAAATAAGACTCTCATGAAAATCCAAGCTACGTCAAGTGTTTCACATTGTAACTCTCCCTCCCACGTGACATAAACAAAGCATCATTAAAGTTACAAGTGACAGTACAGGGGCACAATATCGAGGACAGGATACATTTATGATTGTACAAATCTTTCCATTTTCCATTTTCTTCTCTAATGTTATGCCTAAGTAAAAGTCATGTTATTATTATTTATTTTCCTATGTATTTATTTGCATATTTGGTTTTGAGGTAATCCAAAAGTAATGGAAAATAATCAAATTTCATGACATTATTATTGTGGTATTTGGATTACAGATACATTTACTGAAAATTGGAATTATTAGTGTGATTATTTATTTTATTTTTTAAAAACTCTACGATAAAGAACGATTTAATACCAGTTCTGGCGCCCGAAAAAGATGGGTCAGGCATTTTAGTTTAATATGCACATACTATACACACACACAACACACACACACACACACACACACACACACACACACACACAACCCTCTGATCTGCACAAACAGCAGCCACACCTACAGTGTCAGAATGTCGCAGACCACAACGTTTTGAATGCATCCTTCAGTCCAACACTCACACATGTTCCAGGCATGAGGATATTACATGAATTCAGATTAAAAGATTAAAAGAGAGTGAAACAGAGAACAGAAGGATACATAGGCCTACTGATACTAGACCTTTAGGGGGCTCAGCCCCTAATGAGAATGTGATATGGTACAGTGCCTTGCAAAAGTGTCCAACTTCCAACAGACTCATTTTACTGGATAGCAAATGAACATTCACACTTTGTAACAAATGTTACTTTTATTTACCACAATATTACTTTGAATGATTTGGTAGAAAGTGATGACTTTTACCACACAAGTTTTTTTTTATGAAAATGAAAAATGGAGCATGATGTTTGCAGAAGTATGCATTTCCTTTCACTTTGGTAAACCTCAATTAAATCAATTACACACTGTTACCCTCAAAAGCAAATTAATTACTTTGGTGGTCTATTGTCGTGTATAATAATAATGGATCAGAGACAACAATCACAGATTTTAATATAATACACCAGTTTCAAAGAGGAGCTTCTAGCTATAGAAAGTTAGTGAATGAAATGTTAGTTAATGATGATGGCAAAAAATAAGCCATTATTTTTTCTATTATATACTGTATATATATACAGTATATATATATACACACACACATATACGTGTGTGTGTTTTTGTGTCAGTGTGTGTGTTTGTGTGTAATATGCCAAAGGTCATATTACCATATTACAATAAAGTTTTTGATTTCATACAGACCTTCACTTTATTGTGAAGACTCAGAATACATTTATTGAATATCTGTAGAGATACTAAACAGAATATGCCAGCTGCCTGAATTTGTTTTCTGCTTTCCATTTTCAGTCATTTGTTTGTTCAAAAAATAATGTAGGTGCTCGTAATTTATGTATTACACTAAAACAGAGCATTTTCTGTCTGTATTGTAAAGTGACACATTCTATAAGTTGCTTTGTAAACTGTACTATGTGGTCATGTGTTATGTACTCTCCAGTGTACTGCCTGAATTTGCTTGGCAAAAAGCAGGCTTTCCTTCAAAAATACTGAGCACAGGATACATTTTTTATGCTAAAAATCTTTCCCATTTTGTTATGTTGTTGTTTTGTTATGCTGTTCCGTTGTCTTACAGAATACGCTTAAGTAAAAGCCAGGGGACTTCTTCCGGGTTTATGAGAGGATAGGATGCGGTACACGTCAGCTCTCGTTGATTCAGATTTAAAACATAATTTCTAACAAATCAAGGACAATTTCATTGTAGCTAGTATAAACCTTACCATCCAAGGTGCTTTAGAAAGCAACTAAATCAACGGACCTGAGAATGTAAAAAAGGGAATTAAACCGAAGAATGACCCCGCTGAGGAAGGCCCAGGCGAAGCTGCAGGGTCACCTGAGGGACAAGCTGGTGATGGGAGCTCAGGTGATCCAAATGAAAATGTTGTGTTGGCTGCAATAACATCTCTACGCTCTGAGCTCTATACCAACAAAATTGATATTTGTGAAAAGATTGTGAAAAGATTGCGGATATTTCAGTCACTCTAAGGGCACTCTAAGGGCCGAAACTGCTGCTTTAAAAAGAGAAATAAAGACACGAACCAACAAGCTTAGACGCTGACGGGGCTGGAACAGTCAGCCGTGAGCACAACAGACAAGGTGGCGGAGCTGGAAGCGCAGGTGAACCGTCTAACTGGACAACCTGTCTCGACCTGGAAAGACGTTCAAAGAGACAGAATTTGAGGATTGCAGGTCTGAAAGAGGGGTTAGAGCGAGGACTGACTCCCAGAGATTTTGCAGCGGGCGTACCGAAAGAAGTTTTGGAGTTGGAGGAAAAGCCAACTATTGATCATGCACACAGAGCCCTCAGGAAATGACCGGGAGATGACAAACCCTCTCGACACCTGATCCTAAGGATCCACCATGGTTACGTCTTCGGGGACATATTCCGCAAGATTGCCAGCAAGAGGGATTTGAAGAAGGACAGCGGATTCAGATATTTAGAGACTTACCAGAGACTTGCCAGTTGCCAGAGCCCGAGCAGCTTTCCCCCCCGGCCAGGAGGCTGCTTCAGGGCAAGCCTGGAGTCAGGTTTGGGATCGTGTATCCAGCGAAGCTGAGAGTCACACCCAATGGCAAGGAGCTACTATTTACTGACCCAAAGAAAGAACACGCTTATGCTTATGCCATTTCGGATCCAGGTGAAATGGGATAGTAATGTAGCATTAGTTTCTACCTGGCCTGTCAGCCTGAATGGAACACAGGTATCATAATGTCAACTGGATTGTCTGTTAGTAGTGTTATTTCTGGCTCACATTGTTCCTATTTACAACAAATATCTGTTTGATGTTTCTATACTGCTTTTATAGAAGACGTGCACCCAGACTATATGTCCTGCCTAACAGATGGGATTACACTACTCAAATATGATGCAGGATAACTCAGCTGAACCTAAGGAGCGAACGGGTGCTATAATTTTTTCATCTTGGAATGTCAAAGGAATCAATGAGCCGGTTAAGAGAGCTAAAGTGTTGGCACATTTAAAATCTCTTAAATCAGGCATTATCTTCTTGCCAGAAACACATTTAAAGAAAGACTCATGTAACAGCCAGGTTAGATATTGACCAAACAGTACCAATAAGGGCAAGAGACACCACAACGACCAGCAGTTTAAAATACACTTTATTATACTACATAAATATACACTAAATAACTGGACTGATTTCAGGGGAATAACTATAAAAAAAATCACTGTCCTTTTCAGAGTTCATTTAAAAGGAGGGAAAAGTGGTTCCTCCAACTCTTTAGGGGAGAGGAGTCTGAGGTCCAGGCCGCTGCACTGCTAGTTGGTTGCTTCCACAGTCTCACTCTATCTCTTCACTGATGGCAGTGTTGTCCACACCATCAGCAATATAGAGGCCGGCATTCACTTCAGCCATTGGGAAGCCCAAACCTGCCTTAAGGCTGCAACACATGCGGCGGAACCTGGCCTGCACACAGAGAAACAACAGCAAAATGAGAGGGCCTGTGGACATTCTTCACAATCCAGAACACATCACAAACGAGGGCTATGTTCTACATTAAAACATGCGTTCCACATACCTGCACACAGAGAAACAACACCAAAATGAGAGGGCAGCAGTGGTGACCATGAGGCACTTAAATAACCTCCTAGAGGAGGAGACACACCCAGACACACCTGTGCACAATCACATCAAATCAAGCTTAAGCTCACAGCAAATGTGCATGTCCCCACACACACACACAAAACCACTACCAGTGTGAAGGTGAGTTTGGTGATACAGATCTACCCTGTTACACCCCTCCCTGCTAAAAATTGTCCCAATGGCCACACTACAATGCCATCATGGCTTATGGATGTAGTTCTCGATATCTCTGTGGAGGCAGCCCTTTAGTTGTCCTTGTCCTTGTCCTTGTCTGGGTTCGGAGTGGGTGTGGCTCGGCTCTCCAACCTCTGGCCTGGCCTCTGGAACGGCTCCTGTAGGGGCCCAAAACCCAACCCAGGGAAGCTCTACAGGGGCTGTACCTGTCTCTGTCACGGCATTTAAAGGTCTAAGAACATTCTGGTTAGGTGTATTAGTCAGTCTAAAGTTCTGTGGGCTTAATTGCAGTGGAAGTGGATCGCGCCTCAATAAGTTGCGATGGACCACTTTTTCAAGGTCTCCCGAGTCTTGTTTAATAACATATACTGGTAATGCAGGATCTGATTGTTTTACAACAATGTAAGGCTGCCTTGCCCACCTATCAGCCAGCTTACCTCGGTCTTTTGCTCTCATGTCCTGAAGCAACACTCTGTCCCCAGGGAGCAGTGGGGAGGTCTCCGCTTTCTGGTCATAATATTTCTTCTGTCTGGACATCTCTGAGTCTCTGTGCTGCTCAGCTATCTCAAAGGCATATAGCAGACGTTTCTGATGGCACTTCACCCAGTTGTCTACAGAGGAGCAGCCTACATTTTCTGTGAGGCCCATCAAACGGTCCTGGGGAAGAAATCCATGCCTTCCAAACATCAAATAATGTGGTGAATATCCTGTTGAACTGTGTATGGTATTATTATATACCTGAATCATTTCGGGCAGATGGTCATGCCAGTTTCTTCTCTCGTCGCCCAAGGTGCCCAGCAAACCTAAAAGAGTCCGGTTAAGTCTTTCACAGGCTCCATTTCCGGCTGGGTGATAGGGTGTTGTATGATTCTTTGCTATGCCATACAATTCACACAGTTCATGCATCAGTTTGGATTCAAAATTTGGCACTTGGTCTGACATCAATCGTTTGGGAACACCGAAGGGTTGAATTACCTTGTGCCATATTACCTTAGCTGTTGTTACAGCAGTTTGGTCTTTGGTGACCGCTGCCCAGGCAAATTTGGTGAAATGGTCCACCATAACCAGCACATTGTGGTACAGGTCCTCTGGATGGCCTATGGACAGGAAATCTGCAGACAACAGTTCCATGGACGCAGAAGTCTTAATAGGAATCAAAGGGGCTTGTTTAGTGGTAGCAGCTTTGCGCAAAACACAGTTCTGACACTGGGCGCACCAGTTTGCAATATCTATGCTTAAATCTGGCCAAAAAAAATCTGCTTTGGATCAATAATATTGTCTTTTCTGGGCCCCAGTGGCCTGCATATTCATGATATAACTGCCAAACAGCACGTTTCTCACCCTCAGGAACCATAATTTGGGTCACTGGGTCAACTTCCTTGGGGTCTCTCACCTTACGGCAGAGCACTCCGATCAGTGAAAGTCGTCCCCAATGGCAGAGGATGCGTAAAACAAGTTTAGACTCCTGTTGCCTCTCGTGCTTGTTGGGTCGATAGCCCCTTTGCAAATACCATGACACTCTCCTCAAGACTGGATCTTCCTCCTGCAGATTAGACCACTCAGTTGGTGTGCGTTCAGGGAACAATAGAGCCCCAACAATGTTGCCTTTTGCAAGTTTTCCTGTTTGACTTTTCCTGTTCCCATGCACATTGCTCTGGCGATGTACGTGCTGACATGAATGAATGATGGGATCTCAACCCCTTCTCTTCCTTCGTCTGGATCCGAGGTCGCTGCATCTGGGGGAAATCGAGATAATGCATCTGCACTCTGGTTAAGACGTCCTGGCTTATACTTTATCTCAAATTGAAAACTTGCCAGACTAAATTGGGGAGCCTAGAGCAGAGATGGGCAGCACGCCCATCTCTGCTCTAGGCTCCCCAATTTAGCTGAGTTCAAGTGCACTAGGGGATTATTATCTGTATATACAAGAAAAGGAGCACAACCCACACTTGTCCGCGAGTCTCTACGACCTTCCGTTCCCGAGATACAAACATTCCAAAAATCACCAAAAATACATGTCATATCTCAGGAACCGTAAGTCGTAGAGACTCGGTTTACCTGCTGGCGTTCTTGGAGACCCCATAAAACCATTGAAAGAGCTTATCCCCGAGTCTCTACGACCTTCCGTTCCCGAGATACAGACATTCAAAATACGCCCCTACTGGACATGTCATATCTCGGGAAAGGAAGGTCGCACAGACTCGGGACAAAGACTGGTGTTCTCAGAGACCACATAAACCCCTAGACGGACGTTGGTCCCGAGTCTCTACGACCTTCCGTTTCCGAGATACACACATTCATTATAGGCGAACCAAACCCCATTCACTTCAATGGGAAAATTAACTTGAGTATAACTCGGGAACGGAAGGTCGTAGAGACTCGGGACCCTGATCCGTCCGACATAATTCGTGGTCTCTGAACACGCCAGACTTCTCCCCGAGTCTCTACGACCTTCCGTTCCCGAGATACAGACATTCAAAATACGCCCCTACTGGACATGTCATATCTCGGGAAAGGAAGGTCGCACAGACTCGGGACAAAGACTGGTGTTCTCAGAGACCACATAAACCCCTAGACGGACGTTGGTCCCGAGTCTCTACGACCTTCCGTTCCCGAGATACAAACATTCCAAAAATCACCAAAAATACATGTCATATCTCGGGAACCGTAAGTCGTAGGGACTCGGTTTACCTGCTGGCGTTCTTGGAGACCCCATAAAACCATTGAAAGAGCTTATCCCCGAGTCTCTACGACCTTCCGTTCAAAAGTTACCAACCCGGGTAGGGCCCCGATTGAGTTTTTATCCCCTTAACCTAACCTAACCCTAACCCTAACCCCTAACCCACACTTGTCCGCTAGTCTCTACGACCTTCCGTTCCCGAGATACAGACATTCAAAATACGCCCCTACTGGACATGTCATATCTCGGGAAAGGAAGGTCGCACAGACTCGGGACAAAGACTGGTGTTCTCAGAGACCACATAAACCCCTAGACGGACGTTGGTCCCGAGTCTCTACGACCTTCCGTTTCCGAGATACACACATTCACTATAGGCGAACCAAACCCCATTCACTTCAATGGGAAAATAAACTTGAGTATAACTCGGGAACGGAAGGTCGTAGAGACTCGGGACCCTGATCCGTCGGACATAATTCGTGGTCTCTGAACACACCAGACTTCTCCACGAGTCTCTACGACCTTCCGTTCCCGAGATACAGACATTCAAAATACGCCCCTACTGGACATGTCATATCTCGGGAAAGGAAGGTCGCACAGACTCGGGACAAAGACTGGTGTTCTCAGAGACCACATAAACCCCTAGACGGACGTTGGTCCCGAGTCTCTACGACCTTCCGTTTCCGAGATACACACATTCACTATAGGCGAACCAAACCCCATTCACTTCAATGGGAAAATAAACTTGAGTATAACTCGGGAACGGAAGGTCGTAGAGACTCGGGACCCTGATCCGTCGGACATAATTCGTGGTCTCTGAACACGCCAGACTTCTCCCCGAGTCTCTACGACCTTCCGTTCCCGAGATACAGACATTCAAAATACGCCCCTACTGGACATGTCATATCTCGGGAAAGGAAGGTCGCACAGACTCGGGACAAAGACTGGTGTTCTCAGAGACCACATAAACCCCTAGACGGACGTTGGTCCCGAGTCTCTACGACCTTCCGTTCCCGAGATACAAACATTCCAAAAATCACCAAAAATACATGTCATATCTCGGGAACCGTAAGTCGTAGGGACTCGGTTTACCTGCTGGCGTTCTTGGAGACCCCATAAAACCATTGAAAGAGCTTATCCCCGAGTCTCTACGACCTTCCGTTCAAAAGTTACCAACCCGGGTAGGGCCCCGATTGAGTTTTTATCCCCTTAACCTAACCTAACCCTAACCCTAACCCCTAACCCACACTTGTCCGCTAGTCTCTACGACCTTCCGTTCCCGAGATACAGACATTCAAAATACGCCCCTACTGGACATGTCATATCTCGGGAAAGGAAGGTCGCACAGACTCGGGACAAAGACTGGTGTTCTCAGAGACCACATAAACCCCTAGACGGACGTTGGTCCCGAGTCTCTACGACCTTCCGTTTCCGAGATACACACATTCACTATAGGCGAACCAAACCCCATTCACTTCAATGGGAAAATAAACTTGAGTATAACTCGGGAACGGAAGGTCGTAGAGACTCGGGACCCTGATCCGTCGGACATAATTCGTGGTCTGTGAACACACCAGACTTCTCCACGAGTCTCTACGACCTTCCGTTCCCGAGATACAGACATTCAAAATACGCCCCTACTGGACATGTCATATCTCGGGAAAGGAAGGTCGCACAGACTCGGGACAAAGACTGGTGTTCTCAGAGACCACATAAACCCCTAGACGGACGTTGGTCCCGAGTCTCTACGACCTTCCGTTTCCGAGATACACACATTCACTATAGGCGAACCAAACCCCATTCACTTCAATGGGAAAATAAACTTGAGTATAACTCGGGAACGGAAGGTCGTAGAGACTCGGGACCCTGATCCGTCGGACATAATTCGTGGTCTCTGAACACACCAGACTTCTCCACGAGTCTCTACGACCTTCCGTTCCCGAGATACAGACATTCAAAATACGCCCCTACTGGACATGTCATATCTCGGGAAAGGAAGGTCGCACAGACTCGGGACAAAGACTGGTGTTCTCAGAGACCACATAAACCCCTAGACGGACGTTGGTCCCGAGTCTCTACGACCTTCCGTTTCCGAGATACACACATTCACTATAGGCGAACCAAACCCCATTCACTTCAATGGGAAAATAAACTTGAGTATAACTCGGGAACGGAAGGTCGTAGAGACTCGGGACCCTGATCCGTCGGACATAATTCGTGGTCTCTGAACACGCCAGACTTCTCCCCGAGTCTCTACGACCTTCCGTTCCCGAGATACAGACATTCAAAATACGCCCCTACTGGACATGTCATATCTCGGGAAAGGAAGGTCGCACAGACTCGGGACAAAGTCTGGTGTTCTCAGAGACCACATAAACCCCTAGACGGACGTTGGTCCCGAGTCTCTACGACCTTCCGTTTTCGAGATACACACATTCACTATAGGCGAACCAAACCCCATTCACTTCAATGGGAAAATAAACTTGAGTATAACTCGGGAACGGAAGGTCGTAGAGACTCGGGACCCTGATCCGTCGGACATAATTCGTGGTCTCTGAACACGCCAGACTTCTCCCCGAGTCTCTACGACCTTCCGTTCCCGAGATACAGACATTCAAAATACGCCCCTACTGGACATGTCATATCTCGGGAAAGGAAGGTCGCACAGACTCGGGACAAAGACTGGTGTTCTCAGAGACCACATAAACCCCTAGACGGACGTTGGTCCCGAGTCTCTACGACCTTCCGTTCCCGAGATACAAACATTCCAAAAATCACCAAAAATACATGTCATATCTCGGGAACCGTAAGTCGTAGGGACTCGGTTTACCTGCTGGCGTTCTTGCAGACCCCATAAAACCATTGAAAGAGCTTATCCCCGAGTCTCTACGACCTTCCGTTCAAAAGTTACCAACCCGGGTAGGGCCCCGATTGAGTTTTTATCCCCTTAACCTAACCTAACCCTAACCCTAACCCCTAACCCACACTTGTCCGCTAGTCTCTACGACCTTCCGTTCCCGAGATACAGACATTCAAAATACGTCCCTACTGGACATGTCATATCTCGGGAAAGGAAGGTCGCACAGACTCGGGAGAAAGACTGGTGTTCTCAGAGACCACATAAACCCCTAGAAGGACGTTGGTCCCGAGTCTCTACGACCTTCCGTTTCAGAGATACACACATTCACTATAGGCGAACCAAACCCCATTCACTTCAATGGGAAAATTAACTTGAGTATAACTCGGGAACGGAAGGTCGTAGAGACTCGGGACCCTGATCCGTCCGACATAATTCGTGGTCTCTGAACACGCCAGACTTCTCCCCGAGTCTCTACGACCTTCCGTTCCCGAGATACAGACATTCAAAATACGCCCCTACTGGACATGTCATATCTCGGGAAAGGAAGGTCGCACAGACTCGGGACAAAGACTGGTGTTCTCAGAGACCACATAAACCCCTAGACGGACGTTGGTCCCGAGTCTCTACGACCTTCCGTTCCCGAGATACAAACATTCCAAAAATCACCAAAAATACATGTCATATCTCGGGAACCGTAAGTCGTAGGGACTCGGTTTACCTGCTGGCGTTCTTGGAGACCCCATAAAACCATTGAAAGAGCTTATCCCCGAGTCTCTACGACCTTCCGTTCAAAAGTTACCAACCCGGGTAGGGCCCCGATTGAGTTTTTATCCCCTTAACCTAACCTAACCCTAACCCTAACCCCTAACCCACACTTGTCCGCTAGTCTCTACGACCTTCCGTTCCCGAGATACAGACATTCAAAATACGTCCCTACTGGACATGTCATATCTCGGGAAAGGAAGGTCGCACAGACTCGGGACAAAGACTGGTGTTCTCAGAGACCACATAAACCCCTAGAAGGACGTTGGTCCCGAGTCTCTACGACCTTCCGTTTCAGAGATACACACATTCACTATAGGCGAACCAAACCCCATTCACTTCAATGGGAAAATTAACTTGAGTATAACTCGGGAACGGAAGGTCGTAGAGACTCGGGACCCTGATCCGTCCGACATAATTCGTGGTCTCTGAACACGCCAGACTTCTCCCCGAGTCTCTACGACCTTCCGTTCCCGAGATACAGACATTCAAAATACGCCCCTACTGGACATGTCATATCTCGGGAAAGGAAGGTCGCACAGACTCGGGACAAAGACTGGTGTTCTCAGAGACCACATAAACCCCTAGACGGACGTTGGTCCCGAGTCTCTACGACCTTCCGTTCCCGAGATACAAACATTCCAAAAATCACCAAAAATACATGTCATATCTCGGGAACCGTAAGTCGTAGAGACTCGGGACCCTGATCCGTCGGACATAATTCGTGGTCCCTGAACACGCCAGACTTCTCCCCGAGTCTCTACGACCTTCCGTTCCCGAGATACAAACATTCCAAAAATCACCAAAAATACATGTCATATCTCGGGAACCGTAAGTCGTAGAGACTCGGTTTACCTGCTGGCGTTCTTGGAGACCGCATAAAACCATTGAAAGAGCTTATCCCCGAGTCTCTACGACCTTCCGTTCCCGAGATACAGACATTCAAAATACGCCCCTACTGGACATGTCATATCTCGGGAAAGGAAGGTCGCACAGACTCGGGACAAAGACTGGTGTTCTCAGAGACCACATAAACCCCTAGACGGACGTGGGTCCCGAGTCTCTACGACCTTCCGTTCCCGAGATACAGACATTCAAAATACGCCCCTACTGGACATGTCATATCTCGGGAAAGGAAGGTCGCACAGACTCGGGACAAAGATTGGTGTTCTCAGAGACCACATAAACCCCTAGACGGACGTTGGTCCCGAGTCTCTACGACCTTCCGTTTCCGAGATACACACATTCACTATAGG
This sequence comes from Chaunax sp. Z400, assembly GCA_037577475.1. Taxonomy (NCBI): domain Eukaryota; kingdom Metazoa; phylum Chordata; class Actinopteri; order Lophiiformes; family Chaunacidae; genus Chaunax; species Chaunax sp. Z400. Next base: position 44,896 of record JBAGJB010000183.1, on the reverse strand, counting down.
CGAACCAAACCCCATTCACTTCAATGGGAAAATAAACTTGAGTATAACTCGGGAACGGAAGGTCGTAGAGACTCGGGACCCTGATCCGTCGGACATAATTCGTGGTCCCTGAACACGCCAGACTTCTCCCCGAGTCTCTACGACCTTCCGTTCCCGAGATACAAACATTCCAAAAATCACCAAAAATACATGTCATATCTCGGGAACCGTAAGTCGTAGAGACTCGGTTTACCTGCTGGCGTTCTTGGAGACCGCATAAAACCATTGAAAGAGCTTATCCCCGAGTCTCTACGACCTTCCGTTCCCGAGATACAGACATTCAAAATACGCCCCTACTGGACATGTCATATCTCGGGAAAGGAAGGTCGCACAGACTCGGGACAAAGACTGGTGTTCTCAGAGACCACATAAACCCCTAGACGGACGTGGGTCCCGAGTCTCTACGACCTTCCGTTCCCGAGATACAGACATTCAAAATACGCCCCTACTGGACATGTCATATCTCGGGAAAGGAAGGTCGCACAGACTCGGGACAAAGATTGGTGTTCTCAGAGACCACATAAACCCCTAGACGGACGTTGGTCCCGAGTCTCTACGACCTTCCGTTTCCGAGATACACACATTCACTATAGGCGAACCAAACCCCATTCACTTCAATGGGAAAATAAACTTGAGTATAACTCGGGAACGGAAGGTCGTAGAGACTCGGGACCCTGATCCGTCGGACATAATTCGTGGTCCCTGAACACGCCAGACTTCTCCCCGAGTCTCTACGACCTTCCGTTCCCGAGATACAAACATTCCAAAAATCACCAAAAATACATGTCATATCTCGGGAACCGTAAGTCGTAGAGACTCGGTTTACCTGCTGGCGTTCTTGGAGACCCCATAAAACCATTGAAAGAGCTTAACCCCGAGTCTCTACGACCTTCCGTTCAAAAGTTACCAACCCGGGTAGGGCCCCGATTGAGTTTTTATCCCCTTAACCCTAACCCTAACCCCTAACCCTAACCCCTAACCCACACTTGTCCGCTAGTCTCTACGACCTTCCGTTCCCGAGATACAGACATTCAAAATACGTCCCTACTGGACATGTCATATCTCGGGAAAGGAAGGTCGCACAGACTCGGGACAAAGACTGGTGTTCTCAGAGACCACATAAACCCCTAGAAGGACGTTGGTCCCGAGTCTCTACGACCTTCCGTTTCAGAGATACACACATTCACTATAGGCGAACCAAACCCCATTCACTTCAATGGGAAAATTAACTTGAGTATAACTCGGGAACGGAAGGTCGTAGAGACTCGGGACCCTGATCCGTCGGACATAATTCGTGGTCTCTGAACATGCCAGACTTCTCCCCGAGTCTCTACGACCTTCCGTTCCCGATGTAGGGTGAGGGTAGGTCAGTCGACCCCCACCTCACCATGCCTTGCGACTTCAGCTGTGGTTCCGCCTTGCCTGGATGATCAAACATGGTCATTCGCTTTGATCAACCATCTGCTCACCATTGTGGAGTTACAACCCCACAATTCACATAAAGATAACACCCATAATCACAACTTGGGGTCTGTACCCACACAACATTTGCCTTCCCTTAACATATCAAAGAGGACCTGGTCTCACCCCTCCTGACCCCTTGCTGAGTACCAGAGACACACCAGGGTATCAGTCTGCAACTCAGGAGACCATGAGACTGCTTTCTGTTCCAAACCACAGGATCCAAAACCCTGCATGGGTTCAGAAACTGGGAATCAATGAATCAATAAAAATCTGACAATCCAACCAACCTTCCATGCTAAAATGTTCACCATACCTCCTGCCTCTTCTCCTCTTCCTCTCATCACGGAAGCAAGAGAAGAAATGTGTTCATGACTGTGTAAGCATGATTTCTGGGAAGCTGAACTCTGCAACATGTTCTAATGGATCATTTCTGATGTTCTCCTTATCGTTGTGTGTTTTACTACTTTTGTAATATGTTTTGAATTTGATGAGCACATAGTGATGATTTTCTGCCTGTGTCCCTTTGAGTTCATGTTTATTGCATGTGTGCTTTGATGCCTCCTTCTAGTGGAGAGACTCAATGTCTTGCCTATTGTTTCTATGCCAGCTGGTGATGTGAACGCATATCTTACAGTAGAATAGAACACGCCCTTACTTCCGGCAGCTGTGAGGCTTCAAAAGCCACGGCGCGAAGCCGCTCGTTCTCTTGCTCCGCTTGCTCCTACCTCCACCTGACATGAACTCTGACTCCTGAACGCGGAGATCCCCGTGACTCCGTGGATAAGCCCGTGCCCTCCTGCCGCAGCAGAAGAGACTTCTTTTCCCTTTTCTTTAAGACTTAACTCATACAGTTAGATAGCATTCCTCTCCTACAATTTCAGCTAAGAATTGAAGTTCTGCACTTCAACTAAATTATTGGAAGCTCACCTGTGGATCACTCACGCCTGAGTAATTCACTAAGCCCCTCTTCGAGCTGTATTACCGCTTAAAGCGCTTCAACGCCGTCAAAGCACGGCCAAGCTGAACACGACCATCAGGTCCGAAGTTCACAAAGCCGCCAGCCAGCGACGACGCGACCCTCCAACATCCGAGATTCGGGACCAGGATCCGGCAGACTTCGAACAGCATCCTCCGCGAGTATCCGGTCGGCGACCCCTCCTGATAACTCGCCAAGGCGTGCTTTCGTCCCTACCCGGAGACCGGCTGAAAAGTAAGCTACCCGAAATCTCTGTGTCTTGGAAAGTGTCATAGCTGATCTGGCATTATCACCCACAATTTACCTAATTTAGTTTCCCTTCAAACTTCCCTTAGACCCCCTTTAGTTTGGTTCACATCACCACGCTATCATCCACCCTGTTATAGTTATGTCTTATTTTCTCTCTTTCACTCCGATCTCATTTTGACTATCTTTCTGTTATCATCCTATATTAGATTTAGTTTTAGTTTGTTCCGTGTGCTGTGTTAGATTATCTTTGATAATAAAGTAGATTCTCTTAGACCAAGTTTCTGTGTTGATGACTGGAATCATTAGTTCTTGCGATAGAGGACTTGACTTCCTTCATTTGAGACTGATTGAACGCTATTATTTAGTAATTAATTAATCTGGGTTATATTTACAGCTTTCTTAAGGAATCCTTCCGACCTTAAGGATATAGCTTTAGGAAGGTGGTGCTCCTCGAGGTATTCTTTCATAACCCTACCTGATTAATTAATAGCTTTATAATACGATAATTAATATATGATCATTTTGATCATAATTATTATCGTTAACCCCTTTTAACCCTACACCGAGATACAAACATTCCAAAAATCACCAAAAATACATGTCATATCTCGGGAACCGTAAGTCGTAGGGACTCGGTTTACCTGCTGGCGTTCTTGGAGACCCCATAAAACCATTGAAAGAGCTTATCCCCGAGTCTCTACGACCTTCCGTTCAAAAGTTTCCAACCCGGGTAGGGCCCCGATTGAGTTTTTATCCCCTTAACCCTAACCCTAACCCTAACCCCTAACCAACACTTGTCCGCGAGTCTCTACGACCTTCCGTTCCCGAGATACAGACATTCAAAATACGCCCCTACTGGACATGTCATATCTCGGGAAAGGAAGGTCACACAGACTCGGGACAAAGACTGGTGTTCTCAGAGACCACATAAACCCCTAGACGGACGTTGGTCCCGAGTCTCTACGACCTTCCGTTTCCGAGATACACACATTCACTATAGGCGAACCAAACCCCATTCACTTCAAAGGGAAAATAAACTTGAGTATAACTCGGGAACGGAAGGTCGTAGAGACTCGGGACCGTGATCCGTCGGACATAATTCGTGCTCTCTGAACACGCCAGACTTCTCCCCGAGTCTCTACGACCTTCCGTTCCCGAGATACAGACATTCAAAATACGCCCCTACTGGACATGTCATATCTCGTGAAAGGAAGGTCGCACAGACTCGGGACAAAGACTGGTGTTCTCAGAGACCACATAAACCCCTAGACGGACGTTGGTCCCGAGTCTCTACGACCTTCCGTTCCCGAGATACACACATTCACTATAGGCGAACCAAACCCCATTCACTTCAATGGGAAAATAAACTTGAGTATAACTCGGGAACGGAAGGTCGTAGAGACTCGGGACCCTGATCCGTCGGACATAATTCGTGGTCTCTGAACACGCCAGACTTCTCCCCGAGTCTCTACGACCTTCCGTTCCCGAGATACAGACATTCAAAATACGCCCCTACTGGACATGTCATATCTCGGGAAAGGAAGGTCGCACAGACTCGGGACAAAGACTGGTGTTCTCAGAGACCACATAAACCCCTAGATGGACGTTGGTCCCGAGTCTCTACGACCTTCCGTTTCCGAGATACACACATTCACTATAGGCGAACCAAACCCCATTCACTTCAATGGGAAAATAAACTTGAGTATAACTCGGGAACGGAAGGTCGTAGAGACTCGGGACCCTGATCCGTCGGACATAATTCGTGGTCTCTGAACACGCCAGACTTCTCCCCGAGTCTCTACGACCTTCCGTTCCCGAGATACAGACATTCAAAATACGCCCCTACTGGACATGTCATATCTCGGGAAAGGAAGGTCGCACAGACTCGGGACAAAGACTGGTGTTCTCAGAGACCACATAAACCCCTAGATGGACGTTGGTCCCGAGTCTCTACGACCTTCCGTTTCCGAGATACACACATTCACTATAGGCGAACCAAAGCCCATTCACTTCAATGGGAAAATAAACTTGAGTATAACTCGGGAACGGAAGGTCGTAGAGACTCGGGACCCTGATCCGTCGGACATAATTCGTGGTCTCTGAACACGCCAGACTTCTCCCCGAGTCTCTACGACCTTCCGTTCCCGAGATACAAACATTCCAAAAATCACCAAAAATACATGTCATATCTCGGGAACCGTAAGTCGTAGAGACTCGGTTTACCTGCTGGCGTTCTTGGAAACCCCATAAAACCATTGAAAGAGCTTAACCCCGAGTCTCTACGACCTTCCGTTCAAAAGTTACCAACCCGGGTAGGGCCCCGATTGAGTTTTTATCCCCTTAACCCTAACCCTAACCCCTAACCAACACTTGTCCGCGAGTCTCTACGACCTTCCGTTCCCGAGATACAGACATTCAAAATACGCCCCTACTGGACATGTCATATCTCGGGAAAGGAAGGTCGCACAGACTCGGGACAAAGACTGGTGTTCTCAGAGACCACATAAACCCCTAGACGGACGTTGGTCCCGAGTCTCTACGACCTTCCGTTTCCGAGATACACACATTCACTATAGGCGAACCAAAGCCCATTCACTTCAATGGGAAAATAAACTTGAGTATAACTCGGGAACGGAAGGTCGTAGAGACTCGGGACCCTGATCCGTCGGACATAATTCGTGGTCTCTGAACACGCCAGACTTCTCCCCGAGTCTCTACGACCTTCCGTTCCCGAGATACAGACATTCAAAATACGCCCCTACTGGACATGTCATATCTCGGGAAAGGAAGGTCGCACAGACTCGGGACAAAGACTGGTGTTCTCAGAGACCACATAAACCCCTAGACGGACGTTGGTCCCGAGTCTCTACGACCTTCCGTTTCCGAGATACACACATTCACTATAGGCGAACCAAACCCCATTCACTTCAATGGGAAAATAAACTTGAGTATAACTTGGGAACGGAAGGTCGTAGAGACTCGGGACTCTGATCCGTCGGACATAATTCGTGGTCTCTGAACACGCCAGACTTCTCCCCGAGTCTCTACGACCTTCCGTTCCCGAGATACAAACATTCCAAAAATCACCAAAAATACATGTCATATCTTGGGAACCGTAAGTCGTAGAGACTCGGTTTACCTGCTGGCGTTCTTGGAGACCCTGTTGAGCCGCATTTTGTAATAACGGTGCATTTTGTAATAAACGTCCAAAATGTAATAACTTTTTCATTTCATTTTGTAATAAAGCCGCATTTTGTAATAAACTGCCGCATTTTGTAATAAACTGCCCCAACGCATTTTGTAATAAATTTTGCCGCATTATGTAATAAGTTATTACATTTTGAGAAGATTATTACAGAATGCACTTGCAACTTTTTTATTCTCTAGAAAATGTAATAACATGGTGCATTACGTAATAACAATTCTAAAGCATTGTTTATTTGTTTGTTAATTGTATTTTATTTTACTTTAAAGTATTTGTAAAAGTTAGGCCTATTATTAGTATCACTGTATTAGCCTAGTAGCAGTACTTAGCAATTACTATCAGTACACTATTCAAAGGTTGCATTAACAGAGAATATTCTGTAAATTCCAGATTTTTTTTATTGGATACCAAAACCACATCAAGAATAGTTATAAACATCCAACAAACCGTATTATGCTTCTTATAATACAGAACAAAACTCTGGGTATCAAAATTTAATCCATTCGTAAACATTAACATATGCACATACAAAATAGAAACGCTGATGAATAGGTAAAGAACAGCTTTATTTATGCATTTATAGAACCTTTCAACAACAATAAATGCAACCAACACATGCAGGCTTGCGGCCAATTTAAAATAATAATGAACCAATGAATATAAGTTCTACCTTAAACAACGTAAGTGTCTTCTGCTTGTTTAGAGAGCTGCTGTGACCAGCAAATTTCTCCACTAAGATTAATTTTAAACAAATATGAAATTGCCTCAAAAGGCTAAACAAACAACAAAATTTCTATTTCCAAAATATATCCGTAATTTCAAATTGTCCATGTCTAATATGTCTAATTACCAGCCAAGCCATAAACCACTTGGAATGTTTCCCAAACAGCTCCTTGAGTTTTAATGCCACACCACCAAAGCGCCCTGCTGCTTTGTACAACCTTTGTACACTAATTGTGTGCTTTCCAACGACGTCCAACCCAAGGCTTCGGCTTAATGTTTCCCTTAGATAGATTGATGGATGGAATCGATCTGCAATGTCTTTAAAATGTTGAGACACTCTGTTAAACGTCCCAAGCATTGACATGTCATCCTCAAGGGTCATTTTGATAATAGACTGAAACATTTCAGTTGGTAGGACAGGCTGAACAGGGGGTGTAGTCAGAACAGGGTCCTCAGGCTGGATAGGTGGGTCACACTCATCTGGTGAGTCAGGCTGGATAGGTGGGTCAGACTCATCTGGTGAGTCAGGCTGGATAGGTGGGTCAGACTCATCTGGTGAGGCAGGCTGGATAGGTGGGTCAGACTCATCTGGTGAGGCAGGCTGCAGTGGTGAAAGTGTGTTGTTGTCATATAACTGTCCTGCTTGAGCATCCAAAACATGCTCCATAAATGGTGTGACTGGTCCCTCCAAACTCAGATAATGTTCTCCATGCCCCTCTGCCACATGACCAAGTACTAGCACTGGATTGTTGTGACAATATATGTTTGACTCTGATACAATAGTTGAGGCATTGATTCCCAGAGAGGAAATTACAAGAAACTGGACCTGGAAAATTTCAGATGCTCTTTGCGAAGTAATGTGGTCACCATAGGTTCCAGTTCGGGCCATTCTTTCCAAGTATCCATCCCAGTCATTGCCCTCGACAAAGTTGAACAAGAGTGTTCCATTTCCATTGTATGGATAATTCCTGAGGTCTTGGACAATTTCATCTCTTAAGCTTTCTGGTGATCTAAATATTCCAAGGGTGGATAGCTGGTCAGCCATGGCTGCAAACTGACAATTTCCATCTGGGTCAGGGTCATAGCGAATGCTTAACTCCATGGACATAAATTCCTCTAGTCTGTCTGTGTGGGTGTACTGAAACAAAAGTGGGTTTAGGCCTCTCTTTGATGGTGCTGTCTTGGGTTTTTTAGAGTGTGTCTTTTTTCGCAGCCGGGTAGCACTAGTTATATCCGACATGAAGAACCATTTTTGTGTTTGTCGGAGGGTCTTTGGGTCCCTAAAACTCACTTTGTATTTTGAGAGCTTTCGATTTTTTTTCACAATTGTACCACGCCTTACGTGATACTTTTTGGAGACTCGATGGGCACCATCCCTCATTCTGACCAAAACAGCGTCCTTAACATTGTAGTGTTGTGATAGGTTTTGTTTGAATGCACGCTTGATCATTAGTTTAGCACAGTGCTCAGAGGCCTTCCGTGCCATTCTTCTCACCCTTTTTCGTTTAGTATCAAATTTTTCTCGATGTCTCAAGGATGGTAAAGTTGAATGTTGATTCCTTACGAACAGAAGATGGAGAACCGCATAAAGGATGCCTTATGCTGTTGCTTTTTCTTCCATAGTATACTTCAAATGGAGACCTCCAGCCTAAAACTTCTTTAAGATCCTCATTTAGCACTCTTGAATATACAGGTAGGTGCTTGACCCAGTTAACTTCGTTCCGTTGAAATTTCACCAGATCATACATGATCTTCTTTCTTAGCCACCTATGTGTCCTCTCAACCTTTCCTTGGCTTTGTGGATGATATGCTGAACTTTCAATTATTTTCACTTGCAGAGATGTCATTAGAATTTTCACTGCCCCTTTAAACTCAGTCCCTTTGTCATGTTGTAACACTTTTGGGTGGTCCATGTTCACGATAAATCTTGTTAAGGTGTTTGGCGATTTCAACACTACTTTTTCTTTTCAATGGTTTCAGCCACATGTAACGACTGAACACATCCATCACTGTGAGAATGTAACGGTATAAAGCCTGACCATAACTAATTTTCATTTTTCCCATGTCCAATAGGTCAATTTGGTGTCGATCTTGCACTTCTTTGGCTTGAATGGTCATCAAAGGGGGCTTATTCAGAAACTTTGCATTTTGAAGTTGGTACCACTCAGTTTTGTTCAAGATTTCCTGCACCTTTCTTTCACTTATGCCACTATGATGCATTTTCAGTCGTTTGCTCAACTTTCTTGCTCCAGAACCCTTAGTATCATCTAGACCCTTTTTAACAACACAATCAACATTAGACTGTAGCATGACTGGCTTGCCGGCACACAGCAGTGTCTGCCCATCCTCACTGAGAGAATAGACCCCTTGATTTCTCCAGAGACGCACCAAGGCATTTTGTTGAATTCTTGTGCGTTCAGAAACTGGAACATGAAACTCTCCTCTCAACTTGCGAACTATGACATTGTACATTTCCTCGGTCATTGCTTGCTTTTGTCCATGGCCTACAATGAGCCCCAGCAGGGTGCAGGTCAGGGTTATAATTAGCAGACCTACAAGGGTGACAAAAGAGGGAAAATGTTTAACTCCCAAAACTAAACTGCATTTTGTGCCTTTTTTTTTGCACTTTTATTTTATTTGTGGAATTTCATTTCAAGTACTAAAATATTTTATCTTGAATTAATATTTAAGAAGGTATTTTAATTATTACAATTTTGATAACCCACCACCACCTGCGGCATCACAGTAATTCAAATTGCTTTATGAATGTTGATCTTATGTTATAGCCCTAGATTTGTCTCAATAAAGGATGCTATCATTAAAGAGGACGCTGCTTTTGTAGGAATACTGAAAAACAAGGTTTTAACAAATTTATTGTTTTCACACCTGTTATAACATTTTTAGCCTTTTAATAGCTATTTCGATGCTTACTATTTATGACTGTGTTAACCCTTTGGCCGCCAAAGATATTCCAAAAATTTATGAAATATTAATATTAATTTTCCAAAAGGCTGTAACTTGAAACTGGTAAGAGATAAAATTATGCTGTAAATGAGAAAAACCTTAACCACAACCCTAAGTTTGTGATGGGAGTAAATTTACCAATCTAATTTGCATATTATGATGTCATAGGGTGGCGGCCATATTGGAAAATATGAAATTATAATATCAATTTTCCAAAAGGCTGTCACTTGAAACTGGAAAGAGATAAAAGTATACTGTAAATGTGGAAAAACTTCACCATTACTCAAAGTTTGTGATGGGAGTAAATTTACCAATCTAATTTGCATATTATGACATCACCAGGTGGTGGCCATATTGGAAAACATTCATCTCTGAAGAAGATTTCAAAAGGCTGCAACTTGAAAGTGGAAAGAGATCAAATTATACTGTAAATGAGGAAAAACTTCACCATGACTCAAAGTTTGTGATGGGAGTAAATTTACCAATCTAATTTGCATATTATGACATTCATTGTGATCTGGGATGTGTTGTTTAAATGATCACTTTATTTTTTGAGCAGTGTACTATTGTGTGTGTGTGTGTGTGTGTGTGTGGGTGTAGTTTTTTGCACATGCACAGTTTTCCTTCAAATGTGTTATTACCTGTCGGTCATTAAAAGTTATTAACTTTTAATATGTACTTAGAGGCATAGATTTCAGTTTTACTTTACAAACTGTTTTTAATGCAGTGAGCATAACTTGGACAATGCAGGTTTAAATTCAGTCATATAATTTCTTATCAAGGGCAAAACATCTACATAACTTTAGATCAACTGCAAAATGTCTTTATACTTCCATATATTCAATTACACAGATAATATTTGACACAGTTTTTTCATACCTGGCATCATGTTGAACTCTGTTGGCTGTCTCAATTAAGCATGCAAGCAGTGCATGATCTTTGTAGAACTGATGCAGCAGCCAATCAGATTACAGCCCGCCCTCCCCTCCCTGGCTGAGTGACAGACCATGTAGAGCTTTGAATTTGGCCACAAGTTATTGGCCTATATAATTCCAAACGTGTTCTGTCATACATAGATTTATTGGGCTACATAGCTCTAAGGGAAATTGCATAAAAAACAACAAAAAGTCACTCTTGTATAAATTCATTGTTTAACAAACAACAATAATAGGTATTATTACATAATGCACCATGTTATTACATTTCCTAGAAAATAAAAAAGTTGCAAGTGCATTTTGTAATAATCTTCTCAAAATGTAATAACTTATTACATAATGTGGCAAAATTTATTACAAAATGCGTTGGGGCAGTTTATTACAAAATGCGGCAGTTTATTACAAAATGCGGCTTTATTACAAAATGAAATGAAAAAGTTATTACATTTTGGACGTTTATTACAAAATGCACCGTTATTACAAAATGCGGCTCAACAAAACTTTAGTATAAACCTTTAGTTAAACCTTTAGTTAAACCTTTAGTTAAACCTTTAGTTAAACCTTTAGTATAAACCTCTAGTTAAACCTTTAGTATAAACCTTTAGTATAAACCTTTAGTATAAACCTTTAGTTAAACCTTTAGTATAAACCTTTAGTATAAACCTTTACTATAAACCTTTAGTTAAACCTTTAGTATAAACCTTTAGTTAAACCTTTAGTATAAACTTTTAGTCAAACCTTTAGTATAAACCTTTAGTATAAAAATTTTAGTTAAACCTTTAGTATAAACCTTTAGTTAAACCTTTAGTATAAACCTTTAGTATAAACCTTTAGTATAAACCTTTAGTTAAACCTTTAGTATAAACCTTTAGTATAAACCTTTAGTATAAACCTTTAGTATAAACCTTTAGTTAAACCTTTAGTATAAACCTTTAGTATAAACCTCTAGTTAAACCTTTAGTATAAACCTTTAGTATAAACCATTAACCTTTAGTTAAACCTTTAGTTAAACCTTTAGTATAAACCTTTAGTATAAACCTTTAGTATAAACCTTGAGTTAAACCTTTAGTATAAACCTGTAGTTAAACCTTTAGTATAAACCTTTAGTTAAACCTTTAGTCAAACCTTTAGTATAAACCTTTTGTATAAACCTTTTGTATAAACCTTTAGTTAAACCTTTAGTATAAACCTTTAGTATAAACCTTTAGTATAAACCTTTAGTTAAACCTTTAGTTAAACCTTTAGTTAAACCTTTAGTATAAACCTTTAGTATAAACCTCTAGTATAAACCTTTACTATAAACCTTTAGTTAAACCTTTAGTATAAACCTTTAGTTAAACCTTTAGTATAAACTTTTAGTCAAACCTTTAGTATAAACCTTTACTATAAACCTTTAGTTAAACCTTTAGTATAAACCTTTAGTTAAACCTTTAGTATAAACTTTTAGTCAAACCTTTAGTATAAACCTTTAGTATAAAAATTTTAGTTAAACCTTTAGTTAAACCTTTAGTATAAACCTTTAGTTAAACCTTTAGTATAAACCTTTAGTATAAACCTTTAGTATAAACCTTTAGTTAAACCTTTAGTATAAACCTTTAGTAAAACCTTTAGTATAAACCTTTAGTAAAACCTTTAGTATAAACCTTTAGTATAAACCTTTAGTATAAACCTTTAGTATAAACCTTTAGTTAAACCTTTAGTATAAACCTTTAGTTAAACCTTTAGTTAAACCTTTAGTATAAACCTTTAGTTAAACCTTTAGTATAAACCTTTAGTATAAACCTTTAGTAATAAACCTTTAGTTAAACCTTTAGTATAAACCTTTAGTCAAACCTTTAGTATAAACCTTTAGTTGAACCTTTAGTATAAACCTTTAGTATAAACCTTTAGTAATAAACCTTTAGTTAAACCTTTAGTATAAACCTTTAGTATAAACCTTTAGTTGAACCTTAAATAATAAACCTTTAGTATAAACCTTTAGTATAAACCTTTAGTTGAACCTTTAGTATAAACCTTTAGTATAAACCTTTAGTATAAACATTTAGTATAAACCTTTAGTCAAACCTTTAGTTAAACCTTTAGTTAAACCTTTACTATAAACCTTTAGTAATAAACCTTTAGTAATAAACCTTTAGTATAAACCTTTAGTATAAACCTTTAGTTGAACCTTTAGTATAAACCTTTAGTATAAACCTTTAGTTAAACCTTTAGTATAAACCTTTAGTATAAACCTTTAGTCAAACCTTTAGTATAAACCTTTATTATAAACCTTTATTATAAACCTTTAGTATAAACCTTTAGTAATAAACCTTTAGTATAAACCTTTAGTTGAACCTTTAGTATAAACCTTTAGTTAAACCTTTAGTATAAACCTTTAGTATAAACCTTTAGTATAAACCTTTAGTATAAACCTTTAGTATAAACCTTTAGTATAAACCTTTAGTATAAACCTTTATTATAAACCTTTAGTATAAACCTTTAGTTAAACCTTTAGTATAAACCTTTAGTTAAACCTTTAGTATAAACCTTTAGTATAAACCTTTAGTATAAACCTTTAGTATAAACCTTTAGTTAAACCTTTAGTTAAACCTTTAGTATAAACCTTTAGTATAAACCTTTAGTTAAACCTTTAGTATAAACCTTTAGTTAAACCTTTAGTATAAACCTTTAGTATAAACCTTTAGTATAAACCTTTAGTATAAACCTTTAGTATAAACCTTTAGTTGAACCTTTAGTATAAACCTTTAGTATAAACATTTAGTATAAACCTTTAGTCAAACCTTTAGTTAAACCTTTAGTTAAACCTTTAGTTAAACCTTTACTATAAACCTTTAGTAATAAACCTTTAGTAATAAACCTTTAGTATAAACCTTTAGTATAAACCTTTAGTATAAACCTTTAGTTGAACCTTTAGTAAAACCTTTAGTATAAACCTTTAGTATAAACCTTTAGTATAAACCTTTAGTCAAACCTTTAGTATAAACCTTTAGTATAAACCTTTATTATAAACCTTTAGTATAAACCTTTAGTATAAACCTTTATTATAAACCTTTAGTATAAACCTTTATTATAAACCTTTATTATAAACGTTTAGGATAAACCTTTAGTATAAACCTTTAGTATAAACCTTTAGTATAAACCTTTATTATAAACCTTTATTATAAACCTTTATTATAAACCTTTAGTTAAACCTTTAGTATAAACCTTTAGTATAAACCTTTAGTTAAACCTTTAGTATAAACCTTTAGTATAAACCTTTAGTATAAACCTTTAGTTAAACCTTTAGTTAAACCTTTAGTATAAACCTTTAGTATAAACCTTTAGTATAAACCTTTAGTTAAACCTTTAGTTAAACCTTTAGTATAAACCTTTAGTTAAACCTTTAGTTAAAACTTTAGTATAAACCTTTAGTATAAACCTTTAGTATAAACCTTTAGTATAAACCTTTAGTATAAACCTTTAGTATAAACTTTTATAGTATGTATAGTATGTACAGTATGTATAGTATGTATAGTATGTACAGTATGAATAATATGTATAGTATGTACAGTATGAATAATATGTATAGTATCTACATTATGAATAGTATGTGTAGTATATACAGTATGTTTAGTATGAATAGTATGTATAGTATGAATAGTATGTATAGTATGTACTGTATGAATAGTATGTATAGTATGAATAGTATGAATAGTATGTACAGTATGAATAGTATGTATAGTATGTACAGTATGAATAGTATGTATAGTATGAATAGTATGAATAGTATGTATAGTATGTACAGTATGAATAGTATGTACAGTATGAATAGTATGTACAGTTTGAATAGTATGTATAGTATGTACAGTATGAATAGTATGTATAGTATGAATAGTATGTATAGTACGAATAGTATGTATATTATGAGTAGTATGTATAGTATGTACAGTATGAATAGTATGTATAGTATGTATAGTATGTACAGTATGTATAGTATGAATAGTATGAATAGTATGTACAGTATGAATAGTATGTATAGTATGTACAGTATGAATAGTATGTACAGCATGAATAGTATGTATAGTATGTACAGTATGAATAGTATGTACAGTATGAATAGTATGTATAGTATGTACAGTATGAATAGTATGTATAGTATGTACAGTATGAATAGTATGTATAGTATGTACAGTATGAATAGTATGAATAGTATGTACAGTATGTACAGTACGAATAGTATGTATAGTATGTATAGTACGAATAGTATGTATAGTATGAGTAGTATGTATAGTATGTACAGTATGAATAGTATGTATAGTATGTACATTATGAATAGTATGAATAGTATGTACAGTATGAATAGTATGAGTAGTATGTATAGTATGTACAGTATGAATAGTATGTATAGTATGTACATTATGAATAGTATGTACAGTATGAATAGTATGTATAGTATAAATAGTATGTATAGTATAAATAGTATGTATAGTATGTATAGTATAAATAGTATGCACAGTATGTATAGTATGTACAGTATGACTAGTATGTGTAGTATGAATAGTATGTATAGTAGGAATAGTATGTATAGTATGAATAGTATGTATAGTATGTACAGTATGAATAGTATGCATAGTACGTATAGTATGTATAGTAGGAATAGTATGTACAGTATGAATAGTATGTATAGTATGTATAGTATGAATAGTATGTACAGTATGAATAGTATGTATAGTATGTATAGTAAAAATAGTATGTATAGTATGAATAGTATGTATAGTAGTAGTATGTGTAGTATGTATAGTATGAATAGTATGTATAGAATGAACAGTATGTATAGTATGAATAGTATGTATAGTATGTATAGTATGAATAGTATGTACAGTATGAATAGTATGTATAGTATGTATAGTAAAAATAGTATGTATACTATGAATAGTATGTATAGTAGTAGTATGTGTAGTATGTATAGTATGTATAGTATGAATAGTATGAATAGTATGTATAGTATGTATAGTATGTACAGTATGAATAGTATGTACAGCATGTATGGTATGTATTGTATGTACATTATGTAAAGTATGTATAGTATGAATAGTATGTATGGCATGTATAGTATGAATAGTATGTATGGTATGCATGGTATGCATAGTATGTATAGAATTCATATGTATAGTATGAATAGTATGTATAGTATGAATAGTATGTATAGTATGTATAGTATGAATAGTATGTATAGTAGTAGTATGTGTAGAATGAATAGTATGTATAGTATGTATAGTATGAATAGTATGTATGGTATGCATGGTATGCATAGTATGTATAGAATTTATATGTATAGTATGTATAGTAAAAATAGTATGTATAGTATGAATAGTATGTATAGTAGTAGTATGTGTAGAATGAATAGTATGTATAATATGTATAGTATGAATAGTATGTATAGTATGAATAGTAGTAGTATGTATAGTATGAATAGTAGTAGTATGTATAGAATGAATAGTATGTATAGTATGAATAGTATGTAAAGTATGAATAGTATGTACAGTATGAATAGTATTTTATAGTATGAATAGTATGTACAGTATGATTAGTATGTACAGTATGAATAGTATGTATAGTATGTACAGTATGAATAGTATGTATAGTATAAATGGTATGTATGGCATGTATAGTATGAATAGTATATATGGTATGCATGGTACGCATAGTATGTATAGAATTTATATGTATAGTATGAATAGTATGTATAGTATGTAAAGTAAAAAATAGTATGTATAGTATGAATAGTATGTATAGTAGTAGTATGTGTGGAAATAATAGTATGTATAGTATGTATAGTATGAATAGTATGTATAGAATGAATAGTATGTATAGTATAAATAGTATGTTTAGTAAAAAATATTATGTATATGTATGTAAAGTATGAATAGTATGTATAGTATGTATAGTATGTACAGTATGAATAGTATGTATAGTATGTAGAGTATGTATAGTATGTATAGTATAAACAGTATGTTTAGTATGAATAGTATGTATAGTATGAATAGTATGTATAGTATGTACAGTATGAATAGTATGTATAGTATGAATAGTATGAATAGTATGTATAGTATGTAGAGTATGAATAGTATGTATAGAATAAACAGTATGTTTAGTATGAATAGTATGTATAGTAGGAATAGTATGTACAGTATGAATAGTATATATAGTATGTATAGTATGAATAGTATGTATAGTATGTACAGTATTAATAGTATGAATAGTATGTATAGTATGAATAGTATGAATAGTATGAATAGTATGTACAGTATGAATAGTATGAATAGTATGTATAGTATGTACAGTATGAATAGTATGTACAGTATGTACATTATGAATAGTATGAATAGTATGTACAGTATGAATAGTATGAATAGTATGTATAGTATGTATAGTATGTATAGTATAAATAGTATGTACAGTTTGAATAGTATGTATATATGTACAGTATGAATAGTATGTATAGTATGAATAGTATGTATAGTATGTATAGTATGTACGGCATGAATAGTATGTATAGTATGTACAGTGTGAATAGTATGAATAGTATGTATAGTATGTACAGTATGTACAGTATGAATAGTATGTATAGTATGTATAGTATGTATAGTATGTATAGTATGTATAGTATAAATAGTATGTACAGTATGAATAGTATGAATAGTATGTACAGTATGAATAGTATGTATAGCATGTACAGTATGAATAGTATGAATAGTATGAATAGTATGTATAGTATGAATAGTATGTATAGTATGAATAGTATGTATAGTATGTACAGTATGAATAGTATGTATAGTATGTACAGTATGAATAGTATGTACAGTATGAATAGTATGTATAGTATGTGCAGTATGAATAGTATGTGCAGTATGAATAGTATGTATAGTATGAATAGTATGTATAGTATGTACAGTATGAATAGTATGTACAGTATGAATAGTATGTATAGTATGTACAGTATGAATAGTATGTACAGTATGTATAGTATGTACAGTATGAATAGTATGTACAGTATGAATAGTATGTACAGTATGAATAGTATGTATAGTATGAATAGTATGTATAGTATGAATAGTATGTATAGTATGTACAGTATGAATAGTATGAATAGTATGTATAGTATGTACAGTATGAATAGTATGAATAGTATGTATAGTATGAATAGTAGTAGTATGTATAGAATGAATAGTATGTATAGTATGAATAGTATGTATAGTATGAATAGTATGTACAGTATGAATAGTATTTTATAGTATGAATAGTATGTACAGTATGATTAGTATGTACAGTATGTACAGTATGAATAGTATGTACAGTATGAATAGTATGTATAGTATGAATAGTATGTATAGTATGAATAGTATGTATAGTATGTAAAGTATGAATAGTATGTATAGTATGTATAGTATGTATAGTATGTATAGTATGTATAGTATGTATAGTATAAATAGTATGTACAGTATGAATAGTATGTATAGTATGTACAGTATGAATAGTATGTATAGTATAAATAGTATGTACAGTATGAATAGTATGTATAGTATGTACAGTATGAATAGTATGTATAGTATGTACAGTATGAATAGTATGAATAGTATGAATAGTATGTATAGTATGAATAGTATGTATAGTATGAATAGTATGTATAGTATGTACAGTATGAATAGTATGTATAGTATGTACAGTTTGAATAGTATGTACAGTATGAATAGTATGTATAGTATGTGCAGTATGAATAGTATGTGCAGTATGAATAGTATGTATAGTATGAATAGTATGTATAGTATGTACAGTATGAATAGTATGTATAGTATGTACAGTATGAATAGTATGTACAGTATGTATAGTATGTACAGTATGAATAGTATGTACAGTATGAATAGTATGTATAGTATGAATAGTATGTATAGTATGAATAGTATGTATAGTATGTATAGTATGTACAGTATGAATAGTATGTATAGTATGTACAGTATGAATAGTATGAATAGTATGTATAGTATGAATAGTATGTATAGTATGAAGAGTATGTACAGTATGAATAGTATATATAGTATGTACAGTATGAATAGTATGAATAGTAGTAGTATGTGTAGAATGAATAGTATGTATAGTATGAATAGTATGTATAGAATGAATAGTATGTATAGTATGAATAGTATGTATAGTATGTACAGTATGAATAGTATGTATAGTATAAATAGTATGTATGGCATGTATAGTATGAATAGTATGTATGGTATGCATGGTATGCATAGAATTTATATGTATAGTATGAATAGTATGTATAGTATGTATAGTATGTACAGTATGTATAGTATGTACAGTATGAATAGTATGTATAGTATGAATAGTATGTATAGTATAAATAGTATGTATAGTATAAATAGTATGTATAGTATAAATAGTATGTATAGTAGGTACAGTATGTATAGTATGTATAGTATGTACAGTATGTATAGTATGTATAGTATGTACAGTATGGATACTATGTATAGTATGTACAGTATGAATAATATGTATAGTATCTACAGTATGAATAGTATGTGTAGTATATACAGTATGTTTAGTATGAATAGTATGTATAGTATGTACAGTATGGATAGTATGTATAGTATGAATAGTATGAATAGTATGTACAGTATGAATAGTATGTACAGTATGTACAGTATGAATAGTATGTACAGTATGTACAGTATGTATAGTATGTACAGTATGAATAGTATGCATAGTATGTATAGTATGTATAGTATGAATAGTATGAACAGTATGAATAGTATTAATAGTATGTACAGTATGTACAGCATGAATAGTATGTACAGTATGTACAGAATGAATAGTATGTACAGTATGAATAGTATGTATAGTATGTACAGTATGAATAGTATGTATAGTATGTACAGTATGAATAGTATGAATAGTATGTACAGTATGTACAGTATGAATAGTATGAATAGTATGTATAGTATGTATAGTACGAATAGTATGTATAGTATGAGTAGTATGTATAGTATGTACAGTATGAATAGTATGTACAGTATGTACATTATGAATAGTATGAATAGTATGTACAGTATGAATAGTATGTATAGTATAAATAGTATGTATAGTATAAATAGTATGTGTAGTATGTATAGTATAAATAGTATGTACAGTATGTATAGTATGATAGTATGTACAGTATGTATAGTATGAATAGTATGTACAGTATGTATAGTATGAATAGTATGTACAGTATGTATAGTATGAATAGTATGTACAGTATGTATAGTATGAATAGTATGTATAGTATGAATAGTGTGTGTAGTATGTACAGTATGACTAGTATGTGTAGTATGAATAGTATGTACAGTATGAATAGTATGTATAGTATGTACAGTATGAATAGTATGTATAGTAGGAATAGTATGTATAGTATGAATAGTATGTATAGTATGTACAGTATGAATAGTATGCATAGTATGTATAGTATGTATAGTAGGAATAGTATGTACAGTATGAATACTATGTATAGTATGTACAGTATGAATATTATGTATAGTATGTACAGTATCAATAGTATGAATAGTATGTACAGTATGTACAGTATGAATAGTATGAATAGTATGTATAGTATGTACAGTATGAATAGTATGTACAGTATGTACATTATGAATACTATGAATAGTATGTACAGTATGAATAGTATGTATAGTATAAATAGTATGTATAGTATAAATAGTATGTGTAGTATGTATAGTATAAATAGTATGTACAGTATGTATAGTATAAATAGTATGTACAGTATGTATAGTATGAATAGTATGTATAGTATGAGTAGTATGTATAGTATGTACAGTATGAATAGTATGTACAGTATGTACATTATGAATAGTATGAATAGTATGTACAGTATGAATAGTATGTACAGTATGAATAGTATGTATAGTATAAATAGTATGTATAGTATAAATAGTATGTACAGTATAAATAGTATGTACAGTATAAATAGTATGTATAGTAGGTACAGTATGTATAGTATGTATAGTAGGTACAGTATGTATAGTATGTATAGTATGTACAGTATGGATACTATGTATAGTATGTACAGTATGAATAATATGTATAGTATCTACAGTATGAATAGTATGTGTAGTATATACAGTATGTTTAGTATGAATAGTATGTACAGTATGTACAGTATGAATAGTATGTACAGTATGTACATTAAGAATAGTATGAATAGTATGTACAGTATGAATAGTATGTACAGTATGAATAGTATGTATAGTATGAATAGTATGTATAGTATAAATAGTATGTATAGTATAAATAGTATGTATAGTATAAATAGTATGTATAGTATAAATAGTATGTATAGTAGGTACAGTATGTATAGTATGTATAGTATGTACAGTATGTATAGTATGTATAGTATGTACAGTATGGATACTATGTATAGTATGTACAGTATGAATAATATGTATAGTATCTACAGTATGAATAGTATGTGTAGTATATACAGTATGTTTAGTATGAATAGTATGTATAGTATGTACAGTATGAATAGTATGTATAGTATGAATAGTATGTACAGTATGAATAGTACGTACAGTATGTACAGTATGAATAGTATGTACAGTATGTACAGTATGTACAGTATGAATAGTATGCATAGTATGTATAGTATGTATAGTATAAATAGTATGAACAGTATGAATAGTATTAATAGTATGTACAGTATGTATAGCATGAATAGTATGTATAGTATGTACAGTATGAATAGTATGTACAGTATGAATAGTATGTATAGTATGTACAGTATGAATAGTATGTATAGTATGTACAGTATGAATAGTATGAATAGTATGTACAGCATGTACAGTATGAATAGTATGAATAGTATGTATAGTATGTATAGTACGAATAGTATGTATAGTATGAGTAGTACGTATAGTATGTACAGTATGAATAGTATGTACAGTATGTACATTATGAATAGTATGAATAGTATATACAGTATGAATAGTATGTATAGTATAAATAGTATGTATAGTATAAATAGTATGTGTAGTATGTATAGTATAAATAGTATGTACAGTATGTATAGTATAAATAGTATGTACAGTATGTATAGTATGAATAGTATGTACAGTATATATAGTATGAATAGTATGTATAGTATGAATAGTGTGTGTAGTATGTACAGTATGACTAGTATGTGTAGTATGAATAGTATGCATAGTATGAATAGTATGTATAGTATGTACAGTATGAATAGTATGTATAGTAGGAATAGTATGTATAGTATGAATAGTATGTATAGTATGTACAATATGAATAGTATGCATAGTATGTATAGTATGTATAGTAGGAATAGTAAGTACAGTATGAATACTATGTATAGTATGTACAGTATGAATAATATGTACAGTATGTATAGTATGTACAGTATGAATAGTATGTACATAATGAATAGTATGAATAGTATGTACAGTATGAATAGTATGTACAGTATGTACAGTATGAATAGTATGTACAGTATGTACAGTATGTATAGTATGTATAGTATGAATAGTATGAACAGTATGAATAGTATTAATAGTATGTACAGTATGTATAGCATGAATAGTATGTATAGTATGTACAGTATGAATAGTATGTACAGTATGAATAGTATGTATAGTATGTACAGTATGAATAGTATGTATAGTATGTACAGTATGAATAGTATGAATAGTATGTACAGTATGTACAGTATGAATAGTATGTACAGTATGTACAGTATGAATAGTATGAATAGTATGTATAGTATGTATAGTACGAATAGTATGTATAGTATGAGTAGTATGTACAGTATGTACAGTATGAATAGTATGTACAGTATGTACATTATGAATAGTATGAATAGTATGTACAGTATGAATAGTATGTATAGTATAAATAGTATGTATAGTATAAATAGTATGTGTAGTATGTATAGTATAAATAGTATGTACAGTATGTATAGTATAAATAGTATGTACAGTATGTATAGTATGAATAGTATGTACAGTATGTATAGTATGAATAGTATGTATAGTATGTACAGTATGAATAGTATGTGTAGTATGTACAGTATGACTAGTATGTGTAGTATGAATAGTATGCATAGTATGAATAGTATGTATAGTATGTACAGTATGAATAGTATGTATAGTAGGAATAGTATGTACAGTATGAATAGTATGTATAGTATGTACAGTATGAATAGTATGCATAGTATGTATAGTATGTATAGTAGGAATAGTATGTACAGTATGAATACTATGTATAGTATGTACAGTATGAATAATATGTATAGTATCTACAGTATGAATAGTATGTATAGTATGTACAGTATGAATAGTATGTATAGTATGTACAGTATGAATAGTATGTACAGTATGAATAGTATGGATAGTATGTATAGTATGAATAGTATGTATAGTATGTATAGTATGTATAGTATAAATAGTATGTACAGTATGAATAGTATGTATAGTATGTACAGTATGAATAGTATGTATAGTATGTACAGTATGAATAGTATGAATAGTATGTATAGTATGAATAGTATGTATAGTATGTACAGTATGAATAGTATGTATAGTATGTACAGTATGAATAGTATGAATAGTATGTATAGTATGAATAGTAGTAGTATGTGTAGAATGAACAGTATGTATAGTATGAATAGTATGTATAGTATAAATAGTATGTATGGCATGTATAGTATGAATAGTATGTATGGTATGCATGGTATACATAGTATGTATAGAATTTATATGTATAGTATGAATAGTATGTATAGTAGTAGTATGTGTAGAAATAATAGTATGTATAGTATGTATAGTATGAGTAGTATGTATAGAATGAATAGTATGTATAGAATGAATAGTATGTATAGTATAAATAGTATGTATATGTATGTATAGTATGAATAGTATGTATAGTATGTATAGTATGTACAGTATGAATAGTATGTATAGTATAAATAGTATGTATAGTATGTACAGTATGTATAGTATGTATAGTATGAACAGTATGTACAGTAGGAATAGTATGTACAGTATGAATACTATGTATAGTATGTACAGTATGTATAGTATGTACAGTATGAATAGTATGTACATTATGAATAGTATGAATAGTATGTACAGTATGAATAGTATGTATAGTATAAATAGTATGTATAGTATAAATAGTATGTATAGTATGTATAGTATAAATAGTATGTACAGTATGTATAGTATGAATAGTATGCACAGTATGTATAGTATGTATAGTAGGAATAGTATGTATAGTATGAATAGTATGTATAGTATGAATAGTATGTATAGTATGAATAGTATGTATAGTATGTACAGTATGACTAGTATGTATAGTATGTACAGTATGAATAGTATGTGTAGTATGAATAGTATGCATAGTATGAATAGTATGTATAGTATGTACAGTATGAATAGTATGTATAGTAGGAATAGTATGTATAGTATGAATAGTATGTATAGTATGTACAGTATGAATAGTATGCATAGTACGTATAGTATGTATAGTAGGAATAATATGTACAGTATGAATAGTATGTATAGTATGTATAGTATGAATAGTATGTACAGTATGAATAGTATGTATAGTATGTATAGTAAAAATAGTATGTATAGTATGAATAGTATGTATAGTAGTAGTATGTGTAGTATGTATAGTGTGTATAGTATGAATAGTATGAATAGTATGTATAGAATGAACAGTATGTATAGTATGAATAGTATGTATAGTATGTACAGCATGTATGGTATGTATTGTATGTACATTATGTAAAGGATGTATAGTATGAATAGTATGTATGGCATGTATAGTATGAATAGTATGTATGGTATGCATGGTGTGCATAGTATGTATAGAATTCATATGTATAGTATGAATAGTATGTATAGTATGAATAGTATGTATAGTATGTATAGTATGTATAGTAGTAGTATGTGTAGAATGAATAGTATGTATAGTATGTATAGTATGAATAGTATGTATGGTATGCATGGTATGCATAGTATGTATAGAATTTATATGTATAGTATGTATAGTAAAAATAGTATGTATAGTATGAATAGTAGTAGTATGTATAGAATGAATAGTATGTATAGTATGAATAGTATGTATAGTATGAATAGTATGTACAGTATGAATAGTATTTTATAGTATGAATAGTATGTACAGTATGATTAGTATGTACAGTATGAATAGTATGTATAGTATGAATAGTGTGTGTAGTATGTACAGTATGACTAGTATGTGTAGTATGAATAGTATGCATAGTATGAATAGTATGTATAGTATGTACAGTATGAATAGTATGTATAGTAGGAATAGTATGTATAGTATGAATAGTATGTATAGTATGTACAGTATGTACAGTATGAATAGTATGCATAGTATGTATAGTATGTATAGTATGTATAGTAGGAATAGTATGTACAGTATGAATACTATGTATAGTATGTACAGTATGAATAGTATGTACAGTATGTATAGTATGTACAGTATGAATAGTATGTACATTATGAATAGTATGAATAGTATGTACAGTATGAATAGTATGTACAGTATTTACAGTATGAATAGTATGTACAGTATGTACAGTATGTATAGTATGTATAGTATGAATAGTATGAACAGTATGAATAGTATTAATAGTATGTACAGTATGTATAGCATGAATAGTATGTATAGTATGTACAGTATGAATAGTATGTACAGTATGAATAGTATGTATAGTATGTACAGTATGAATAGTATGTATAGTATGTACAGTATGAATAGTATGAATAGTATGTACAGTATGTACATTATGAATAGTATGAATAGTATGTACAGTATGAATAGTATGTATAGTATAAATAGTATGTATAGTATAAATAGTATGTGTAGTATGTATAGTATAAATAGTATGTACAGTATGTATAGTATAAATAGTATGTACAGTATGTATAGTATGAATAGTATGAATAGTATGTATAGTATGTATAGTACGAATAGTATGTATAGTATGAGTAGTATGTATAGTATGTACAGTATGAATAGTATGTACAGTATGTACATTATGAATAGTATGAATAGTATGTACAGTATGAATAGTATGTACAGTATGAATAGTATGTATAGTATAAATAGTATGTATAGTATAAATAGTATGTATAGTAGGTACAGTATGTATAGTATGTATAGTATGTACAGTATGAATAATATGTATAGTATCTACAGTATGAATAGTATGTGTAGTATATACAGTATGTTTAGTATGAATAGTATGTATAGTATGTACAGTATGAATAGTATGTATAGTATGAATAGTATGAATAGTATGTACAGTATGAATAGTATGTACAGTATGTACAGTATGAATAGTATGTACAGTATGTACAGTATGTATAGTATGTACAGTATGAATAGTATGCATAGTATGTATAGTATGTATAGTATGAATAGTATGAAGAGTATGAATAGTATGAATAGTATGTACAGCATGTACAGTATGAATAGTATGAATAGTATGTATAGTATGTATAGTACGAATAGTATGTATAGTATGAGTAGTATGTATAGTATGTACAGTATGAATAGTATGTACAGTATGTACATTATGAATAGTATGAATAGTATGTACAGTATGAATAGTATGTATAGTATAAATAGTATGTATAGTATAAATAGTATGTGTAGTATGTATAGTATAAATAGTATGTACAGTATGTATAGTATAAATAGTATGTACAGTATGTATAGTATGAATAGTATGTACAGTATGTATAGTATGAATAGTATGTACAGTATGTATAGTATGAATAGTATGTATAGTATGAATAGTGTGTGTAGTATGTACAGTATGACTAGTATGTGTAGTATGAATAGTATGCATAGTATGAATAGTATGTATAGTATGTATAGTATGTACAGTATGAATAGTATGTATAGTAGGAATAGTATGTATAGTATGAATAGTATGTATAGTATGTACAGTATGAATAGTATGCATAGTATGTATAGTATGTATAGTAGGAATAGTATGTACAGTATGAATACTATGTATAGTATGTACAGTATGAATAGTATGTACAGTATGTATAGTATGTACAGTATGAATAGTATGTACATTATGAATAGTATGAATAGTATGTACAGTATGAATAGTATGTACAGTATGTACAGTATGAATAGTATGTACAGTATGTACAGTATGTATAGTATGTATAGTATGAATAGTATGAACAGTATGAATAGTATTAATAGTATGTACAGTATGTATAGCATGAATAGTATGTATAGTATGTACAGTATGAATAGTATGTACAGTATGAATAGTATGTATAGTATGTACAGTATGAATAGTATGTATAGTATGTACAGTATGAATAGTATGAATAGTATGTACAGTATGTACAGTATGAATAGTATGAATAGTATGTATAGTATGTATAGTACGAATAGTATGTATAGTATGAGTAGTATGTATAGTATGTACAGTATGAATAGTATGTACAGTATGTACATTATGAATAGTATGAATAGTATGTACAGTATGAATAGTATGTATAATATAAATAGTATGTATAGTATAAATAGTATGTGTAGTATGTATAGTATAAATAGTATGTACAGTATGTATAGTATAAATAGTATGTACAGTATGTATAGTATGAATAGTATGTACAGTATGTATAGTATGAATAGTATGTATAGTATGTACAGTATGAATAGTATGTGTAGTATGTACAGTATGACTACTATGTGTAGTATGAATAGTATGCATAGTATGAATAGTATGTATAGTATGTACAGTATGAATAGTATGTATAGTAGGAATAGTATGTATAGTATGAATAGTATGTATAGTATGTACAGTATGAATAGTATGCATAGTATGTATAGTATGTATAGTAGGAATAGTATGTACAGTATGAATACTATGTATAGTATGTACGGTATGAATAATATGTATAGTATCTACAGTATGAATAGTATGTATAGTATGTACAGTATGAATAGTATGTATAGTATGTACAGTATGAATAGTATGAATAGTATGTATAGTATGTACAGTATGAATAGTATGAATAGTATGTATAGTATGTATAGTATGTATAGTATAAATAGTATGTACAGTATGAATAGTATGTATAGTATGTACAGTATGAATAGTATGTATAGTATGTACAGTATGAATAGTATGAATAGTATGTATAGTATGAATAGTATGTATAGTATGTACAGTATGAACAGTATGAATAGTATGTATAGTATGAATAGTAGTAGTATGTGTAGAATGAACAGTATGTATAGTATGAATAGTATGTATAGTATAAATAGTATGTATGGCATGTATAGTATGAATAGTATGTATGGTATGCATGGTATACATAGTATGTATAGAATTTATATGTATAGTATGAATAGTATGTATAGTAGTAGTATGTGTAGAAATAATAGTATGTATAGTATGTATAGTATGAGTAGTATGTATAGAATGAATAGTATGTATAGAATGAATAGTATGTATAGTATAAATAGTATGTTTAGTAAAAAATAGTATGTATATGTATGTATAGTATGAATAGTATGTATAGTATGTATAGTATGTACAGTATGAATAGTATGTATAGTATAAATAGTATGTATAGTATGTACAGTATGTATAGTATGTATAGTATGAACAGTATGTACAGTAGGAATAGTATGTACAGTATGAATACTATGTATAGTATGTACAGTATGAATAGTATGTACAGTATGTATAGTATGTACAGTATGAATAGTATGTACATTATGAATAGTATGAATAGTATGTACAGTATGAATAGTATGTATAGTATAAATAGTATGTATACTATAAATAGTATGTATAGTATGTATAGTATAAATAGTATGTACAGTATGTATAGTATGAATAGTATGCACAGTATGTATAGTATGTATAGTAGGAATAGTATGTATAGTATGAATAGTATGTATAGTATGAATAGTATGTATAGTATGTACAGTTTGAATAGTATGTATAGTATGTACAGTATGACTAGTATGTGTAGTATGAATAGTATGCATAGTATGAATAGTATGTATAGTATGTACAGTATGAATAGTATGTATAGTAGGAATAGTATGTATAGTATGAATAGTATGTATAGTATGTACAGTATGAATAGTATGCATAGTACGTATAGTATGTATAGTAGGAATAATATGTACAGTATGAATAGTATGTATAGTATGTATAGTATGAATAGTATGTACAGTATGAATAGTATGTATAGTATGTATAGTAAAAATAGTATGTATAGTATGAATAGTATGTATAGTAGTAGTATGTGTAGTATGTATAGTATGTATAGTATGAATAGTATGAATAGTATGTATAGAATGAACAGTATGTATAGTATGAATAGTATGTATAGTATGTACAGTATGAATAGTATGTACAGCATGTATGGTATGTATTGTATGTACATTATGTAAAGTATGCATAGTATGTATAGAATTCATATGTATAGTATGAATAGTATGTATAGTATGAATAGTATGTATAGTATGTATAGTATGTATAGTAGTAGTATGTGTAGAATGAATAGTATGTATAGTATGTATAGTATGAATAGTATGTATGGTATGCATGGTATGAATAGTATGTACAGTATGTATAGTATGAATAGTATGTATAGTATGTACAGTATGAATAGTATGTGTAGTATGTACAGTATGACTAGTATGTGTAGTATGAATAGTATGCATAGTATGAATAGTATGTATAGTATGTACAGTATGAATAGAATGTATAGTAGGAATAGTATGTATAGTATGAATAGTATGTATAGTATGTACAGTATGAATAGTATGCATAGTATGTATAGTATGTATAGTAGGAATAGTATGTACAGTATGAATACTATGTATAGTATGTACAGTATGAATAGTATGTACAGTATGTATAGTATGTACAGTATGAATAGTATGTACATTATGAATAGTATGAATAGTATGTACAGTATGAATAGTATATATAGTATAAATAGTATGTATAGTATAAATAGTAGGTATAGTAGGTATAGTATAAATAGTATGGACAGTATGTATAGTATGAATAGTATGTACAGTATGTATAGTATGAATAGTATGTATAGTATGTACAGTTTGAATAGTATGTATAGTATGTACAGTATGACTAGTATGTGTAGTATGAACAGTATGCATAGTATGAATAGTATGTATAGTATGTACAGTATGAATAGTATGTATAGTAGGAATAGTATGTATAGTATGAATAGTATGTATAGTATGTACAGTATGTACAGTATGAATAGTATGTATAGTATGTACGGTATGAATAGTATGAATAGTATGTATAGTATGTACAGTATGAATAGTATGAATAGTATGTATAGTATGTATAGTATGTATAGTATGAATAGTATGTATAGTATGTACAGTATGAATAGTATGTATAGTATGTACAGTATGAATAGTATGAATAGTATGTATAGTATGAATAGTAGTAGTATGTGTAGAATGAACAGTATGTATAGTATGAATAGTATGTATAGTATAAATAGTATGTATGGCATGTATAGTATGAATAGTATGTATGGTATGCATGGTATACATAGTATGTGTAGAATTTATATCTATAGTATGAATAGTATGTATAGTAGTAGTATGTGTAGAAATAATAGTATGTATAGTATGTATAGTAAAAAATAGTATGTATATGTATGTATAGTATGAATAGTATGTATAGTATGTACAGTATGAATAGTATGTATAGTATGAATAATATGTATAGTATGTACAGTATGAATAATATGTATAGTATGTATAGTATGAATAGTATGTATAGTATGAATAGTATGTATAGTATGTACAGTATGAATAGTATGAATAGTATGTACAGTATGAATAGTATGAATAGTATGTACAGTATGAATAGTATGAATAGTATGTACAGTATGAATAGTATGAATAGTATGTATAGTATGAATAGTATGTATAGTATGAAGAGTATGTACAGTATGAATAGTATGTATAGTATGTACAGTATGAATAGTATGTATAGTATGTATAGTATGTACAGTATGAATAGTATGAATAGTATGTATAGTATGAATAGTATGTATAGTATGAAGAGTATGTACAGTATGAATAGTATGTATAGTATGTACAGTATGAATAGTATGTATAGTATGTACAGTATGAATAGTATGAATAGTAGTAGTATGTGTAGAATGAATAGTATGAATAGTATGTATAGTATGTATAGTATGTATAGTATGTATAGTATAAATAGTATGTACAGTATGAATAGTATGTATAGTATGTACAGTATGAATAGTATGTATAGTATGTACAGTATGAATAGTATGAATAGTATGAATAGTATGTATAGTATGAATAGTATGTACAGTATGAATAGTATGTATAGTATGTACAGTATGAATAGTATGTATAGTATGTACAGTTTGAATAGTATGTACAGTATGAATAGTATGTATAGTATGTGCAGTATGAATAGTATGTGCAGTATGAATAGTATGTATAGTATGAATAGTATGAATAGTATGAATAGTATGTATAGTATGAATAGTATGTATAGTATGAAGAGTATGTACAGTATGAATAGTATATATAGTATGTACAGTATGAATAGTATGAATAGTAGTAGTATGTGTAGAATGAATAGTATGTATAGTATGAATAGTATGTATAGAATGAATAGTATGTATAGTATGAATAGTATGTATAGTATGTACAGTATGAATAGTATGTATAGTATAAATAGTATGTATGGCATGTATAGTATGAATAGTATGTATGGTATGCATGGTATGCATAGAATTTATATGTATAGTATGAATAGTATGTATAGTATGTATAGTATGTACAGTATGTATAGTATGTACAGTATGAATAGTATGTATAGTATGAATAGTATGTATAGTATAAATAGTATGTATAGTATAAATAGTATGTATAGTATAAATAGTATGTATAGTAGGTACAGTATGTATAGTATGTATAGTATGTACAGTATGTATAGTATGTATAGTATGTACAGTATGGATACTATGTATAGTATGTACAGTATGAATAATATGTATAGTATCTACAGTATGAATAGTATGTGTAGTATATACAGTATGTTTAGTATGAATAGTATGTATAGTATGTACAGTATGGATAGTATGTATAGTATGAATAGTATGAATAGTATGTACAGTATGAATAGTATGTACAGTATGTACAGTATGAATAGTATGTACAGTATGTACAGTATGTATAGTATGTACAGTATGAATAGTATGCATAGTATGTATAGTATGTATAGTATGAATAGTATGAACAGTATGAATAGTATTAATAGTATGTACAGTATGTACAGCATGAATAGTATGTACAGTATGTACAGTATGAATAGTATGTACAGTATGAATAGTATGTATAGTATGTACAGTATGAATAGTATGTATAGTATGTACAGTATGAATAGTATGAATAGTATGTACAGTATGTACAGTATGAATAGTATGAATAGTATGTATAGTATGTATAGTACGAATAGTATGTATAGTATGAGTAGTATGTATAGTATGTACAGTATGAATAGTATGTACAGTATGTACATTATGAATAGTATGAATAGTATGTACAGTATGAATAGTATGTATAGTATAAATAGTATGTATAGTATAAATAGTATGTGTAGTATGTATAGTATAAATAGTATGTACAGTATGTATAGTATGATAGTATGTACAGTATGTATAGTATGAATAGTATGTACAGTATGTATAGTATGAATAGTATGTACAGTATGTATAGTATGAATAGTATGTACAGTATGTATAGTATGAATAGTATGTATAGTATGAATAGTGTGTGTAGTATGTACAGTATGACTAGTATGTGTAGTATGAATAGTATGTACAGTATGAATAGTATGTATAGTATGTACAGTATGAATAGTATGTATAGTATGTACAGTATGAATAGTATGTATAGTAGGAATAGTATGTATAGTATGAATAGTATGTATAGTATGTACAGTATGAATAGTATGCATAGTATGTATAGTATGTATAGTAGGAATAGTATGTACAGTATGAATACTATGTATAGTATGTACAGTATGAATATTATGTATAGTATGTACAGTATCAATAGTATGAATAGTATGTACAGTATGTACAGTATGAATAGTATGAATAGTATGTATAGTATGTACAGTATGAATAGTATGTACAGTATGTACATTATGAATACTATGAATAGTATGTACAGTATGAATAGTATGTATAGTATAAATAGTATGTACAGTATGTATAGTATAAATAGTATGTACAGTATGTATAGTATGAATAGTATGTATAGTATGAGTAGTATGTATAGTATGTACAGTATGAATAGTATGTACAGTATGTACATTATGAATAGTATGAATAGTATGTACAGTATGAATAGTATGTACAGTATGTACATTATGAATAGTATGAATAGTATGTACAGTATGAATAGTATGTACAGTATGAATAGTATGTATAGTATAAATAGTATGTATAGTAT
Organism: Chaunax sp. Z400; assembly: GCA_037577475.1. Taxonomy (NCBI): domain Eukaryota; kingdom Metazoa; phylum Chordata; class Actinopteri; order Lophiiformes; family Chaunacidae; genus Chaunax; species Chaunax sp. Z400. The sequence goes on along the minus strand of JBAGJB010000183.1, from coordinate 11,718 downwards.
AAATAGTATGTACAGTATAAATAGTATGTACAGTATAAATAGTATGTATAGTAGGTACAGTATGTATAGTATGTATAGTAGGTACAGTATGTATACTATGTATAGTATGTACAGTATGGATACTATGTATAGTATGTACAGTATGAATAATATGTATAGTATCTACAGTATGAATAGTATGTGTAGTATATACAGTATGTTTAGTATGAATAGTATGTACAGTATGTACAGTATGAATAGTATGTACAGTATGTACATTAAGAATAGTATGAATAGTATGTACAGTATGAATAGTATGTACAGTATGAATAGTATGTATAGTATGAATAGTATGTATAGTATAAATAGTATGTATAGTATAAATAGTATGTATAGTATAAATAGTATGTATAGTAGGTACAGTATGTATAGTATGTATAGTAGGTACAGTATGTATAGTATGTATAGTATGTACAGTATGGATACTATGTATAGTATGTACAGTATGAATAATATGTATAGTATCTACAGTATGAATAGTATGTGTAGTATATACAGTATGTTTAGTATGAATAGTATGTATAGTATGTACAGTATGAATAGTATGTATAGTATGAATAGTATGTACAGTATGAATAGTACATACAGTATGTACAGTATGAATAGTATGTACAGTATGTACAGTATGTATAGTATGTACAGTATGAATAGTATGCATAGTATGTATAGTATGTATAGTATAAATAGTATGAACAGTATGAATAGTATTAATAGTATGTACAGTATGTATAGCATGAATAGTATGTATAGTATGTACAGTATGAATAGTATGTACAGTATGAATAGTATGTATAGTATGTACAGTATGAATAGTATGTATAGTATGTACAGTATGAATAGTATGAATAGTATGTACAGCATGTACAGTATGAATAGTATGAATAGTATGTATAGTATGTATAGTATAAATAGTATGTACAGTATGAATAGTATGTATAGTATGTACAGTATGAATAGTATGTATAGTATGTACAGTATGAATAGTATGAATAGTATGTATAGTATGAATAGTATGTATAGTATGTACAGTATGAACAGTATGAATAGTATGTATAGTATGAATAGTAGTAGTATGTGTAGAATGAACAGTATGTATAGTATGAATAGTATGTATAGTATAAATAGTATGTATGGCATGTATAGTATGAATAGTATGTATGGTATGCATGGTATACATAGTATGTATAGAATTTATATGTATAGTATGAATAGTATGTATAGTAGTAGTATGTGTAGAAATAATAGTATGTATAGTATGTATAGTATGAGTAGTATGTATAGAATGAATAGTATGTATAGAATGAATAGTATGTATAGTATAAATAGTATGTTTAGTAAAAAATAGTATGTATATGTATGTATAGTATGAATAGTATGTATAGTATGTATAGTATGTACAGTATGAATAGTATGTATAGTATAAATAGTATGTATAGTATGTACAGTATGTATAGTATGTATAGTATGAACAGTATGTACAGTAGGAATAGTATGTACAGTATGAATACTATGTATAGTATGTACAGTATGAATAGTATGTACAGTATGTATAGTATGTACAGTATGAATAGTATGTACATTATGAATAGTATGAATAGTATGTACAGTATGAATAGTATCTATAGTATAAATAGTATGTATACTATAAATAGTATGTATAGTATGTATAGTATAAATAGTATGTACAGTATGTATAGTATGAATAGTATGCACAGTATGTATAGTATGTATAGTAGGAATAGTATGTATAGTATGAATAGTATGTATAGTATGAATAGTATGTATAGTATGTACAGTTTGAATAGTATGTATAGTATGTACAGTATGACTAGTATGTGTAGTATGAATAGTATGCATAGTATGAATAGTATGTATAGTATGTACAGTATGAATAGTATGTATAGTAGGAATAGTATGTATAGTATGAATAGTATGTATAGTATGTACAGTATGAATAGTATGCATAGTACGTATAGTATGTATAGTAGGAATAATATGTACAGTATGAATAGTATGTATAGTATGTATAGTATGAATAGTATGTACAGTATGAATAGTATGTATAGTATGTATAGTAAAAATAGTATGTATAGTATGAATAGTATGTATAGTAGTAGTATGTGTAGTATGTATAGTATGTATAGTATGAATAGTATGAATAGTATGTATAGAATGAACAGTATGTATAGTATGAATAGTATGTATAGTATGTACAGTATGAATAGTATGTACAGCATGTATGGTATGTATTGTATGTACATTATGTAAAGTATGCATAGTATGTATAGAATTCATATGTATAGTATGAATAGTATGTATAGTATGAATAGTATGTATAGTATGTATAGTATGTATAGTAGTAGTATGTGTAGAATGAATAGTATGTATAGTATGTATAGTATGAATAGTATGTATGGTATGCATGGTATGAATAGTATGTACAGTATGTATAGTATGAATAGTATGTATAGTATGTACAGTATGAATAGTATGTGTAGTATGTACAGTATGACTAGTATGTGTAGTATGAATAGTATGCATAGTATGAATAGTATGTATAGTATGTACAGTATGAATAGAATGTATAGTAGGAATAGTATGTATAGTATGAATAGTATGTATAGTATGTACAGTATGAATAGTATGCATAGTATGTATAGTATGTATAGTAGGAATAGTATGTACAGTATGAATACTATGTATAGTATGTACAGTATGAATAGTATGTACAGTATGTATAGTATGTACAGTATGAATAGTATGTACATTATGAATAGTATGAATAGTATGTACAGTATGAATAGTATATATAGTATAAATAGTATGTATAGTATAAATAGTAGGTATAGTAGGTATAGTATAAATAGTATGGACAGTATGTATAGTATGAATAGTATGTACAGTATGTATAGTATGAATAGTATGTATAGTATGTACAGTTTGAATAGTATGTATAGTATGTACAGTATGACTAGTATGTGTAGTATGAACAGTATGCATAGTATGAATAGTATGTATAGTATGTACAGTATGAATAGTATGTATAGTAGGAATAGTATGTATAGTATGAATAGTATGTATAGTATGTACAGTATGTACAGTATGAATAGTATGTATAGTATGTACGGTATGAATAGTATGAATAGTATGTATAGTATGTACAGTATGAATAGTATGAATAGTATGTATAGTATGTATAGTATGTATAGTATGAATAGTATGTATAGTATGTACAGTATGAATAGTATGTATAGTATGTACAGTATGAATAGTATGAATAGTATGTATAGTATGAATAGTAGTAGTATGTGTAGAATGAACAGTATGTATAGTATGAATAGTATGTATAGTATAAATAGTATGTATGGCATGTATAGTATGAATAGTATGTATGGTATGCATGGTATACATAGTATGTGTAGAATTTATATCTATAGTATGAATAGTATGTATAGTAGTAGTATGTGTAGAAATAATAGTATGTATAGTATGTATAGTAAAAAATAGTATGTATATGTATGTATAGTATGAATAGTATGTATAGTATGTACAGTATGAATAGTATGTATAGTATGAATAATATGTATAGTATGTACAGTATGAATAATATGTATAGTATGTATAGTATGAATAGTATGTATAGTATGAATAGTATGTATAGTATGTACAGTATGAATAGTATGAATAGTATGTACAGTATGAATAGTATGAATAGTATGTACAGTATGAATAGTATGAATAGTATGTACAGTATGAATAGTATGAATAGTATGTATAGTATGAATAGTATGTATAGTATGAAGAGTATGTACAGTATGAATAGTATGTATAGTATGTACAGTATGAATAGTATGTATAGTATGTATAGTATGTACAGTATGAATAGTATGAATAGTATGTATAGTATGAATAGTATGTATAGTATGAAGAGTATGTACAGTATGAATAGTATGTATAGTATGTACAGTATGAATAGTATGTATAGTATGTACAGTATGAATAGTATGAATAGTAGTAGTATGTGTAGAATGAATAGTATGAATAGTATGTATAGTATGTATAGTATGTATAGTATGTATAGTATAAATAGTATGTACAGTATGAATAGTATGTATAGTATGTACAGTATGAATAGTATGTATAGTATGTACAGTATGAATAGTATGAATAGTATGAATAGTATGTATAGTATGAATAGTATGTACAGTATGAATAGTATGTATAGTATGTACAGTATGAATAGTATGTATAGTATGTACAGTTTGAATAGTATGTACAGTATGAATAGTATGTATAGTATGTGCAGTATGAATAGTATGTGCAGTATGAATAGTATGTATAGTATGAATAGTATGAATAGTATGAATAGTATGTATAGTATGAATAGTATGTATAGTATGAAGAGTATGTACAGTATGAATAGTATATATAGTATGTACAGTATGAATAGTATGAATAGTAGTAGTATGTGTAGAATGAATAGTATGTATAGTATGAATAGTATGTATAGAATGAATAGTATGTATAGTATGAATAGTATGTATAGTATGTACAGTATGAATAGTATGTATAGTATAAATAGTATGTATGGCATGTATAGTATGAATAGTATGTATGGTATGCATGGTATGCATAGAATTTATATGTATAGTATGAATAGTATGTATAGTATGTATAGTATGTACAGTATGTATAGTATGTACAGTATGAATAGTATGTATAGTATGAATAGTATGTATAGTATAAATAGTATGTATAGTATAAATAGTATGTATAGTATAAATAGTATGTATAGTAGGTACAGTATGTATAGTATGTATAGTATGTACAGTATGTATAGTATGTATAGTATGTACAGTATGGATACTATGTATAGTATGTACAGTATGAATAATATGTATAGTATCTACAGTATGAATAGTATGTGTAGTATATACAGTATGTTTAGTATGAATAGTATGTATAGTATGTACAGTATGGATAGTATGTATAGTATGAATAGTATGAATAGTATGTACAGTATGAATAGTATGTACAGTATGTACAGTATGAATAGTATGTACAGTATGTACAGTATGTATAGTATGTACAGTATGAATAGTATGCATAGTATGTATAGTATGTATAGTATGAATAGTATGAACAGTATGAATAGTATTAATAGTATGTACAGTATGTACAGCATGAATAGTATGTACAGTATGTACAGTATGAATAGTATGTACAGTATGAATAGTATGTATAGTATGTACAGTATGAATAGTATGTATAGTATGTACAGTATGAATAGTATGAATAGTATGTACAGTATGTACAGTATGAATAGTATGAATAGTATGTATAGTATGTATAGTACGAATAGTATGTATAGTATGAGTAGTATGTATAGTATGTACAGTATGAATAGTATGTACAGTATGTACATTATGAATAGTATGAATAGTATGTACAGTATGAATAGTATGTATAGTATAAATAGTATGTATAGTATAAATAGTATGTGTAGTATGTATAGTATAAATAGTATGTACAGTATGTATAGTATGATAGTATGTACAGTATGTATAGTATGAATAGTATGTACAGTATGTATAGTATGAATAGTATGTACAGTATGTATAGTATGAATAGTATGTACAGTATGTATAGTATGAATAGTATGTATAGTATGAATAGTGTGTGTAGTATGTACAGTATGACTAGTATGTGTAGTATGAATAGTGTGTACAGTATGAATAGTATGTATAGTATGTACAGTATGAATAGTATGTATAGTATGTACAGTATGAATAGTATGTATAGTAGGAATAGTATGTATAGTATGAATAGTATGTATAGTATGTACAGTATGAATAGTATGCATAGTATGTATAGTATGTATAGTAGGAATAGTATGTACAGTATGAATACTATGTATAGTATGTACAGTATGAATATTATGTATAGTATGTACAGTATCAATAGTATGAATAGTATGTACAGTATGTACAGTATGAATAGTATGAATAGTATGTATAGTATGTACAGTATGAATAGTATGTACAGTATGTACATTATGAATACTATGAATAGTATGTACAGTATGAATAGTATGTATAGTATAAATAGTATGTACAGTATGTATAGTATAAATAGTATGTACAGTATGTATAGTATGAATAGTATGTATAGTATGAGTAGTATGTATAGTATGTACAGTATGAATAGTATGTACAGTATGTACATTATGAATAGTATGAATAGTATGTACAGTATGAATAGTATGTACAGTATGAATAGTATGTATAGTATAAATAGTATGTATAGTATAAATAGTATGTACAGTATAAATAGTATGTACAGTATAAATAGTATGTATAGTAGGTACAGTATGTATAGTATGTATAGTAGGTACAGTATGTATACTATGTATAGTATGTACAGTATGGATACTATGTATAGTATGTACAGTATGAATAATATGTATAGTATCTACAGTATGAATAGTATGTGTAGTATATACAGTATGTTTAGTATGAATAGTATGTACAGTATGTACAGTATGAATAGTATGTACAGTATGTACATTAAGAATAGTATGAATAGTATGTACAGTATGAATAGTATGTACAGTATGAATAGTATGTATAGTATGAATAGTATGTATAGTATAAATAGTATGTATAGTATAAATAGTATGTATAGTATAAATAGTATGTATAGTAGGTACAGTATGTATAGTATGTATAGTAGGTACAGTATGTATAGTATGTATAGTATGTACAGTATGGATACTATGTATAGTATGTACAGTATGAATAATATGTATAGTATCTACAGTATGAATAGTATGTGTAGTATATACAGTATGTTTAGTATGAATAGTATGTATAGTATGTACAGTATGAATAGTATGTATAGTATGAATAGTATGTACAGTATGAATAGTACATACAGTATGTACAGTATGAATAGTATGTACAGTATGTACAGTATGTATAGTATGTACAGTATGAATAGTATGCATAGTATGTATAGTATGTATAGTATAAATAGTATGAACAGTATGAATAGTATTAATAGTATGTACAGTATGTATAGCATGAATAGTATGTATAGTATGTACAGTATGAATAGTATGTACAGTATGAATAGTATGTATAGTATGTACAGTATGAATAGTATGTATAGTATGTACAGTATGAATAGTATGAATAGTATGTACAGCATGTACAGTATGAATAGTATGAATAGTATGTATAGTATGTATAGTACGAATAGTATGTATAGTATGAGTAGTACGTATAGTATGTACAGTATGAATAGTATGTACAGTATGTACATTATGAATAGTATGAATAGTATGTACAGTATGAATAGTATGTATAGTATAAATAGTATGTATAGTATAAATAGTATGTGTAGTATGTATAGTATAAATAGTATGTACAGTATGTATAGTATAAATAGTATGTACAGTATGTATAGTATGAATAGTATGTACAGTATATATAGTATGAATAGTATGTATAGTATGAATAGTGTGTGTAGTATGTACAGTATGACTAGTATGTGTAGTATGAATAGAATGCATAGTATGAATAGTATGTATAGTATGTACAGTATGAATAGTATGTATAGTAGGAATAGTATGTATAGTATGAATAGTATGTATAGTATGTACAATATGAATAGTATGCATAGTATGTATAGTATGTATAGTAGGAATAGTATGTACAGTATGAATACTATGTATAGTATGTACAGTATGAATAGTATGTACAGTATGTATAGTATGTACAGTATGAATAGTATGTACATAATGAATAGTATGAATAGTATGTACAGTATGAATAGTATGTACAGTATGTACAGTATGAATAGTATGTACAGTATGTACAGTATGTATAGTATGTATAGTATGAATAGTATGAACAGTATGAATAGTATTAATAGTATGTACAGTATGTATAGCATGAATAGTATGTATAGTATGTACAGTATGAATAGTATGTACAGTATGAATAGTATGTATAGTATGTACAGTATGAATAGTATGTATAGTATGTACAGTATGAATAGTATGAATAGTATGTACAGTATGTACAGTATGAATAGTATGTACAGTATGTACAGTATGAATAGTATGAATAGTATGTATAGTATGTATAGTACGAATAGTATGTATAGTATGAGTAGTATGTACAGTATGTACAGTATGAATAGTATGTACAGTATGTACATTATGAATAGTATGAATAGTATGTACAGTATGAATAGTATGTATAGTATAAATAGTATGTATAGTATAAATAGTATGTGTAGTATGTATAGTATAAATAGTATGTACAGTATGTATAGTATAAATAGTATGTACAGTATGTATAGTATGAATAGTATGTACAGTATGTATAGTATGAATAGTATGTATAGTATGTACAGTATGAATAGTATGTGTAGTATGTACAGTATGACTAGTATGTGTAGTATGAATAGTATGCATAGTATGAATAGTATGTATAGTATGTACAGTATGAATAGTATGTATAGTAGGAATAGTATGTACAGTATGAATAGTATGTATAGTATGTACAGTATGAATAGTATGCATAGTATGTATAGTATGTATAGTAGGAATAGTATGTACAGTATGAATACTATGTATAGTATGTACAGTATGAATAATATGTATAGTATCTACAGTATGAATAGTATGTATAGTATGTACAGTATGAATAGTATGTATAGTATGTACAGTATGAATAGTATGTACAGTATGAATAGTATGGATAGTATGTATAGTATGAATAGTATGTATAGTATGTATAGTATGTATAGTATAAATAGTATGTACAGTATGAATAGTATGTATAGTATGTACAGTATGAATAGTATGTATAGTATGTACAGTATGAATAGTATGAATAGTATGTATAGTATGAATAGTATGTATAGTATGTACAGTATGAATAGTATGTATAGTATGTACAGTATGAATAGTATGAATAGTATGTATAGTATGAATAGTAGTAGTATGTGTAGAATGAACAGTATGTATAGTATGAATAGTATGTATAGTATAAATAGTATGTATGGCATGTATAGTATGAATAGTATGTATGGTATGCATGGTATACATAGTATGTATAGAATTTATATGTATAGTATGAATAGTATGTATAGTAGTAGTATGTGTAGAAATAATAGTATGTATAGTATGTATAGTATGAGTAGTATGTATAGAATGAATAGTATGTATAGAATGAATAGTATGTATAGTATAAATAGTATGTATATGTATGTATAGTATGAATAGTATGTATAGTATGTATAGTATGTACAGTATGAATAGTATGTATAGTATAAATAGTATGTATAGTATGTACAGTATGTATAGTATGTATAGTATGAACAGTATGTACAGTAGGAATAGTATGTACAGTATGAATACTATGTATAGTATGTACAGTATGTATAGTATGTACAGTATGAATAGTATGTACATTATGAATAGTATGAATAGTATGTACAGTATGAATAGTATGTATAGTATAAATAGTATGTATAGTATAAATAGTATGTATAGTATGTATAGTATAAATAGTATGTACAGTATGTATAGTATGAATAGTATGCACAGTATGTATAGTATGTATAGTAGGAATAGTATGTATAGTATGAATAGTATGTATAGTATGAATAGTATGTATAGTATGAATAGTATGTATAGTATGTACAGTATGACTAGTATGTATAGTATGTACAGTATGAATAGTATGTGTAGTATGAATAGTATGCATAGTATGAATAGTATGTATAGTATGTACAGTATGAATAGTATGTATAGTAGGAATAGTATGTATAGTATGAATAGTATGTATAGTATGTACAGTATGAATAGTATGCATAGTACGTATAGTATGTATAGTAGGAATAATATGTACAGTATGAATAGTATGTATAGTATGTATAGTATGAATAGTATGTACAGTATGAATAGTATGTATAGTATGTATAGTAAAAATAGTATGTATAGTATGAATAGTATGTATAGTAGTAGTATGTGTAGTATGTATAGTGTGTATAGTATGAATAGTATGAATAGTATGTATAGAATGAACAGTATGTATAGTATGAATAGTATGTATAGTATGTACAGCATGTATGGTATGTATTGTATGTACATTATGTAAAGTATGTATAGTATGAATAGTATGTATGGCATGTATAGTATGAATAGTATGTATGGTATGCATGGTGTGCATAGTATGTATAGAATTCATATGTATAGTATGAATAGTATGTATAGTATGAATAGTATGTATAGTATGTATAGTATGTATAGTAGTAGTATGTGTAGAATGAATAGTATGTATAGTATGTATAGTATGAATAGTATGTATGGTATGCATGGTATGCATAGTATGTATAGAATTTATATGTATAGTATGTATAGTAAAAATAGTATGTATAGTATGAATAGTAGTAGTATGTATAGAATGAATAGTATGTATAGTATGAATAGTATGTATAGTATGAATAGTATGTACAGTATGAATAGTATTTTATAGTATGAATAGTATGTACAGTATGATTAGTATGTACAGTATGAATAGTATGTATAGTATGAATAGTGTGTGTAGTATGTACAGTATGACTAGTATGTGTAGTATGAATAGTATGCATAGTATGAATAGTATGTATAGTATGTACAGTATGAATAGTATGTATAGTAGGAATAGTATGTATAGTATGAATAGTATGTATAGTATGTACAGTATGTACAGTATGAATAGTATGCATAGTATGTATAGTATGTATAGTATGTATAGTAGGAATAGTATGTACAGTATGAATACTATGTATAGTATGTACAGTATGAATAGTATGTACAGTATGTATAGTATGTACAGTATGAATAGTATGTACATTATGAATAGTATGAATAGTATGTACAGTATGAATAGTATGTACAGTATTTACAGTATGAATAGTATGTACAGTATGTACAGTATGTATAGTATGTATAGTATGAATAGTATGAACAGTATGAATAGTATTAATAGTATGTACAGTATGTATAGCATGAATAGTATGTATAGTATGTACAGTATGAATAGTATGTACAGTATGAATAGTATGTATAGTATGTACAGTATGAATAGTATGTATAGTATGTACAGTATGAATAGTATGAATAGTATGTACAGTATGTACATTATGAATAGTATGAATAGTATGTACAGTATGAATAGTATGTATAGTATAAATAGTATGTATAGTATAAATAGTATGTGTAGTATGTATAGTATAAATAGTATGTACAGTATGTATAGTATAAATAGTATGTACAGTATGTATAGTATGAATAGTATGAATAGTATGTATAGTATGTATAGTACGAATAGTATGTATAGTATGAGTAGTATGTATAGTATGTACAGTATGAATAGTATGTACAGTATGTACATTATGAATAGTATGAATAGTATGTACAGTATGAATAGTATGTACAGTATGAATAGTATGTATAGTATAAATAGTATGTATAGTATAAATAGTATGTATAGTATAAATAGTATGTATAGTAGGTACAGTATGTATAGTATGTATAGTATGTACAGTATGAATAATATGTATAGTATCTACAGTATGAATAGTATGTGTAGTATATACAGTATGTTTAGTATGAATAGTATG